>VZQC01014308.1:2905378-3077029 GCA_009823505.1 Rhizomys pruinosus
TGGTACATCTACACAATGGAGTTCTATGCAGCAGTAAAGAAAGACGACATCAGGAGCTTTGCAGGAAAATGGCTGGAGCTAGAGGATATCATGCTGAGTGAAGTAACACAGTCCCAGAAAAACAAACGATGAATGGTATCCCTCATCTGTGGATGCTAGTGCCAATTACCTAGTTGTAAGTATTTCTTGTGTAGGGCCCCCTGAGCTTTTGTTCAAAGCAGTTGGGCATAATGCATATTGGAAACAGCAACAACAACAACAACAACAGAAAGGACTGCATCAAAGAACCCACTGAAACAGTAAACTTCTGCTCAAAACAGTCAACTTCCTCATGCAGAATATTGAGAAAGACTGAGAAAGAGATGAAAAACATGTTTGGCAGAATGCAGGAGCTCTTGCCGGGTGGGGGAATGGGCGGGAACACGGGTCTATATTTGTTAAAAAAATAAAAATAAATTTATGTGAAAAAAATAAATAAAAATAAAAAAAATCAATGCCCTTTCTTTACACCAACAGCAAGCAACTGGAGAAAGAATTCAAAGAGACCTTCCCACTCACAATAGCCTCAAAAACAATAAAATACCTAGGAACAAACCTAACCAAAGACACCAAAGATCTCTACAACAAAATTTTTAAACTTTTAAAGAAAGAAATTGAAGAAGACATCAGAAAATGGAAAAACCTGCCATGCTCATGGATTGGGAAAATTAACATTGTAAACATGTCCATTCTGAACATAGGGCTGTGACCTTTGTAATGCTATTTTGTAATCTCCCCACCTGGTCAAACTTCTGTTTACACAGAAGCTGGACTGTCTTCCTGAGCTTGACGGCCCACAGCAGCTGGTCTCTTTTCTCTTTGCTTCACTTCCTTTGTAACAATTTTTAATGTGGAATTTAGACCCCTTCCAATTGGGAAAAGACACAGTGCTCTGTGTTGGGAGAAAAACTTGCCAATTTTTCTTCTCAGTGGGCTTGTTTGCTACCTGAATAAGACTATGTACCCTTTTGCAGAAGTAAAAGCTGCCTTGCTGAGTTAAAAAAATGTCCTTTCTACCAAAACTCTTGTATACATTTAACGCGATTCCAATCAAAATCCCCAAGAGTTTCTTCACAGGCTTGGAAAAAAAGTCCTTACATTCATTTGGAAAAACAAAAGTACCCGAATAGCCAAAACAACCTAGAGTGAAAAGAACTACATAGAGGGGATCTCTATACCAGACTTCCAAACTATACTACAGGGCTATAGTCATAAAAACAGCCTGGTACTGGCACAAAAACAGACCTATTGACCAATGGAAAAAAACTGAAGATTCTAAACTGAGCACATACAATTTCAGCCATCTCATATTTGACAAGGGGGCCAAGAAGACACAATGAACAAAAGACAGCATCTTCAGCAAGTAGTGTTGGCAAAACTGGATCAACACTTGTAGAAGAATGAAATTAAACCCCTACCACTCGACCTGTATAAAAGTCAACTCCAGATGGATCAAATACGTCAATGTGAAACCCCAAACTCTGAAGGCAATAGAAGAAAGAGTTGGCAGCAGACTATAAGACATAGGCATAGGAAAAGCCTTCCTAAATCAGACAGCAGCTGTGCAAGAATTAAGGTCGACAATTGACAAATGGGACCACATTAAACTCAAAAGCTTCTGTACATCAAAGGAAACAATCAAGGAAGTGAAGAGAAAACCCACAGAGTGGGAGGAAACCGTCACTGCAGATACATCTGACAAAGCATTAATTTCCAGAATATATAAACTATTCAAGAAACAAAGAAGAAAGAAACAAATGACTCACTCAATAGATGGGGCAAAGAGCTGAGCAAAGACTTCACAAGTGAAGAATTAGAGATGTCTGAGAAACACCTTAAGAAGTGTTCAACATCACTAATCATTAAGGAAATGCAAATCAAAACCACTTTAAGATATCATCTTACTCCAATAAGACTGGCTAGGATCAAGGAAACAAATGATACCAAGTGCTGGAGAGGTTGTGGGAAAAGGGGAACATTCCTCTACTGCTGGTGGGAATGCAAACTCATACAGCCACTATGGGAAGCAGTGTGGAGAACCCTTGGAAGACTTGGAATGAACTTGCCACCCGACCCAGCCATACCACTCCTGGGCATGTAACCTCAAGACTCACCCCACAGTAGAGATACATGCACGACCATGTTTATTTCAGCTCTCTTCACAACAGCAAGTAGCTGGAACCAACCCAAATGTCCCTCAACTGATGAGTGGATAGAGAAAATGTGGTTCATCTACACAATGAAGTTCTATGCAGCAGTAAAGAAAGACGACATCCCGAGCTTTGCAGGAAAATGACTGGAGCTAGAGGACATCATGCTGAGTGAAGTAACACAGTCCCAGAGAAACAAAGGACAAATGGAATCCCTCATCTGTAGATGCTAGTGCCAATTGCCTAGTTGTAAGTATTTCTTGAGCACCGCTCCTTGAGCTTTTGTCCAAAGCAGTTGGGAGTGATGCATATTGGAAACAACAACAACAACAGAAATGACTGCATGGAAGAACTTACTGAAGCATTGAACTTCTGCTCAAAACAATAAACTTCCTCATGGAGAATATTGAGAAAGGCCCAGAAACAGATGAAAAGCATGTTTGGCAGAATGCTTGAGCTCTAATGGGATGGGGGATGGGGGGGACACGGGTCTAGATTTGATAACTGTATATATGTATTTTTTAATCACAATGCATGATGAATCAAGGTTTTATCTAACTTATTTTTACTTTTTTCCAAATTTTATTTATACATTATATAATGGTAAGCGAAATTATATATCTTACTTAATACTTGGTCAAATACTAACCACATACATTTTGGTCATACTTAAATTTATTGGAAATAAAATTGCTATTACTCTTACTCCTAATTCATACTCGACTGCCAGGTGTAAGATGAATTGTTATTTTTGCTCAGCAGTAGATTACAAATACACATCATCTGGGGGTCTGTGAATTTAAAAATGAAAATAAATCTAAAAGACTCCAAAATTATTTAATACCTTTTTCTATTTATAAATTTTAGAATTGTTTGTGATCCTTAATTGACTGATTTTGAAATTCCTAGGAGTTGTTAATTGATCAGTTGTGCACAACTCGTTTTAAGATGTTTTGGGCTACCCATGTATCAAATTTAGAAAAGCATGATTGAGATGGAATTTAAATTGCCATATTAAAATATTTTATCTCGAGATAAGGATTGATGTGCAAGGAGCATTACAATTACATTAGTTCTGAACAAGTATCCTTACAAAGAACACAGTAAAGTTTAAGGGTGCATTTTCTCTGTATATTTTTTGAAAAACCTGAAATGAGAAAACCTGGAATCATACTATGTTCAGCAATAGACATGAAGCACCATGGGAAATGTAGTCTTTTGGTGTGTAAGTAAAGGAAATGAAAAGTGTCCATGACAGGAAGTTGTCAGGAATGCGACAGTCCCAAGGAATTCTGACTGGGGCTATGGGTGGAGAGGATGTGGCCAGTGGCAGCCAGGGCATGGCTGAGTAGGACACCCTGAAGTGGTGGAAGTGCCTTCTGGCCTGTGGCTATGACAAGTTCTGTGCAGCCATGTGGGCCTACTACCCCTCTGCACTCCGAGGTGGGGCTTGCATTAATGGAAAGGAAAGTGGGTCAGAATGAGAGGGATGGGCAGGGCCACAGCACAGGCTGAATGGGCAGTGCCACATATGCAGATAAGAAGAGTTAGATTAAGAGAAAATCCATAAGAAGACAAGAAAGCAACACACTATTATCCAAAAACAGGTTTTGTATACAAAATTTAAGAGAAAATGGCCAAGGCTTGAAGAGAATGCTCTTGGAAGAGGGCAGTTTCCATGAAGGGCCTTAATTTGCAATAGAAAGAAGTGGGGCTCAGGTCTCGGAGAGCTACCAGGAGAAAATTTACATATGACCAATTTAAGATTGGAATCGAACTTGAGGAGCTGGTTCCTCACAGACTTTCTTTGGGGGGGTGGAATTTAAAACCAGAAAGTTTTTCAGACCTGTACAATTATGAAAAATTGTTTTTAAGGCCAAGCATAACTGCTAAGGCTTAATATTAAATTCAGCCTTGAGGTCACTGGCTTTTCTAGCCTGCAGGAGTGACCATGCCAGGAGTCACATGCCTGGAAGGCACTGGGTGCTCCCTCTGAACCAAATCAGAGGGAGGCTCTCCACATGTACAAAGCCACATGCCCTCAGACCACTGTCCCATCCACCAAAAACAACAGGAAAGACGGCTCCACCACAACAGATAGATATCAGGAGAGAGAAGAACAAGGCAATATTTAGGAGTATGCATACCTAAGTTGTCAAGGTTTCCTCCTTCCCCACGTTTGGACACCAATTGTGGTGTTGCCACTGACATTTGTGGTGGGGCCCACTTAATCCTAGGATGACCCATGTGGAAAATATGCACAGGAAAGCACACCACGTGTATGCAGGTTGAGGTTCGAATGCAGAGAGAGATTTTATTCCAACATGTCTGCTTAAATATCCATCATGACTCAATTCGTCACTACACCCCACCCTAAGCGTGTGGCCAGGGAGGTACCATTGGCTTGGAACCCAACCCATTCTAAGTTTTCCCACACACTATCTATGACCTCACACTAGAGATGAGGTCAATTGAAATATGTGTTCATGGTACATAAAACATCACACTAGGGATCAGGTCATAGTAAGGATGGGGTCACAATAGGAATTAGGTCAGGGTAGGTATGAGGACAGTATGAAGTGTGGTAACATTAGGGATGAGGCCAGAGTAGAGGTGAGTACATATTAGGGATGAGATAAAACTAGATATGAGGTCAATATATGATGACATCACAATGGGGATGAAATAAGCATAGGGATGAAGTCACACTAAGGATGAGGTCACAGTAGGGATTAAGTCACAATAGCGATGAGCTCACAGTAGGGATGAGAAGAGTGTGGGGTGGGGTAACATTAGGGTTGAGGTCAGAGTAGGGGTGTGTACATATTAGAGATGAGATCACACTAGATATGAAGTCAAAGTATGATGACATCGCAATGGGGATAAGAGTAGGGATGAATTCACACTAGGATTGAGGTCACAGGAGGGAGAAGTCACACTAGTGATGAGGTCACAGTAGGGATGAGGTCACAGTAGGGATGAGGTCACACTAGGGATCTATTACCAGAAGGGATGAGGTCAAAGTAGAGATAAGGTCACACTAAGAATTAGGTCACTTGAAATATGAGTTCGTGGTAGAGATAACATGAAACTAGGGATCAGTTCATTGTAGGGACTGGGTCACAATAGGTATGAGTTCACAGTAGGAATGAGGGCACTATGGGGTATGGTAAAATTAAGGATGAGGTCAGAATATGGGTGAGTACACATTAGAGATGAGATCACAGTAGGGATGAGGTCAAAGTACGATGATATCATAATTGGGATGAGATAACAGTAGGGATGAGGTCACACTAGCAATGAGGTGACAGTAGCGATGAGGTAACACTAGTGATGAGGCCACAGTAGGGATAAGGTCACAATAGAGATGAGGTCCCACTAGGGATGAGTTATCAGAAAGGATGAGGTCAAATAGTGATAAGGTCACACTAGGAATGAGGTCACTTGAAATGATTGTTCATGGTAGAGGTAATGTGAAACTACGTATCAGGTCATATTAGAACTGGGGTCACAATAGGGATGAGGTCACAGTAGGGATTAGGAAAGTGTGGGGTGTGGTAAAATTAGGGATGAGGTGAGAATAGGGGTGAGTACACATTACAGATGAGATCATACTAGGGATGAGGTCAAAATAAAATGACATCACAATAAGGATGAGATAAAAGAAAGGATGAGGTCACAGAAGGGATGGAGTCACAGTAGGGATGATGTCAAACTAAGGATAAGGTCACAGTATGGATGAGCTTACCATACGTATGTATGAGGTCATAGTAGTGATGAGGTGAAAGTATGGATGAGGTCACAGAAGTGATGAGGTCACAGTAGAGATGAGGTCACACTAAGAATGAGGTCACTCCATGATGAGTTCATGGTAGGGATAAAGTCACATTAGGGATGAGGTCACAGTAGCAATGAGGTCACAGTAGGAATGATGGCACAGAAGGGATGATGACACACTAAGCAGAGGTTCCAGTAAGGATGAGGTCACAATAGGAATGAGGTCACAGTAGGAGTGAGGTCACAGTAGAGCTGAGGTCAGAATAGTGATGAGGATACAGTAAAGATGAGGTCACAGTAGTAATAAGGTCACAGTATGGACGTGGTCACACTAGGAATGAGCTCACACAGTTGATGACATCCCACTAGGGCTGAGATCACACTACTGAAGACTTCACAATAGGGATAAGGTAAAAATTGAGATGAGGTCATAGTAGGGATGAGGTAAAACTATATATGAGGACACACTAGGGATGAGGTGACTTGAAATATACTTTCATGGCAAGGATAATGTCACACTAGTCATAAGGTCATAGTAAGGATGTACTCACAATAGTGATGAGGTCACAGTAGGGATGAGGACAGTGTGGAGGTGGTAACATTAGGTATGAGGTCAGAGTAGGGGTGAGTATACATTAGACATGAGATCACACTAGAGTTGAGGTCCAGGTACAATGACATCACAAAGATGATGAGATAACAATAGGGAGGAGGTCACACTAGGGATGAGGTAACAAAAGAGATGAGAGCACACTAGAGATGAGGTCATTTGAAATATGAGTTCATGGTAGTTATAACATCACATTAGGGATCAGGTTATAGTAGGGTTGGGGTCACAATAGGGATGAGGTCACTGTAGGGTTGATGACAGTGTGAGGTATGATAACATCAGGGTTGAGGTCAGAGCAGTATTGAGTACACATTGAAGATGAGATCACACTGCAGTAGGGATGATGTTGAAAAATGATGACATCACAATGGGAATGAGATAACAGTAGGGATGAAGTTACACTAGGGATAAGGTCACAATAAGGATGAGGTCACACTAGGGATAAGGTCACTATAGATATTAGGTCACAGTAGAGATAAGGTCACACTGAAGATGAGGTCACTAAATATGCAATCATAATAGTAATAAGGTCATACTAAGGAGGAGGTCATAGTATGGACGAGGTCAAAATAGGGATGAGGTCACAGTACAGACGACATCACCCTAGGAATAAGGTCACTCTACAGATTACTTATTGGTAGTGATAAGGTCACACTAGGGATGAGGTCACAGTAGGTATGAGGTCACAATAGAGATGGCGTCACAGCAGGGATGAGGTCACAATACCTATGAATTGACACCAGGAAGGAAGGAGGTCACTGTAGAGCTGATGACACACAAGTGATGACTTCACACTAGAAATTAGGTCACACTATAGTTGATGTCACATGAAGGATGAGTTCAGACTAAGTAAAAGGGCACAGTAGGGATAAGGTCAAACTAAAGATGGGGACACAGTAGGGATGAGGTCATATTGGGGTGAATTCACACTGGATGAGGTCACCCTACGTATGAGATCTCACTACAGATGAAGTCACAGTAGAGATGAGGTCATAGTTTAGATGAGGTGATTGTACGAAAGTTTTCACAGTAGGGATGATGACACAGTAAGAATGAGGAGCACACTAGAGATACATTCCTAGAATGAATGAGGCACAGTAAGTATGAGTTCACACTAGGAATGAGATGACAATAGGAATGAGGTCCCAGTAGGGAGGAGGTCACAGTAGATATGAGGTCAGAGGAGAAATGAGGTCACAACAGTTATTAAGTCACAATATGAAGTCAAATTATGGATGAGGTCAATTTAAACTTGTGTTCATGGTAGGAATTAGGTCACACTAAGAATGAGGGGACAGTAGGAATGAGTTAACAGTAGAGATGAGGTCATAGCAGGGATGAGGTCAGAAATGAGATGAGGTAAAAGTAGGGATGAGATCACAAAAAGGATGAAGTAATAATAAAGTTGAGGTTACACTAGGGATGAGGTCACAATAGGTATGTGGTCACACTAAGGATGAAGTCATAGTAGGGATGAGATAATTATAGGGATGAAGTCAAAAAAGGAATGAGTTTACAGTTGGGATGATGTTAAAATAGGGAACAGGTCACATTATGGATGAGATCTGAGTAGGGACGAGGTCACAGTAGGAATGAGTTCAGAGTAGGGATGAGATAACAGTAGGGATGTGGTTACAATAGGAATGAGTTCATAGTAGGGATGAGATAACAGTATTGATGTGGTTATGATAGGGATGAGGTCAAAGTAGAGATGAATTCACAATAGGAATGAGGTCATAGTAGGTATGAGATCAGAGTTGTGATGAGTTCTAGGTAACAATTGGGTCACACAAAGTTTGAATTCACAGTGGGAATGAGGTTACACTACAGATGAGGATATCACAGTACAATGAGATCACAGTAGGTATGAGCTCAGAATAGGGATGAAGTCACCATAGATATGAGGTCACAATAAGTATTTGGTTAGAGTAGGGAGATACCATAATAAGAATGACATTGTGGTAGGTATGATGTCATGATAGGGATGAGTTCGTACAAGCGATGAGGTCACAAAAGGAATGAGTTCATATTAACGTTAAGGATGCGCTCACACTAATGTTGAGGTCAAAAAAGGTATGATTTCTCACTAAGGATTAAGTCACATTTGGGACGAAGTCACAACAATGATGAGGACACAGTACGGATGAGATCACAATAGGGATGAGGTCACAGTAGGTATTAGATCACAGTAGAGATGAGGTCACAGTAGGAATGAGGTAACAATAGATACGAGATCTCATTAGGTATGAGTTACCAGAAGGGATGAGCACAAAGTAGAGGTAAGGTCAAATAAGGATGAGGTCACTCTAAATATGCATTCATGGAAGGGATAAAGTCACACTAGGGATGAGGTCATAGTATGGATGAGGTCACACTAGGGATGAGGTGAGAGTAAGGATGAGGTCACCACAGCAGGGATGAAGTCACACTTTGGATGAGGGCACAGCAGGAATGATATTACAGTAAGAATGATGTCAAGATGGGAACAAGTTCACAGTAGGGATTAGAGCAGTGTTCTAGTTTGTCTTCCATTGCCATGGCAAAACACTCTGACTGACACAAACATGGGGAGGAAAGGGTTTATTCAGCATACATCTCCTGGGTCACAGTTCATCACTTAGGGAGAACAAGGCAGGAACTCAGGGCAGGAACATGGAGGCAGGAGCTGAAGCACAGGCCATCAAGGAGTGCTGTTCACTGGCTTGGTACCCCGGCTCATGCCCAGCCTGCTTTCTTATACCATACACAACCACCTGCCCAGGGTGGCACCACTCATTGTGAGCTGGGCCCTTCCACACTGCTCAACCATCAAGACAATACTCCAGAGATGTGGCCACAGGCCAATCCAATGGAGCCAATTTCCCAATTCAGGCACCCTCAACCCTGGTGTGTCAAGTTGACACTAAAGCTATCCAGCACAATTGACCCCTTGTCAACTTGACACACAAAAAACATCACTATTAAACCACTACCTTTACAGTTCTTAACTCCAAAGTATGATGTTAACATTAGTAAAAACCTAAGACAGTACAACCTTAAAAGCCCCACGGTCTTTAAAATGTCCACACACTTAAAATTTCACAGTCTATTAAAAGTCTCTTAACTGTGGGTTGCTGTAAAATCCAAAACAATTACTGTCTTATTTCAAAGTGAAGAATCAGGCACTCTCAAACAAAACCTAAGTCCAGCAAAGTAGCTCAAGGCTGGACACCTGGGACTAAATCACAATCGTCTGGGCTCCAAAGCGTTTTGGAAGCTCCCCTTCTCTGACTCTGCCACCTGTGGCACACACAGCTCATCTCACAGGCCGAGGCCAACTCCATTCCACACCTGTCACTGATCTTGATGGTCGTCCCATGGTCCTGGCATCTCCAAAATGCTGGGATCGCCTCTGACCTCTCCTGGTGCCAAGCCTCAGCTTCTCTCCATGACCCCTGTAATCCTGGGGTCTTCACTGCAACCAAGGTGCACTTCCACCAATGGTCTTTCCTGACCTCTCACTGTGCCAAGCCTCAGCTGCTCTCTGTGACCCCCCCCCCAAATTTCAACACCGGAACCATATAGGAGACTCTTACACGTTACCAAGTCCGCTTCTGGCTTTAGATGGAGGCTCAGGCCCCTTCTGGAACATAGCTTCTGTGTGCTGACGCTGAAGAAATTCTTCCCAGAAGATTTTACCACAGTGATGCTGGTCTCTTGTTACTTACAGCTGATTTTTCAGCCCCAGCTAATCAACATCAATTGTCCCAGTACAACAAAGATTTCACTTCAGGTTCTGGTCTCTTGTTACAGCTGATTCTTCAGCTCAGCTGACCAGAACCCACAGATTACACAGTCCTGGTAATTTATGTTCCCCTTTGAAACTGGAAACTTCACAAGCCAGGCCTCCATTTTCTACAAATCAGCAAAACTGCTCCAAGCTCCACAGCAACAATCTTTAGGCATTCAATGATCTTCCCAGACCAAAGTTCCAAACATCTCCATAACACTTTCCTCCCCAAAACACCAAGGTCAGGTCTGTCACAGCAATACCCCACTTCTGGTACCAATTTCTGTTCTAGTTTGTCTTCCTTTGCCGTGGCAAAACACTCTGACCAACACCAACTTGGGGAGGAAAGGGTTTATTCAGCTTACATCTCCTGGGTCACAGTTCATCACTTAGGGAGCCCAAGGCGGGAATTCAGGGCAGGAACATGGAGGCAGGAGCTGAAGCACAGACCATGGAGGAGTGCTATTCACTGGCTTGCTCCCCTGGCTCATGCCCAGCCTGCCTTCTTATACCATACACAACCACCTGCCCAGGGTGGCACCACTCATTGTTAGATGGGCCCTTCCACACTGCTCGACCATCAAGACAATACTCCAGAGATGTGGCCACAGGCCAATCCAATGGAGCCAATTCCCCAATTGAGGCTCCCTCAACCCAGGTGTGTGAAGTTGACACTAAAGCTATCCACCACAAGCAGAATAGAGATGAGGTAATAGTAGGTATTCAAACACAGCACCAATTAATTGACACCAGGTAGGAGGTCACTGTAGAGCTTATGTCACACAAGAGATGACTTCACAATAGAATGTAGATCTCACTATGGTTGTTGTTACATTAAGTATGATGTCATGCTAAGTATCAGGACACAGTAGAGATAAGGTCAAACTAAAGATGAGGACACCAAAAGAAAGAAGGAAATAGGTAAAAATGGATGTTTTGAAAATAAATTACTGTTCCTAGGAAACCAAAGATGCTACTGAGAACTGAGGAAAAAGCTTGGTAATAATAGCGAAAGTGCAGCCAAGCCCAAAGATGCTAAAGATCTTAAACAACTAACCAAGGAGGAATTCAAAATGTTATTTTTTTAAAATATTTTTTTGGCTTTTTCAAGACAGGTTCTCCCGGTAGCCCCAGCTGTCCTGGACCTCACTCTGTAGACCAGGTTGGCCTTGAACTCACAAAGATCTGCCTCTGCCTCCCGAGTGCTAGGATTAAAGGCGTGAGCCACCATGCCCGGCCAAAATATTATTTTTAAAGCAATATTATTACTGCATAAGACACAAATCCTTTATTATGACTTGCTCTTATGTGTGCAGCCAGAAATTATTTCTTGGGAAATGTAAAAAATCTGCTTCTATTCCAGAAATAATAAAAAATTATGTTTATCTTGGCATTTTAAAAGGATTTCTAAGGGGCTGGAGAGATGGCCTAGTGGTTTAGAATGCCGACCACTCTAGCAGAGGACCCAGGTTGGATCGCCAGCACCCACATGGCGGCTGAGAACCGTCTGTAACTCCAATTCCAGGAGAACTCCAGTTCCAGGGAAAGCCAACACCCTCTTCTGACCTCCGCAGCATGGCACGACATGGGTGCACAGACCTGCATGCAGACAGTACATTCATACACATACAGAAAATAAATAATTTTTAATTAAAAAATATTAAAAAAATAAAAGGATTTCTAAGTACCTGTAATTTAGAGTTGAAGAAATGGTCTAATAGCACTGAAGATGTTGTTCAGATTTACAAGGAAAACAATCATTTTATAGTAAATGTAGAATGTCATAAGCATATGCTTTTTCTACTCTTCTTTGTAAGATGAGCATGTTTCTGTTCAATTTTTGAAGAAATGTCTGTTTTTATGAAATCAGAACTCATGATGTGCAGCGCTCCACACCCACCATAATATGTATTTACTGAATAGAATCACATTGTTAATTTTTTTATAGGATTAGAATTTGCTTAGAATTGTTAAATCTGAATAATGTAACTGTAGCTAAATGAAATGCAAAAAATAATGGACTAATAGTCAAACTGTTTTGACAGATGTTCCCTTCAGCGCCACACCAGTGAATGCTTTTTATTTGTTATTTATTTTTTCACATTTTTATTGATGTTTTATGTATTTCATACATCATTTTTAATTTCTGTTCAGGCATATTATCCTATCCCTTCCCCCCACCCCACCCTATTCCATCCCAGATCATGCAGTGAATGAATGATTTTTATAATGGCTGCATGGAAATCAATATCAATGGTGTACAATTAGATTTGGATGAAGCCATTTCTAAACATAATGACATTAAAGCGCACTCATGTCCATCAGTTGAAGAAATCTGAGGGATTTTTTAGTCTACTTTCTCCACTGATAATATCTCTTTACTTGTTGTAATTGTGCTTATGTTTCTACTAACAGCTGGCAGGTTTTACCTGAGATTGTGTGGTACTTTGAATTTCTTGCTCTTTTTGAAAAAAATAAGTCACATTTAAAAAATCTTGCTTCCATTGTTGCTTAGAAATTATATAATAGGGGCAAGAGAGATGGCCTAGCAGTTAAGAGCGCCGACTGCTCTTGAAGAGGACCCGGGTTCTATCCCCAGCACCCACATGGCGGCTGAGAACCATCTTTGACTCCAGTTCCAGGGGAATCCAACACCCTCTTCTGACCTCTGTGGCATTGCATGACATGGATGCACAAACCTACATGGAGACAGTACATTCATACACATTCAAGAATAAATTTAAAATTTTTTAAATTATATAAGACATGAAAAATTAAATTTCAAAAAGAAAAAAGAGGAGGACACAGTGGGGATGATGTCCTTGGGATGAGTTCACACTGTGGATGAGGTCTCCCTAGGGATTAGTTCACACTAGAGATGTGTTCACAGTATGGATGAGGTTATAGTAAGTATAAGTTAAAACTAGGAATGAGATGACACTAGAAATGAGGTCCCAGTATGGAAGAGGTCACAGAAAATATGAGGTCAGAGTAGGGATGAGGGCACAATAGGTATTAGGTCACAGTAGATATGAGGTTACACTACGCATGTGATCAGTCTGAAGATGCATTCATGGTAGGAATAAGGTCACACTAGGGATGAGGTGACAGTAGGTATGAAGTCACAATAAGGATGAGGTAAAATTAGAGGTGAGGTGACACTAGGGATGTGGTACCTCTAAAGATAAGTTCATGTTAGGGATAAGGTTATACTAAGGATGAGGTCACAGTAGGAATGAGGTCACTGTACAGATGATGTCATACACGGGATGATGTCACACTAGAAATGAGGTCTCACTAGGGATGAGATCACAGTATTGATGAGGTCACAGTAGGACTGTGGTCACTCTACAGAAGACATCACACTTATGTTTGGTCACATTTGGGATTATATAACAGAAAGGATTATGTCAAACTAGGAAGGAAGGCACAGTAGCAATATGTTCAAAATTGGATGAGGTCACATTAGGAATGAGGGCACAGTTGGGATGAGTTCAATGTTTGGAAGAGGTCATAGTACGGATGAGGTTACAATAATGATGAAGTCACTAGTGGGATGAGGATATTTTAGGAATGAGTTCACAGTAAGTATGATGTCACAGTAGGTATGAGGTCATATTAAATATGAGGTCAGGGTATGGGTGTGGTCAGTGTAGGAATGATGTCACAGTAGGAATTATGTCATATTATATATGAGGTCAGAGTATGGATGAGGTCATTCTAAGAATGAGGTAACAGTGCAGAATATAGCACAGTAGTAATGAAGTCATATTAGATATGAGGTCAGTGTAAGGATTAAGTCATATTAAGGATGAGGACATTAGAGATGAGGTCACATTAGGGCTGAGGTCACAGTAGCAATGAGTTACAAGGATGAGTGTAGTCACAGTAATGTTAAGGATGAGGTCACTGTAGGAATAAGGTCACAGTAGAGATGATGTCACACTAGGAATGAGGTCATATTAGATATGAGGTCAGTGTAGAGATGAGGTCATTGTATGAATGAAGTCACATTAGCGATGAGGCCATACTAGAGCTGAGGTCACAGTAAGGATGAGTTCCCGAGATGGGTGAGGTCATAGTAAGGGTAAGGTCAGTGGAGTTGACATACATTAAGGATGAGGTCACACTAAGAATGAGTTCACACTAAAGATGAGGTCAGAGTAGGTTCAGTAACCTGCTCTCTACCAATGAATTCATAGTAGGGATGAGGTCACAGTAGGAATGAAGTCATATGGGATATGAGATCAGGGTAGTGATGAGGTCACTGTAGGAATAAGGTCACAGTACAGATGATGTGACTCTAAGAATGAGGTCATATTAGGTATGAGGTCACAGATGGGATGAGGTCATAGTAGGAATGATGTCACAGTAGAAATGAGAGCACACTAAGAATGAGTTCAGACTAGTGATGTGTTACTGGGATGGATGAGGTCACAATATATATATATATATATATATATATATATATAATAGAGGTTATTCTAGGGATGAGTTCATGCAAGATTAGGTCAAGAGTATGGAAGCAGTGTAGTGATTGAGATAACACAGGGAGGAGGTCCAGATTAGGACTTGAGGTAACTTAGAACTGAGGTTACATAAGGTGAGGTACCTAGAGGGCTGAGGTTACAGTAGCAGTAGGGACGAGGTAACTATAGTGATGAGTTCACAGTAGGGATGAGGTGATTGTAGGAATGAGGTAACAGTAAGGATGATATCACAATAAGAATGACGGAAAAAAATGAGGTCATAGTACGGAAAAAGTCACAATAGAAAATGAGGTCAACAGTAGGGTAAGGACGACAGTACTTAGGAATCTTGTAAGTCACATAACATGATGTCATAGTAATAGGCTGTCACAGTAGTGCCTAAAGTCATATAAGATATCAGGTCAGAGAAGGGATTAAGTAACTGTGGGAATCATGTCACAGTACAGATAATGCCCAGTATGAATGAGGTCATATTAGATAGGAGGTCACAGTAGGGATGAGGGCATAGTAGGATGAGATCAATAGAGAATGAGTTCAACACTAGGGCGAGGTCAGGAATAGCATTATTTAACAGGATGATGAGATAACACTATGGATCAGGTCATGGTAGGGATGAGTACAGACCAAGGATGAAGTCACAGAAGGGATAAGGTTATGGTGGGGATGAGTCAACAACATAGATGAGGAC
Organism: Rhizomys pruinosus; assembly: GCA_009823505.1. Taxonomy (NCBI): domain Eukaryota; kingdom Metazoa; phylum Chordata; class Mammalia; order Rodentia; family Spalacidae; genus Rhizomys; species Rhizomys pruinosus. The sequence goes on from VZQC01014308.1 coordinate 2,920,902, forward strand.
AGAGTAGGGATGAGATCGCAGTACAAATAAGGTAATTTTAGGAATGAGGTATGAGTAATGATTATGTAAGAGTAGGAATGAGGTCACAATAAATATGAGGTCACAATATGGAGGGCATTCACGGCCAGGGGATGTGGTCACAGTAGGGATGAGGCCACTGTAGGGGTGAGTTAACAATGGGGATGATTTAACAATGGGGATGGGGTCACAATAGGGATGAGGTCACTAGTGGATAGTTCATTTTAGGAATGTGGTCACAGTAAGTATGATGTAACAGTAGAATGAGGTTATAATATTAGATAGGAGGTCAGAGTAGGGATGATGCCACTGTAGAATGAAGTCACAATAAGTTCAGTGTAGTTATAGGTTAGAGGAAAAATGATCTCAGAGTAAGGATGATGTTCCACACTAGGAAATGGTCAATTTGATAGGAATCACAGTAGGATGAAGCATTGGCAGCAATGAAAGTCACAATAGAGATGAGGACACAGTAAGGGTGATGTGGTGAAGAGGTCAAAAAACAGTATTATATGTGTCATTGTAAGAATGGATTCACAGGAAGGAGGGAGCTCATAATAGACATGAGATTACAGTAGGAATGAGATCAGTGTAGGAATGAGGTCAAAAAGGTATGAGTTCACAATATGGATGAGATCACAAGAAGGATGATGTCACACTAGGATGAGTTCACACTAAGGAGGAGGTCAAAATAAAACCAACTTAAGATACCATCTTACTCCATTAAGACTGGCTAGTATCAAGTAAACAAATGATACCAATGCTGTAGAGGATTGTGGGAAAGGGGAACACTCATTCCACTGCGGGTGGGAAGAAACTCCATTACAGCCACTAGGAAAGCATGTAGAAGAACCCTTGAAGAGCTTGGAAAGTACTTGCCACCGACCCACCCTACAACTTCCTGGTCAGTACCCTCAAGGACTCCCCACCACAGAGAGACTTGCACAGACATGTTCATTGCAACTCTCTTCACAACAGCAAGGAGCTGGAACTCAACCCAAGTGCCCCTCACTGATGAGTGGTAATTAGAGAAAATGGTGTACATCTACACAATGGAGTGCTATGCAGCAGTAAAGAAAGGACGACATCAGGAGCTTTGCAGGAAAATGGCTGGAGCTAGAGGACATCATGCTGAGTGAAGAAACACATCCCAGAAAAACAAACGACGAATGATGAATGGTATCCCTCTGTGGATGCTAGTGCCCAATTACCTGATTGTAAGTATGTCGTGTGTAGGGCCCCCCTGAGCTTTTGTACAAGCACGTGGCATAATGCATATTGGAAGCAACAAACAACAACAGAACGACTGAATCAAAGAACTGACTGAAACAGTAAACCTGCTGCTCAAAACAGTCAACTTCCTCATGCAGAAAATTGATAAAGACTGAGAAAGAGATGAAAGAGCATGTTTGGCAGAATGCATGAAGCTCATTGGCAGGGTGGGGGAAAATGGGGCGGGAACACGGTTCTAGGTTTGTTAAAAATAAAAATAAATTTAATGTCAAAAAAATAATAAAAATAAAAAAAATCAATGGCCTTTCTTACACAAAGAACAAGCAACTGGAGAAAGAATTCAAAGAGACCTTCCCACTCACAATAGCCTCAAAAACAATAAGATACCTAGGAACAAACCTAACCAAAGACACCAAAGACCTCTACAACAAAAATTTTAAACCCTTAAAGAAAGAAATTGAAGAAGACCTCAGAAGATGGAAAAACCTCCCATGCTCATGGATTGGGAAAATTAACATTGTAAAAATGTCCATTTTACCAAAACTCTTGTATAGATTTAATGCAATCCCAATCAAAATCCCCAAGAGTTTCTTCACAGGCTTGGAAACAAAAGTTCTTAAATTCATTTGGAGAAACAAAAGACCCCGAATAGCCAAATCAATCCTGAGTGAAAAGAGCTACACAGGAGGGATCTCTATACCAGATTTTAAACTATACTACAGGGCTATAGTCATAAAAACAGCCTGGTACTGGCACAAAAACAGACCTGTTGACCAATGGAACAAAACCGAAGATCCAAATCTGAGCACATACAATTTCAGCCATCTCATATTTGACAAGGGGGCCAAGAAACCACAATGGAGAAAAGACAGCATCTTCAGCAAGTGGTGTTGGCAAAACTGGATCACCACTTGTAGAAGAATGAAATTAAACCCCTACCTCTCACCCTGTACAAAAGTCAACTCCAGATGGATTAAAGACCTCAACGTGAAACCCCAAACTCTGAAGGTGATAGAAGAAAAAGTTGGCAGCAGACTACAAGACATAGGCGTAGGAAAAGACTTCCTAAATCAGACAGCAGCTGCACAAGAATTAAGGTCGACAATTGACAAATGGGACCTCATCAAACTCAAAAGCTTCTGTACATCAAAAGAAACAATCAAGGAAGTGAAGAGAAAACCCACAGAGTGGGAGGAAACCTTCACTGCAGATACATCTGACAAAGCATTGATTTCCAGAATATATAAACTACTCAAGAAACAAATAAGAAAGAAAACAAAAGACATACCCAATTATATGGGGCAAAGAGCAGAGCAGAGACTTCACAAGTGAAGAATTAGAGATGTCTGAGAAACACCTTAAGAAGTGTTCAACATCATTAATCATTAAGGAAATGCAAATCAAAACCACTTTAAGATATCATCTTACTCCAATAAGACTGGCTAGGATCAAGGAAACAAATGATACCAAGTGTTGGAGAGGCTGTGGGGAAAGGGGAACATTCATCCACTGCTGGTGGGAATGAAAACTCATACAGCCACTATGGGAAGCAGTGTGGAGAACCCTTGGAAGACTTGGAATGAACTTGCCATCCGACCCAGCCATACCACTCCTGGGCATGTACCCTCAAGACTCACCCCCACAGTAGAGATACATTCATGACCATGTTTATTTCAGCTCTCTTCACAACAGCAAGTAGCTGGAACCAACCCAAATGTCCCTCAACTGATGAGTGGATAGAGAAAATGTGGTACATCTACACAATGGAGTTCCATGCAGCAGTAAAGAAAGACGACATCATGAGCTTTGCAGGAAAATGGCTGGAGCTAGAGGACATCATGCTGAATGAAGTAACACAGTCCCAGAGAAACAAACGACGAATGGTATCCCTCATCTGTGGATGCTAGTGCCAATTACCTTGTTGTCAGTGTTTCTTGTGCACGGCCCCTTGAGCTTTTGTCCAAAGCAGTTGGGGGTGATGCATATTGGAAACAACAACAGCAACAGAAAAGACTGCATGGAAGGACTTACTGAATCAGTGAACTTCTGCTCAAAACAGTCAACTTCCTCATGGAGAATATTGAGAAAGACCCAGAAAGAGATGAAAAGCATGTTTGGCAAAATGCTTGAGCTCTAATGGGATGGGCGATGGGGAGAACACGGGTCTAGATTTGATTACTGTATATATATTTAAAAAAATCACAATGCATGATTAATCAAGGTTTTATCTAACTTATTTTTACTTTTATCCAATTTTCTTTTCTGCCTCCCAAGTGCTAGGATTAAAGGCGTGCACCACCACGCCCAGCCCACATTTTATTTATACATTATATAATGGTAAAGTGAAATTATATATCTTACTTAATAATTGGTCAAATACTAACCACATAAAAGTTTGGTCATACTTAAATTTATCGGAAATACAATTGCTATTACTCTTACTCCTAATTCATACTCGACTGCCAGGTGTAAGATGAATTGTTATTTTTGCTCAGCAGTAGATTACAAATACACATTGTCTGGGGGTCTGTGAATTTAAAAATGAAAATAAATCTAAAAGACTCCAAAGTTATTTAAGACCTTTTTCTATTAATTGCCATATTAAAATATTTTATCTCGAGATAAGGATTGATGTGCAAGGAGCATTACGATTACCTTAGTTCTGAACAAGTATCCTTACAAAGAACACAGTAAAGTTTAAGGGTGCATTTTCTCTGTATATTTTTTGAAAAACCTGAAATGAGAAAACCTGGAATCATACTATGTTCAGCAATAGACATGAAGCACCATGGGAAATGTAGTCTTTTGGTCTGTAAGTAAGGAAATGAAAAGTGCCCATGACAGGAAGTTGTCAGGACTGCAACAGTCCCAAGGAATTCTGACTGGGGCTGTGGGTGGAGAGGATGTGGCCAGCGGCAGCCAGGGCATGGCTGAGGAGGACACCCTGAAGTGGCGGAAGTGCCTTCTGGCCTGTGGCTATGGACAAGTTCTGCGCAGCCTTGCGGGCCTACTACCCCTCTGCACTCCGAGGTGGGGCTGCATTAATGGAAAGGAAAGTGGCTCAGAATGAGAGGGATGGGCAGGGCCACAGCACAGGCTGAATGGGAAGTGCCACATGTGCAGCAGCTGCATGGAGCTGAGCGAGGATCCACTTCTGCACTCATCTGGGTCCCCATACAGCCTCACACGTGTCCTGCTGGATCCCAGCCCAGTTCTGTGGCTCCTCCTTTTGCCTGGGGCATGCAGCCAGCTCCTCCACCCACTCGGACTGTTCGGAAGCTGCCGCCAAAGCCATTTGGATGTTTTGATTAATTTGTTTTGTTTCCTTTGTGTTTTTGGCATGCCTTTTTTTTTTCCATGATAAAGAAAGGCAGGAACTGCTAGTGGTTAGGGAAAAAGACAGTTCAAAGACTTATCTCATGGGAAAAGAGAATTCCACAGAGATGTGCTGAGCTGGCCATATAGAGGAGAGAGATTGAAAGCAGATTCAAAGTTTAATCTCTCATATAAAGAGTTTATTCCATGGAGATGTACCATTGCTTGTCATTAGCTGTCCTGCATCAGGGGGGTATCTCCCTGTGTTCACAGTAAAACCCTCTGAGATTTTCCGCACGTGGGAGGAAAAAGGCTGAGAGAGACAGCCTGTGAAAATACTTTATGCCTTCTTCCTTCTGTTGGTGGGGAGTCCAAGCCGCATGTTCTGTGCACCAGCTGTATAAGTTTAATAATCGTCTGAGTAGTCTTTATTCACCCGTGGCTGACATCCACATGGTGTTCTTCCCTTCTTTCATTTCTCAAGGTTGTCTCCTGCCTGCAGGCAGACAATCTCTCTGCTTAGCTCTGGCAAGGAAGGGGGAGGGGACTTCAAGAGAGTTACCCAATGGAAATGGGAATAAAAGATGGACTCAGAGGACGAGGTCCGGAAGAATATGGTCTCTATTTATTCCAACAGTATGCTTATATACCAAGAGTTACTGTGCTCTGGGCAAGGAAGTGGGGTCAGGTGGAAGGGAGGGGTGAGACACCTTGGCTCTATTCATGGGGCTGCAGAGCTCCTGCTTGTGCAACAGGTAACTAGAGGTGTGACATTTTTCTCAATGGCTCAGGGAAGGGGCCATCCAGTACTGGAACTTTGCAGAGATAGGCAAAGCAAGAAAACACTGTAATGTCCCGAGCCTTCCAGAGCTAGAGATAACTCAGAGAGGCAACTGAATGCCTACATATATATCAGGTAACCAGAGTTCTTATGGGACAGGTCTTACAATTTCTTGCCTCAATCCACACAAAGTTACATTCCTACAATATCACAATATGATGAGGTTATAGTAGGGATGAGTTCACAATAAGGATGAGGTCAACTTAGGGATGAGATCACAGTATGGATGAGGTCACAATAGGTATGAGGTCACAGTAGATAAAAGATCACAATAAGTATGAGCTCACAGTAGGGATGAGTTAAAAGTATGGATGAGGTCACCATACATATGAGGTCACAACAGATATGAGGTCACAGTATGGATGGGATCACAAAGTAGATGGGGTCAGAGTAGGTATGATGCCACAATATTAGGTCACAGTAGAGATAAGGTCACACTAAGGATGAGGTCACTCCCAAATGCGTTTATGGTAGGGGTAAGGCCACACTATGAATGAGATCACAGTAAGGATGAATTCACTAATGGGATAAGGTCACAGTCAGTATAAGGTCACAGTAGAAAATAGGTCCCAGTAGGAATGAGGTCACTCTAAAGACATGTACATATTAGGTGCAAAATCACAATAGGGATAGTCATAGTAGGTATTAGGTCACAATAGAGATGAGGTCTATGTAGGGATGAGAACACAATAGGGATTAGGTCACTGTAGACATGAGGTCACATTAGGGATGAGTTCACAGTAGGGATGAGGTCAAGGAAGGAATGAGGTCACATTAGGGATAATTCACACCAGGGTTGAAGTCACATTAGGGATGAGGTCACACTAGGGATGAGGTTACAGTAGGGATGAGTGCACAGTGGGGATGAGATAACAGTATGGAATGAGGCCACAGTATGAATGAGGTCACCATAGGGATGAGGTCACACAATGGATGAGGTCCCATTAGGGATGAGGTCACACTACTAAAGACTTCATGGTAGGGATAAGGTCACAGTTGAGATAAGGTCATAATAGGGATGAGGTAAAACTATATATGAGGAGACACTAGGGATGTTACTTGAAATAAGTGTTCATGGTAGGGATGTCACACTAGGGATCAGGTCATAGTAGAGATCAGGCCATGTGGTGGTTTGAATGAGTGTTCCCCATGGCCTGTAATTATTCAGACATTTGTCTCCAGTTGGTGGCACTGTTTTTGGAGGTATTGGAAGGTGTGGCTGTGCTGGAGGAAGTGCGTTGTTGGGGGCAGGCTTGGTGAGTTTTGACAGGCCTCGTGGTCTCCAGGTGCTCTCTCTCTGCTTCCTGTGCTGATTGTGAGATGTGACCCTGGGTTTGCTGCTGCTATCTCCAGCCACCATGCCTCCTGCCACAATGGACTCTACTTCCCTGGAACCGTCAATCATGGGCTCAGATAAACTCTTCCTTTTGTAGGTTCCTTGGTCATGGTGCTTTGTCACAGCAACAGAAAAGTGACTAATACAGTAATTTGGTGCCAGAGAGTGGGCTGTTGGCTGTGAAGAACTTGACCATGTGGGTGTTTGAAGAAATGTGGAAGACTTTGGAATTTGGGGCTGGAAAGGCTGTTGACTACTGTGGGCAGAGCTTGAAGGGCCATTCTACTGGAGGCCTGGAGGAGGGCATTGCTGCAAAAGATGTGGTTCCAGAGGAAGGTAAAGTCTTAGGCAGCATCTGGGATATTTTGATAAAGAGTCTGGCAGCAGTTTGCCCGCAGCCCAAATGCTTGCCTGATGCTAAGTTGAGGGGCGGTGGACTGATGTCTTTGGCGGAGGATGTTTCAAGACAGCCTAGTGTGGAAATGGTGGCGTAGCTGTTAATGGTGAATATTGTGCAGATGTACAGTGAAGAAGAGCAGATGGGGCAGAGGGAGGTGAAGAGTGTAGAGTTTGGATCTGAAAACTGCACTGGGAAGATTGGGGGTGTGGTCAAGGCATGTGAAAGAGAGGCTCCCTTTCATAAGGAGACTGAGGTGATTGGGGAGAGGCCTGGAGATTTACAAGTAAACAAAGGAGTCAGTGCCTTCAGGGCAAGACCACACCCAGCTGGTCCTCCAGCAAGTCCAGGGCAGAGAAAAATTGCAAATGTGGTTAAAGTAGGAGAGATTCCATCCCGAACTTGCAGCCAGATTCATCAATTTCACCATTCACCAATTCACCATTCGCGTGGTGCTGGCTTTGGAGGCATGAAGTTTGCAAGAGTAAAGGGGTCATCCGTTCTTCCTCCATGGTTTCAGAGAGCTGCCAAGGTCGGGCAGAGCACAGCAGGGGTGTCCCTGCATAAAGTAGGCCCTGATAGGCCATTGCATGAATCTGTGGGTGTGGGGCCTGGTTGGCAGCAGAGACCCAAGGGGAATTTCGAGATGCCGGTACTGTGAGATGTTTGCCAGGGAGAGCTGCATATGGGGAGTGGTGCCAGCCTGAGAGACAGAGATGTGTGTTGTGAGCAAAGCTGGAAGAGCTGAGCCATCTAAGTCCTTTGGAAGTAAAGTTCTGGAGGTTGCACATGGAGCTGCTGGACTTGGTTTTTGGTCTTGTTTTGGTCCACTGTTTCCTCACTGTGCCTCTGTTCCTCCCTTTTGGAATGGGAATGTGTATTCAGTTCCACTGTATGTTGGAAGTTAGTAATTTGCCTTTTGATTTTACAGGAGCTTATAATTAAGAGATTGGCCTGAGTCTCGGAGGAGACCTTGGACTGTGGACTTTTGAATGGCATTGAAACTGGTAAAGACTATGGGGACTTTTAAGGTTGGACTAAATGCATTTTGCATTTTATATGGTCGGGAGCCTATGGGGGCCAGGGAGTGGAGTGTGGTGGTTTGAATGAGTGTCCCCCATGGGCTGTAAGTATTCAGACATTTGTCTCCAGGTGGTGGCACTGTTTTTGGAGGTATTGGAAGGTGTGGCCATGCTGGAGGAAGTGCATTGTTGGGGGCAGGCTTGGTGTGTTTTGACAGGCCTCGTGGTCTCCAGGTGCTCTCTCTCTGCTTCCTGTGCTGATTGCGAGATGTGACCCTGGGTTTGCTGCTGCAGTCTCCAGCCACAATGCCTCCCGCCACAGTGGACTCTAGTTCCCTGGAACTGTCAATCGTGGGCTCAGATAAACTCTTCCTTTTGTAGGTTCCTTGGTCATGATGTTTTGTCACAGCAACAGAAAAGTGACTAATACAGGCCACAACAGGGATTAGGGATGATGTCACAGTAGGAATAAGGACAGTGTTGGGTGTGGTAACATTAGGGATGAGGTCACAGTAGGTAGGGGTGAGTACACAGCAGAGATGAGATCACACTAAGGATGTGGTCAAAGTACAATGACATTAGATTAGGAATAGATAGCAGTAGGTATGAATTCACACTGAGGATTAGGTCATAGTAGGGTTGAGTTCAGAGTAGGGGTGAGTTCATGCCAGGGATGAGGTCACAGTATGGAGGATGTCACACAATGGATGATTGTGGGAATGTAACTTTGTGTGTGGCTTGAAGCAAGAACTTGTAAGGCCTGTCCTGGGAGATCTCCAGTTACCTTATATCTCTGTGGGTTTCCAGAGTTATATATAGCCAGAAAATTCGGGATATTAAACTTATTCTTACTTCGCTCTATCTCTGCAAAGTTCCAGTCCCCTTCCCTTGAGGCATTGAGCAAATTGTCACATCTCTAGTTACCTGCTGCACAAACTGGAGCTCTGCAACCCCTTGATTAGAACCAAATTGGCTCACCCCTCCCTTTTGCCCATTCCCCACTTCTTTGCACAAAGCACAGTAGTTTTTAATATAGACCTTACCTAGAGAAAATAAATGGAGTTCCTATCCTCCCCAGCTCTCCACGCATGCTTGCGTGTGTGTGTGTGTGTGTGTGTGTGTGTGTGTGTGTTCGTTCCATTCCTTGGGTGATCTCCTACAGTTTTCCCTCCCCCCTTCTTGTGGGAGCAGAGCCTAGAGACTGCTGGCCTGCAGGCAGGAGACAAGTCCTGGAGCTGAGCCAAGAATGGAAGGACAATATGTGGAAAGTGGTCAAAAGTCCATTCTCCAGAGCTTTTGCACTTCTCTTAACAATCCACAAGACTGGAGAGATATTTGTAAATCTTCACTCCCAGGTCCACTATTTTTACAATGGGAAGGACTGTACAGAGCTGAATGTCTCCAACAGGTTCAGAGAAATCAAGCGCAACCTAACAGACTGGGGTTAAGAACAGCTCTTTGGAGAAGGAGATTTTAGCACAGGGACGCAACAGCCTGGACTGGTCCCAGGGTACTTTGACCAGGTTTGCCTTTGCACCCTATAGTCCTTGGATAGAATTACACTACTCACTGAGTTCCAGGCCAGTTCCTCATAATTTCCTAGGCAAAAACCTGAGGAACCCCTGTATGACTTTATCTTAAGAAATAAAAGCAGCTTAGAGAGGAAGATCCCCAACTTTGCAGCCAGAGAGATACTCCTCAAAAATATTGTTTGGGAGGGAATGAATTCATAGTGCAAAAAAGTGTGCCAGGGTTTAAAAGATGACCATTATGACAGATGGATAGTGGCAACTCAGGACATGGGCACAGCCTCCCACAATGCTAATTACCTGGCTCAAGCCTTTGTGGTTGCCTTCTCCACAAATGAAAAATGTTTTAACTGTGGAGACAGAGGTCATTTGAAAAGACAGTGCCTGAAATCACCAGTCACTCCCAGAGAGCATCCTGAATGCCCCTCCCCCCCATGCATTCTCTGCCCCCGGTGTAAAAAAGGATATCATTGGAGGAAAGATTGCTGCTCAAACTACGGTAAAGATGGGAAAAAATTGCCACCTTTAAACTCCTAGGCAGGAAGCCCCTAGCCCAGAAAAAAAGAGGAGAAAAGAGTCAGTGCACGCCCACTGGGTAGCACCTATTTCAGAAGGCTCATATCCTGCACTGATGATTAAAATTGGGGAGGTCTTTTAAATGTTTGATAGATACAGGGGCAGATAGAACCATTATAAAACAGCAAGAAACACCCTCTGACTGGCCCTTGCTTCCAGGACCTCAACTTCTAGGAATAGGACGGCCTTCACAGTCTTACATAACAAAAAATATTTACACCTGGGTGGACCCTGATGGAAACACTGGGGGACAGATTTGCCCATTAATAGCACCCACTAATACAATCTGCTAGGGCGAGATATTTTGGAGGCTTTGGATGTGGTTATTGCCACTCCAAATGAGAACAACCATGTACAGACAGACGATTTAATTGGGGAAAAACACCTCCATCATCTCAGCAAGATGCACGCCCAGTCCTGAGAGTCACTACAGAATATGCTCCCCCTCGTCTGGACTGGAAGTCAGATGATCCAGTCTGGACTGAGCAGTGGCCCTTACCAGGGGAGAAATTACAAGCTTTCCAAGACTTAGTCAAGGAACAATTTTCATTGGGATGCAACCATCCATCTCACAGTCCCTGGAACACCCCTGTGTTTGTCATAAAAAAGGCAACAGGAGGTTGGTGCCTTTTACAAGATCTGTGAGCCATTAACAAAACTATGCATATATGAGGGTCTCCAAAAAGGCATCTCCCCCTTGCCTCTGCTATTCCAGCTAACACCCCTCTGCTAGCCTTAGATATAAAAGCCTGTTTTTTTTTTCAATCCCCCTCTACGCTGAGGATTGCAAACTGTTCGCCTTCTCAGTTCCTGCAATTAACAACTCAGGTCCAGCAACTCGTTATGAGTGGACTGAGTTGCCATAAGGCATGGCAAACAGCCCAATTCTCTGCCAAGAGGTGTCAGCAGCAGCTCTTAAACCCCATATGGAACAAGGTCTGCAAGTTTTCCCTTATATGGACGACATTTTAGTTTGGGACAAATTATCAACTAACTCGGCAACTTTAAAGGACAGGCTTGTACCATCCTTAGAAGCTTTTGGATTTAAAATAGCCCATGCTAAATTTCAAATGATTCCCCAATTCGTTTCCTAGGCACTGAAATTTCTCTCACAACAGTGAGACCTCTCAAACCTGTACTCTCTTTTCCTCCCACACTCACACTAGCATCCCTCCAGTCCTCCCTAGGAAATCTTAAATGGCTCCGCCCATGGCTGTCCATCCCCACCACAATGCTACAGCCTCTCTTTGACCTTATTCAAGGCAACAGAAACTCAGCTTCCAGGCAAAAGCTCACAGCAGAAGCCTCAGAGTTCTGGCTGAATTCAACAGAGCTCTCCAGAGCATGGTTTTAGCACATTTCACTCCCTCCCTTCCTGTTCAGTTGCTTATTTTTAACACTACCCCCACGCTCATAGGAGCTCTTTAACAATCCAGGGGAGTACTAGAGTGGCTGCTGCACACGCCCATAGGGGGAACTCCCCAACTGTTAACTGAAATGGATTCATTAGCTGCTATGATAAGAAATGGGAGGGAACGTTCCCTGCAAACACTGGGGAAGGAGCCTGATGTCATAGGGACACTGATCTCCCTCCTGGATATCCAGTGGCTGATGCAAAATCATTTTCATATAGCTGTAAGCCTCATGGTATTTCCAGGACAGATAGAAAATCACTATCCTAACAACCAGTGGGTCTCTGCTCTCCCAGTGCTAAACTTGCTTCCTCCCCGTCTTTTCCAAGATGCGCCTATAAGGCAGGCCACATCTGTTTTCACAGATGGAGGGAAACAAGGGGCTGCAGCCTTCATTTATGACAACCTGGATCAAGCCCCTCAGATCCTGATTCACCCGCTCCCTGACCATTCTTCACAGTACAAAGAGCTCTATGATGCTTATCTAGCTCTCAAAAAACCAACAGTCCTCTTAATCTCTTTTCAGACAGTATCTATGTGATCAATCTGCTGCCCTAGATATCCAGATCCTTTGTCCAATTAGACAAAAATCACCTCTCCCCGCTTCTCATTGCAGTTTCATCTCTCTTACAGAATAGGTGCCAGCCCCCTCTTCATACAGCACATTCGTGCCCACAGCCTCCTGCCAGGACCTCTCTCTGAAGGCAACTCTTGCAGACTGAGTCTCTTCTACCTGGGTCTATGTCCTGTCCCTCTCTGAAGCAGAAAAATTCCATTCCATCATCCATGTAAACCTAAAAGGCTTCCAAGCTCGATTTCCCAAAATTCCTTCCACCCAACTTCAGTGAATCCTTAGAACCTGGTCTTTCTGTTCTCCTCTAGTTACAACACCTGCACTACAGGTTTTGGGAATCAACCCCAGGGGATTAAAAGCCAATGCTCTCGTGCAAATTGATGTTACACACATAGCTTCCTTTGGAAGACAGAAATATGTCTGTCACTGTAGACACTTTTTCCAAATTCACTTGGGTGACTGTCCATACAGTAGAGAAAGCCAAGGATGTCACTGCCCACCTACTTTCTACCTTTGCTACCATGGGCATCCTCAAACAGATTAAAACAGACAATGGGCCAGCATTTGCTAGGTCTCGCTTTAAATCATTTTGTCAATTATGGAACATTACACATCATACAGGTATCCCTTATAACCCACAGGGACAAGGCATCATAGAACGAACCCATCAGGTCCTAAAAATCAGTTATTAAAACAAAAGGCAAGGAAATACCCTCCTAACATCCAGCTGGCCATGGCATTGGCAACTGTAAACCTTTTAACATTTACAGAGATTCTAATTGCCCAGCCATAGTCAAATATTTGCAGACACCAAGCACTGTTCCTTAAATATTGTCAGATGGAAAGACCCCCCCAGACAATCAGTGGAAAGGACCCAATCCACTGTTAATAACTGGGAGGGCCTTTGCTTGCCTCTTCCCACAGGATTGTCTGAGACCTATTTGGATTCCGACCAGAAATGTCAGATTCATCCCCGCAGATCAAAAAGATTGCAGGCCTGTCGCTCTGGAAGAAACTTGAACAACTCCTCACTTCTGCAAAATCCATGTGTCCCCCCTCCAACCCCCTGTCTGCCATCCTTCTAGCCACTCTCACAATTGTTCAAGCTAACTCTGCCTCTGCCCAGCCTGTTAATAGACCACTGACTTGGACCAATGTCTGGCGATTACTTGTCAGAGAAACTTGGGTGGGGAGAAATCAGGTAATTGGAACCAGCGACTGTCTTTTGCAAGGTTGTAGTAAAGCAATCACAATTATTGTGTTTCCCAATTCCACCCCTACCTCCCAGGCTCCCTTTTTCTGTTTCCCCTATCTTAACACAGAACGGTGTTTGCAGGAAGCTGATACTTATGGTGGTTGCAGATTCTGGTCTTGCAGGTTGGAGAGTGTTCACAGCCCAAGAAGTCTGTTTCAAATCCAGTACCCCTGGAGTGAATACTGGAGAGCTTGAGTACAGGGAAATCTCTACCCTTACAGCAATGCCTGGTATCCTATGGAAGATATCCATATCTCTCACCAGCTTGTTCTAGCTCCTCAACCCATCCTCACTCAATTCCACATTCTGTTACAAGAGTCCAAAATGGAAGGAAAGCTGCAGTCCACTGTAACATGGCCTCAATACATTTAATATGCCAGGGATCTCCTCAATTACACCACCCACCCTAATGTCGCCCAATGTTGTTTTCTGTGCATCCCTCCCATGCCGTCTTTTCAGTGCCATTCCCTCTAACACCTCTTTACAGGAACCTGCCCCCGTGGAGACAGAGACAGTGTTTTATGGCATTCCTCTCTTCGACTGAGACTCACTACACTTCCTACTTGTTTAGTGAAAGTGACAGCAGCCCCAGAAGTGCCTCTGAAGTATCCCTCTCAACAGGACCCTGTGTGTCAAATCACCATTTGTTCTCTGGTGTGATGGCACCGCATCCCTCTGTGCAAATGCTACTGGTTCTGGGATTTGTTTGCCCATAATTATCACCCCTCAGCTCTTCCTTTATGAGGAGGAAGTCGCTTGGATGCTGAGACCAGAGCCAGACCATCAAAAGAGAGAGATTTTCATCACAGTTCTTGTCATTCTAGGCATCGTTCTCTCCACAGCAGTGATGGGAACTGTGGCCAGAGTTTACAGCATGGAAGCAGATTTCCAAAATGAGGTTGATGAGGCAATGGCATCCAAAACAAATAGCCTTGAATTGCTCCAGAGACAGATAAATTCTCTGCCTGAGGTGGTGATGCAGAACTGGCGAGCCCTGGACTTGTTAACTGCAGAAAATGAGGTCAAATAGAGATAAGGTCACACTAGGGGTGAGGGCATTCCAAATATGACTTCATGGTAGGCATAAGATCACACTAGGGATGAGGTCACAATAGGGATGAGGACAAAATAAGGATGAGGTACCAATAGGGAAGGGTTAAACTAAGGTGAGTTCACAGTAAGTATGAAGTGACTGTAGGGATGAGGTCATAATAGGGATGAGGACACATTAGGGATGCAGTCACTGTAGAGATGTGGTCACATTAGGGATGAAGTCACAGTACTGATGAAGACAAGTTATTTGTCACATAAGGGATTAATTCACACTACACAAGGGACGTGGACACATAATGGATTAATTCACACCAGGGATTAAGTTATATTAAGGATGAGGTCACCATAAGGATATGATCACATTAAGAATGTGGTAATAAGGGTGTCGTAGTTTGTCTTCCATTGCTGTGACAAAACACTCTGACACCAACTTGGGGAGGAAAGCTTACATCTCCTGGGTCACAGTTCATCACTTAAGGAGCCCAAGGCAGGAATTCAGGGCAGGAACCTGGAGGCAGGAGCTGAAGCAAAAGCCATGGAGGAATGCTTTTCACTGGCTTGCTCGCTCCTCTGGCTCATGCCCAGCTGGCCTTCTTATACCATACACAACCACCTGCCCAGGGCGGCACCACTCATTGTGGGCTGGGCCCTTCCACACTGCTTGGCCATCAAGACAATACTCCACAGATGTGGCCACAGGCCAATCCAATGGAGCCAATTCCCCAATTGAGGCTCCCTCAACCCAGGTGTGTCAAGTTGACACTAAAGCTATCCAGCATAAAGGGAGATGAAGCCACATAATGGGTGAGGTCACATTAGGGATGATGTCACACAAGGGATGAGATCCCATTAGGGATGATGTCTAATATAGGGATGAGGTCATCATAGGGATGATGTCAACACCAGTGAAGAGGTCACAGTAGGAATGAGTTTACAATAAAGATGAGGTCATAGTAGGAATGGGGTAACACTATTATGGTGTCACCACTGAGATTTTTGGTGGAGCCCACTTAATCCTAGGATGACCCATGTGGAAAATATGCACAGGAAAGCACACCACGTGTACACAGGTTGAGGATAGAATGCAGAGAGAGATTTTATTCCAACATGTCTACTTAAATATCCATCATGACTCAATTCGTCACTACACCCCACCCCATGGGTGTGGCCAGGGAGGTACCATTGGCTTATAACACAACCCATTCTAACTGTTTTCCCACATCTCACCCTTTTAATTATTTTTTTTAATTTTTCTGAGAGGCAGGGGAGCACATGGGTGAGGCTAACAACCCAAAGGAACCTGAGTTTTGAATAGTCAGCTGCTCAAGCTTGTTTTGAGTGCTAGGTAGTGGGGGACAGGTCAGACCTGAAACTTTATTTTCACACTAAGGCCAATTAATATCCAAAAATCCCAACCATGAAGCAAGCTGAATGTCAATCATAAGAAATGTATGTAAGTAATATTCATGTAAAACCAATTAGCAAGTTTCTATGTCCAAATTTTGAAACAACCCAAGGTTCCCATAGTCCAATTGGAGAAGCTTGTAAGCACAAGCATGTTGATCAAATAAGAGTCCAGTCTATATTGCTGTGGTCTCACGATTCACCCCAATCTCTCCGCAGCCCTTAAATTCTACCACACCCCACAGCCAATATTATCCTAAATGGGGAAATGACAGAAACATTCCCTTTAAAGGTAGGAACTTGGCAAGGCTGCCCCCTGACGCCACTCCTCTTCAATATAGTGCTTGAAACACTTGCCAGGGCAATAAGGTATGAAAAGGAAATTAAAGGAATACTACTTAGAAAAGAGGAAGCCAAGCTATCCCCATTTGCTAATGATATGATTGTTTACTTAAGGGATGCTAAAAACTCCACCAGAAAACTCCTAGAAACGATTAACAGCATCAACAAAGTGGAAGGATACAAAATTAACCTTAAAAAAATCAATGGACTTTCTTTACACCAACAACAAACAACTGGAGAAAGAATTAAAAGAGACCTTCCCACTCACAATAGCCTCAAAAACAATAAAATACCTAGGAACAAACCTAACCAAAGACACCAAAGATCTCTAAAACAAAAATTTTAAACCTTTAAAGAAAGAAATTGAAGAAGACATCAGAAGATGGAAAAACCTCCCTTGCTCATGGATTGGGAAAATTAACATTGTAAAAATGTCCATTTTACCGAAACTCTTGTATAGATTTAATGCAATTAAAATCAAAATCCCCAAGAGTTTCTTCACAGGCTTGGAAACAAAAGTTCTTAAATTCATTTGGAAAAACAAAAGACCCTGAATAGCCAAAACAAACCTGACCAAAAAGAGCTACACAGGGGGCATCACTATACCAGACTTCAAACTATACTACAGGGCTATAGTCATAAAAACACCCTGGTACTGGCACAAAAACAGACCTGTTTACCAATGCAAAAAAAAAAAAAAANAAATGGGGACAATAAGGAAGGCTCCCCGGAAATGGGGACAATAAGGAAGGCTCCCCAGTAATGGGGACAATAAGGAAGGCTCCCCGGGAATGGGGACAATAAGGAAGGCTCCCCAGAAATGGGGACTATAAGGAAGGCTCCCCGGGAAAGGGGACAATCCACAGGCTCGGCGTGAATCCAGTACCCGCCGAGCTGGCCCAATAAGAGCTGGCCCAATAAGGCCCCCCGGGAGGGGGGACAGTGAAGCTCCCCGGAGGGGGAACAAAAACAAATACTAAAATAATAAAGAAGGGGGAGATGTGGGGAGCGGGTGTGGCGACAGTCCTAAGAAGGCACCCGAGACTTTAGCAAAGTTTTATGACTAACACCTGAGTCTTATGATTAACACCTGATTCCCTCCTACCTCAAAGTAAAGCCACGCTCACCGTTTGAGCTGTGCAGGTGCACCCTGTATACAAGATCAGGCCAGATGATACCAATAGACTAAGGCCACACAACCTGGGCTGGGAAGGTGGATAAATAGAGGGACTTTCTAGATAGGGGGACACTCTCTCCTTTCTAGTCTTAGGAGAGAAGCTTGCTTGCCTGAGGAAGGAGAAGGCTTGGAGAAGGGAGAAGGCTTAGAGGGAAAGACCTGAGGCTTAGAGGGAGAAGCTTGGAGAAGGAGAAAAGATGTGCTTGAATAAACTGTTCTGACAAGACCTGCCTACCTGAATAAACCGCTTTGAGAAGAACGAGCGAGAGGTGCTTTGTTGCTGCAGCTTTATACAAGTGTTTTCTACAAGTGTGCAAGTGTTTCATACAAGTGGTGGCCCGTCCGGGGAGGTGGAGCAAAAAAGGCTCAAGCTGGATAACAACCGCAGCGTAAGGTGCCAGTGCATTTGAGTGAGACTTGATTATGCAAACGTTTGGGACTTTGAGAACGCAGAGACTTCGGCAAGGCTGAGAGAGCTGCGGAGACTTTAGCAAAGCTGCAGAAACTTTGGCAAGGCAGCCTACTTCCACCGACTTTGAAACTGAAAATTTCTTAAAGGGGCCTCGGTGCCGCAGGCTCGGCGTGAATCCAGAAGCTGACGAGCTGGCCCGGGCACCGATCAGACAGACCCAGAGAGAAAAACCAGCCACGACTGAAACTTGGTGAATGAAGCGTGGGGCGCGCAGAAGATGCGAAGGAAGCGCAGGGTGCGCAGGAGATGAGAAGGAAGCACGGGCCACACAGGAGATGATGTCAGCGGCCAGCAGCCTGCAGGCGAGGAGGCAGAGCAGCCCTGCCGAAGCGGCGGATCGGGCTTTCTCGTGACAAAAGCTGAACTGGGAACTGGGGCACCGCCGTGCGCTGGGAGTCCGGGACTCTTGGGCAAATTTTGAAGGGTTACCGGAGACGCCGGTGTGTCTCCGCGGGAACAGTTAAAGCCCGGAAAAGGGGGAAAGTAAAGCGCGGGAAAATGAACAGTTAAATCCCGGTAAAGGGAACAGTTAAAGCCCAGAAAAGGGGGAAAGTAAAGCCCGGTAAAGGGGGAACAGTTAAAGCCCGGAAAAGGGGGAACAGTTAAAGCCCAGAAAAGCGGGAACAGTTAAAGCCCGGAAAAGGGGGAACAGTAAAGCCCGGAAAAGGGAAAAGGGGCCCGGAAATAAGGAAGGCTCCCCAGAAATGGGGACAATAAGGAAGGCTCCCCGGAAATGGGGACAATAAGGAAGGCTCCCCGGAAATGGGGACATTAAGGAAGGCTCCCCAGAAATGGGGACAATAAGGAAAGCTCCCCGGAAATGGGGACAATAAGGAAAGCTCCCCGGAAATGGGGACAATAAGGAAGGCTCCCCGGAAAAGGGGACAATAAGGAAAAAATAAGTAAAGCCCGGAAAAGGGGGAACAGTTAAAGCCCGGAAAAGGGGGAAAGTAAAGCCCGGTAAAGGGGGAACAGTTAAAGCCCGGAAAAGGGGGAACAGTTAAAGCGCAGAAAAGGGGGAACAGTTAAAGCCCGGAAAAGGGGGAAAGTAAAGCCCGGTAAAGGGGGAACAGTTAAAGCCCGGTAAAGGGGGAACAGTTAAAAATCTCTTTACTAAAATAATAAAAAAGGGGGAGATGTGGAGAGCAGGTGTGGCGAGGGTCCCAGGATGGCACCCGAGACTTTAGCTTATGATTAACACCTGATTCCCTCCTACCTCAAATAAAGCCACGCTCACCATTTGAGCTGTGCAGGTGCACCCTGTATACAAGTTCAGGCCAGATGATACCAATAGACTAAGGCCACGCAACCTGGGCTGGGAAGGTGGATAAAAAGAGGGACTTTCTAGATAGGGGGACACTCTCTCCTTTCTATCTTAGGACAGAAGCTTGCTTGCCTGAGGAAGGAGAAGGCTTGGAGAAGGGAGAAGGCTTAGAGGGAAAGACCTGAGGCTTAGAGGGAGAAGCTTGGAGAAGGAGAAAAGATGTGCTTGAATAAACTGTTCTGACAAGACCTGCCTGCCTGAATAAACCACTTTGAGAAGAACAAGCGAGAGGTGCTTTGTTGCTGCGGCTTTATACAAGTTTTTCCTACAAGTGTGCAAGTGTTTCATACAGGTCTAGATTTGTTTAAAAAATAAAAATAAATTTATGTGTGAAAAAAA
This sequence comes from Rhizomys pruinosus, assembly GCA_009823505.1. Taxonomy (NCBI): domain Eukaryota; kingdom Metazoa; phylum Chordata; class Mammalia; order Rodentia; family Spalacidae; genus Rhizomys; species Rhizomys pruinosus. The sequence continues at coordinate 2,940,521 of VZQC01014308.1, forward strand.
ATAACCCCACCTTTAAAAAATAAATAAATGAATAAATAAATAAATAAATAAATAAATAAATAAATAAATTCTACCACACCTCCTCTTCCGCAATTTGATCTCTAGGCTTTGGGAAAGGGGCACAAGTGGGTGAGAAGCAAAGCACTCTATTTTCTCTGGAGATGTCATTTTGGACTCTAGTCTGTTCAGGTTGTTTCCCTTCATGGATTGACAGCTTATCCAGGGTATCTTTTTAATCCTACTAACAAAGCACAAGCAATTAGATGTACAGGCACTTAAACAGGCATTTAAACAGTACTAACTATTATAGCAAGCTAAGCTGTGAGTATAGACACAGATGTTTGGATGGTATGCTAATCCACAAACTGTGGTTCCTCTATAAAAGATGACAAGTTCTTAATGTGGCTTATATCATCTCCTAACCACTAGAGGACATAAGCGTGTGGCATCAGCCATGAATTATTCCTCCAAGGAGGGAGCTAATAGCCAATTCGATTTGGGATATATATAGACACATGGCTGCCACTGTTGCACAGTATCTCCAGGCAGTTGAGGTGTAGCTGATACTGATGGAGGAGTCTTGCTTGAATAAAAGAGACCAATATTTTGCTGTATTGCATTAGTGACTTTTGGTAACATTCTCTGCCATTTCATAGGCCTACTGTACATTAGCAAGTGACGTCTCAAAACATTTTTTCATGCTTACACCAGGTCTTCGACAACAGGGACTTACCACCTTTCTCGAGCAGATATCCCAGTTTTATAGGCAAAAGGCCTTTATAATTTTGGGAGCTTGGATCACTCAGCCAATATCTCCTTGGCAGAATAATCCATTGCTGATATCAGAGCTCTCCTGTATTAATATATTTTGCTTAGTTACACAGCTTATAAAGAATTTACTATTATATTTGGCTCTAAATGGAGAATTATCCTTTCACAATTCCTATGTCTATCTGTCAATTAAAGAAGGTAGTTATACCTGTTTTATAAGAAATTACCACTATAACAGTTGGCTCTAATTTACAGTTAGGGAATGACTTCATTACCATCATGTTTCTCCTTTTCCCACAGAGGGGAGAGGTAGGAAGGTTTCTCAGCATCTGGAAGGTAAACTTCATTAGGGCACATTATAAACAGTTATCCCAAATAGAATTCAGAGAGATGCTCAGTGTCTGTGAATCAGGCAGCCTGAGGTTCCTTTTTCTTTAATGTTCATATGGGTCAGCCTCTCTTCTGGCATTTCCCAGTCCATCCTGCACAGGCAAAAGTTGTACATTTTCAGGCATTTAGGGTGGTGTTTTTACTTGTGGGAACATACAACTCTCCTCCCATTGTTAGTTTCAAGACCTCAAAATTAAAAATTTATCAAAATGTTTGGAATACAGAAGGAATATTATACTACCTCCCTCTTTTTGTTTTTTAAATTTTTATGTTTTGATCTATAGACGCCTAAGTTGTATTACAAATACCCATAAACAGGAACCAAGGTGTAAGTTTTCATCAAATTTACCGAAACAGTTTATCATTGACTGTATGCTTATTTGGGAAGTGAACTTAAACTTAATTTCTTTAAATCATCCTACAAGTAAAGGAAAAATGTTACAAGGTGATACTGTATAACACAGAAAAATATAGAGACCATTTGTATACCTTAACCCCAAAGTTATTGTTGGAAATTCAATACAGATTATGACTAAAACAATTAACATTTTAGATTCCCAATTAGTTGAAATGTATTACCATTTTAAACTGCAGGTCTTACAAAGTGGATTTTGATAACTATCTTCCCCCAAGCTCTTGGCCTTCTCCCAGCCTAGCATGAAAACCTGCTTTAAAGGTTTTTCATTATTTAGCTCTTAATAAAATATTCTTTTACAGTTCTTATGCCCATCAGTTAATTAAACATATGGCTAGATATGCCCCAATGCCCCATGAGATGTTGTTACCATCATAACCATCTTGATTTTTTGTGTGTTTTTGTTTTTGTGGGAGCTTCTAGGAAGCATCCTTTGTCATGAACAGGTGCAATGCAGTCCTGCTAAGGGAAGAGGGACACAGTGTCCAATTTGTGGACAATGTGGGAAACTGCCTCATTATGTAGAGGTCAGTTGGTCACTTCTGTGACCTGACCAGAGAGGTAACTTCCTACTCAGGTCCTTAGCCTGGGACAAAGAGACACGTTGCCCACTCTTGGCCATAACTTCCCACCTGCCCAAGCCCAGGACAGGAATTTCACACCAGCTTCCCAGGTTGGTGATCCGCAAAGGGAGCCTTTTTCAAAGCCAACTGGTCACCCAAATGAAATGCAGGCCTCAAGACCAGCTACCCACTGGTCATCTGAACAAAATTGCAGGCTTAGCCTGTATGTGCACAAAAAATGTAAAAAGAAAAATGGCAGCCATGAATTCTGCAATGATGTTATTTGGAATTCAATTTTTTTATTTTTTTATTTTTTATACCTTTTATTTTTTATTCCCAAATACCCAAAAACTTATTAACACTTTAATACAATGAAAACCTGGTTGCATCTTCCACATCTTAGATGTTGAAAGGGCATAACCAGTAGGTGGCAGTGTAGATCCATTATTTTAAAATTTTTAATTGATAACCCATAATCTTTTTTGAAATTGAATTTTTTCCTGTTTAATATAAATTTGAATGTTGAGAAGGAAGGGCCACCTTCCAACTCAGAGACAATTTTGTTGCTGGTCTCATGGCTGTTAACATTATAATATATTTAGAACACAAGTACACACATCCATACACATGAGTGCACACACATACATACATACACACATACATACATAATAAAGATTTGTTAGGTTGACCTGTAAGAGAAGAAAGCCATATTTTTTGTTGTACAATGAAAAACATGAAATTTTTATAATTTGTTATGGGGTTATTTTTACATAATTAGAATAAATATCTTAGTAATGCATGAAACAGCTGAGATCCATATGCCACCTCTTAGGCCCATTTCCAACCATTTGCCTTTAATGAACTATACATAAAGTTTACTATTCTTTCCCTATCTTGCCCCTTCTGGTTAACTATGCCTAAACTGTCCCTCTGCTAAGGCTAACTGTCCCTATGCTATTTACAAATCTAAAGATTGAGGATTCCCAAAAGTACACAGGCCAAAGTTGTTTGTAGTTTTGCCATCATGTCTTATTATTAAGGACTTTGGAAGAATAATTATCATCCATAATCACAATTATAATCATTATTAATTATTATTAGTTCTCAATAATTAGTATTAACCATTATTAGTCATGACAATCATTAATAATTATTATGAATAATTATCAATAGCAGGTAACAATGAACAATTTACCATTAGACTGAATTTCTATCAATTATTATTAATAATTATATCTGTAAATATAAATAACAATTACTAATAATGATTAACAATAATCTATCATTAAACTGAATAATATGCATACTATAAACCCAATAAAAAATTGTTAACACTAAGGGGTTTAAAACAAACATTTTCTATGAATTGAATCTATTTTTGTTTATAGTCAGTTTCTAATTAGATTTAAACCTGTAGGATTATAATGAATTAAAAGCGGGAACTTGCATTCACTCACACATACACACAGCTTGAAGATGGGCTTAAAGAAACATAAAACAGTTTTATTCAAAAAAATTCTCATTTAAATTGAACCAAAATATCAATTTATGTTGTTAAAGAGACTTTTACCAATGGTACTTTAAAAAAGACAATCTATTGGAACAAGTTTGTTTTGTTAGAACTCCAAGGCCTGTAAATTCTCCTAGAAATCCATCTATCTTGTTTCCAAAATGCTGAAATCAAAAGGATGTTACCTAAAATCAAATTTTAGTGGGCATGATTTAGATACCATGTGCTCAGTGTGGCAGCCGGTATGCATTCACAGCAAGCAGGCTTATGGTGCCAGGCCAGAGCTTAGAAGAGGTGTGATCTAGAAATCTGTGAGAAGTTTTTAAGGTGAAACACATTTAAAAGGAGCAAGATAAAATTAAATCAACCAATTAATTTTAACTGTGCACATATATTTACTCAAAGAATATCTAGGGTACCCGGGAATTAAGTAAAAATATTACACTTTAAGTTAAGCATGCTGAAATGGATTTGAATTGCTGTTAGCTAAATCTCAAACTTGTATCTACAAAGAACCAGCAGGTTTTAGATAAGAAGAGTTGGATTAAGAGAAAACCCATAAGAAGACAAGAAAGCAACACACTTTTATCCAAAAACAGGTTTTGTATACAAAATTTAAGAGAAAATCGCCAAGGCTTGAAGAGAATGCTCTTGGAAGAGGGCAATTTCCATGAAGGGCCTTAATTTGCAATAGAAAGAAGTGGGGCTCAGGTCTCGGAGAGCTACCAGGAGAAAATTTACATATGAACAAGTTAAGATTGGAACTTAACTTGAGGAGCTGGTTCCTCACAGTCTTTCTTTGGGGGAGGGGGGTGGAATTTAAAACCAGAAAGTTTTTCAGACTTGTAGAATTATGAAAAATTGTTTTTAAGGCCAAGCATAACTGCTAAGGCTTAATATTAAATTCAGCCTTGAGGTTACTGGCTTTTCTAGCCGGCAGGAGTGATTATGCCAGGAGGCACATGCCTGGAAGGCACTGGGTGCTCCCTCTGAACCAAATCAGAGGGAGGCTCTCTACATGTACAAAGCCACATACCCTCAGACCACTGTCCCATCCACCAAAAACAACAGGAAAGACGGCTCCACCACAACAGATAGATATCAGGAGAGAGAGAAGAACAAGGCAAGATTTAGGAGTATGCATACCTAAGTTGTCAAGGTTTCCTCCTGCCCCACATTCGGACACCTATTGTGGTGTTGCCACCGAGATTTGTGGTGGGGCCCACTTAATCCTAGGATGACCCATGTGGAAAATATGCGCAGGAAAGCACACCACGTGTATGCAGGTTGAGGTTTGAATGCAGAGAGAGATTTTATTCCAACATAACTGCTTAAATATCCATAATGACTCAATTCGTCACTACACCCCACCCTAAGCGTGTGGCCAGGGAGGTACCATTGGCTTGGAACCCAACCCATTCTAAGTTTTCCCACACACTATCTATGACCTCACACTAGAGATGAGGTCAATTGAAATATGTGTTCATGGTACATAAAACATCACACTAGGGATCAGGTCACAGTAAGGATGGGGTCACAATAGGAATTAGGTCAGGGTAGGTATGAGGACAGTATGAAGTGTGGTAACATTAGGGATGAAGCCAGAGTAGATGTGAGTACATATTAGGGATGAGATAAAACTAGATATGAGGTCAATATATGATGACATCACAATGGGGATGAAATAAGCATAGGGATGAATTCACACTAAGGATGAGGTCACAGTAGGGATTAAGTCAAAATAGCAATGAGCTCACAGTAGGGATGAAAACAGTGTGGAGCATGGTAACATTAGGGATGAAGTCAGAATAGGGGTGTGTACATATTAGAGATGAGATCACACTAGATATGAAGTCAAAGTATGGTGACATCGCAATGGGGATAAGAGTAGGGATGAATTCACACTAGGATTGAGGCCACAGGAGGGAAGAAGTCACACTAGTGATGAGGTCACAGTAGGGATGAGGTCACACTAGGGATCTATTACCAGAGGGATGAGGTCAAAGTAGAGAAAAGGTCACACTAAGAATTACGTCACTTGAAATATGAGTTCAAGGTAGAGATACCATGAAACTAAGGATCAGTTCATAGTAGGGACTGGGTCACAATAGGTATGAGGTCACAGTAGGAATGAGGGTAGTATGGGGTATGGTAAAATTAAGGATGAGGTCAGAATATGGGTGAGTACGCATTAGAGATGAGATCACAGTAAGGATGAGGTCAAAGTATGATGATATCACAATAGGGATGAGATAACAGTAGGGATGAGGTCATACTAGCAATGAGGTGACAGTAGCGATGAGGTGACACTAGTAATGAGGCTACAGTAGGGATAAGGTCACAGTAGAGATGAGGTCATAGTAAGGATGAGGTAACAATAGAGATGAGGTCCCACTAGGGATGAGTTACCAGAAAGGATGAGGTCAAATAGTGATAAGGTCACACTAGGAATGAGGTCACTTGAAATGAGTTTCATGGTAGAGATAATGTGACACTACGTATCAGGCCATATTAGGGCTGGGGTCACAATAGGGATGAGGTCACAGTAGGGATTAGGAAAGTGTGGGGTGTGGTAAAATTAGGGATGAGGTGAGAATAGGGGTGAGTACACATTACAGATGAGATCATACTAGGGATGAGGTCAAAATAAAATGACATCACAATAAGGATGAGATAAAAGAAAGGATGAGGTCACAAAAGGGATGGAGTCACAGTAGGGATGATTTCAAACTAAGGATAAGGTCACAGTATGGATGAGCTTACCATACGTATGTATGAGGTCACAGTAGGAATAAGGTCAGAGTATGTATGAGGTCACATTAACGATGAGGTAATATTAGTGATGAGGTCACTCTAGGGAAGAGATCAGGATGAGGTCATTATATATATATTGGGGTACAGAAGAGATAATTTCCCACTAGAGATGAGGTCACTCTAATGATGCATTCATGATAGGTATAATTTTACACTAGGGATGATGTCACTATAGGGATGAGGTCAAAGTTGGGATAAGGTCACAATAGTGATGAGTTAACATTATGGTGAAGTCACAGTAGGAATGAGATCAGAGTAGTGATGAGGTGAAAGTATGGATGAGGTCACAGAAGTGATGAGGTCACAGTAGAGATGAGGTCACACTAAGAATGAGGTCACTCCATGATGAGTTTATGGTAGGGATAAGGTCACATTAGGGATGAGGTCACAGTAGCAATGAGGGCACAGTAGGAATGATGGCACAGAAGGGATGATGACACACTAAGCAGAGGTTACAGTAAGGATGAGGTCACAATAGGAATGAGGTCACAGTAGGAATGAGGTCACAGTAGAGCTGAGATCACAGTAGTGATGAGGTTACAGTAAAGATGAGGTCACAGTAGGAATAAGGCCACAGTATGGACGTGGTCACAGTAGGAATGAGCTCACACAATTGATGACATCCCACTAGGGATGAGATCACACTACCAAAGACTTCACAATAGGGGTTAAGGTAACAATTGAGATGAGGTCATAGAAGGGATGAGGTAAAACTATATGGGGCTGGAGGGATGGACTAGCGGTTAAGAGCGACGACCGCTCTTGCAGAGGACCCGGGTTCGATCCCCAGCACCCACATGGTGGCTGAGAACCGTCTGTGACTCCGGTTCCAGGAGAACTCCAGTTCCAGGGGAATCCGAGACCGTCTTCTGACCTCCGCAGCATCGCACGACACGGGTGCGCAGACCTGCATGCAGACAATACATTCATACACATAAAAATAAATAAATAAATAAATAAATAAATAAATAAATAAATAAATAATTTAAAAAACTATATATGAGGACACACTAGGGATGAGGTGACTTGAAATATACGTTCATGGTAAGGATAATGTCACACTAGTCATAAAGTCATAGTAAGGACGTACTCATAATAGTGATGAGGTCACAGTAGGGATGAAGACAGTGTGGAGCTGCTAAAATTAGGTATGAGGTCAGAGTTGGGGTGAGTATACATTAGACATGAGATCACACTAGAGTTGAGGTCCAGGTACAATGACATCACAAAGATGATGAGATAACAACAGGGAGGAGGTCACACTAGGGATGAGGCAACAAAAGAGATGAGAGCACACTAGGGATGAGGTCATTTGAAATATGAGTTCATGGTAGTTATAACATCACACTAGGGATCAGGTTATAGTAGGGTTGGGGTCACAATAGGGATGAGGTCACTGTAGGGTTGATGACAGTGTGAGGTATGATAACATCAGGGATGAGGTCAGAGCAGTATTGAGTACACATTGAAGATGAGATCACACTGCACTAGGGATGATGTTGAAAAACGATGACATCACATGGGAATGAGATAACAGTAGGGATGAAGTTACACTAGGGATAAGGTCACAATAAGGATGAGGTCACACTAGGGATAAGGTCACTATAGATATTAGGTCACAGTAGAGATAAGGTCACACTGAAGATGAGGTCACTAAATATGTGATCATAATAGTAATAAGGTCATATTAGGGAGGAGGTCATAGTATGGACGAGGTCAAAATAGGGATGAGATCACAGTATAGACGACGTCACCTTAGGAATAAGGTCACTCTACAGATTACTTATTGGTAGTGATAAGGTCACACTAAGGATGAGATCGCAGTAGGGATGAGGTCACAATAGAGATGGCGTCACAGTAGGGATGAGGTCACAATACCTATGAATTGACACCAGGAAGGAAGGAGGTCACTGTAGAGCTGATGACACACAAGTGATGACTTCACACTAGAAATTAGGTCACACTATAGTTGATGTCACATGAAGGATGAATTCAGACTAAGTAAAAGGGTACAGTAGGGATAATGTCAAACTAAAGATGGGGACACAGTAGGGATGAGGTCATATTGGGGTGAATTCACACTGGATGAAGTCACCCTACATATAAGATCTCACTACAGAAGAAGTCACAGTAGAGATGAGGTCATAGTATAGATGAGGTGATAGAAAGTTTTCACAGTAAGGATGATGACGCAGTAAGAATGAGTAGTTCACACTAGAGATACATTCCCAGAATGAATGAGGCACAGTAAGTATGAGTTCACACTAGGAATGAGATGACACTAGGAATGAGGTCCCAGTAGGGAGGAGGTCACAGTAGATATGAGGTCAGAGTAGAAATGAGGTCACAACAATTATTAAGTCACAATATGAAGTCAAATTAGGGATGAGGTCAATTTAAACCTGTGTTCATGGTAGGAATTAGGTCACACTAAGAATGAGGGGACAGTAGGAATGAGTTAACAGTAGAGATGAGGTCATAGCAGGGATGAGGTCAGAAATGAGATGAGGTAAAAGTAGGGATGAGATCACAAAAGGGATGAAGAAATAATAAAGTTGAGGTTACACTAGGGATGAGGTCACACTAGGTATGTGGTCACACTAAGGATGAAGTCATAGTAGGGATGAGATAATTATAGGGATGAAGTAAAAAAAGGGATGAGTTTACAGTTGGGATGATGTTAAAATAGGGACAAGGTCACATTATGGATCAGATCCGAGTAGGGACGAGGTCACAGTAGGAATGAGTTCAGAGTAGGGATGAGATAACAGTATTGATGTGGTTATGATAGGGATGAGGTCAAAGTAGAGATGAACTCACAATAGGAATGAGGTCATAGTAGGTATGAGATCAGAGTTGTGATGAGTTCTAGGTAAAGATGGGGTCACACAACGTTTGAATTCACAGTGGGAATGAGGTTACACTACAGATGAGGATATCACAGTACAATGAGGTCACAGTAGGTATGAGCTCAGAATAGGGATGAAGTCACCATAGGTATGAGGTCACAATAAGTATTTGGTTAGAGTAGGGAGATACCATAATAAGAATGACATTGTGGTAGGTATGATGTCACACTAGGGATGAGTTCGCACAAGGGATGAGGTCACAAAAGGAATGAGTTCATATTAACTTTAGGGGTGCACTCACACTAATGTTGAGGTCAAAAAAAGTATGATTTCTCACTAAGAATTAAGTCACATTTGGGATGAAGTCAATAATGATGAGGACACAGTAAGGATGAGATGACAATAGGGATGAGGTCACAGTAAATATTAGATCACAGTAGAGAAAAGGTCATAGTAGGAATGAGGTAACAATAGATATGAGATCTCATTAGGTATGAGTTACCAGAAGGGATGAGCACAAAGTAGAGGTAAGGTCACAATAAGGATGAGGTCACTCTAAATATGCATTCATGGAAGGGATAAAGTCACTAGGGATGAGGTCATAGTATGGATGAGGTCACACTAGGGATGAGGTGACAGCAGGAATGATGTTACAATAAGAATGATGTCAACATAGGAACAAGTTCACAGTAGGGATTAGAGCAGTGTTCTAGTTTGAATTCCATTGCTGTGGCAAAACACTCTGACCGACACCAACTTGGGGAGGAAAGGGTTTATTCAGCTTACATATTCTGGGTCACAGTTCATCACTTAGGGAGCCCAAGGCAGGAACTCAGGGCAGGAACCTGGAGGCAGGAGCTGAAGCACAGGTCATCAAGGAGTGCTGTTCACTGGCTTGGTCCCCCGGCTCATGCCCAGCCTGCTTTCTTATACCGTACACAACCACCTGCCCAGGGTGGCACCACTCATTGTGGGCTGGGCCCTTCCACACTGCTCGACCATCAAGACAATACTCCAGAGATGTGGCCACAGGCCAATCCAATGGAGCCAATTTCCCAATTGAGGCTCCCTCAACCCAGGTGTGTCAAGTTGACACTAAAGCTATCCAGCACAATTGACCCCTTGTCAACTTGACACACAAAACACATCACTATTAAACCACCACCTTTCCAGTTCTTATCCCCAAAGTATGATGTTAACATTAATCACAACCTAAGACAGTACAACCTTAAAAGCCCCACAGTCCTTAAAATGTCCAAACACTTAAAAGTTCAGTCTATTAAAAGTCTCTTAACTGTGGGCTGCTGTAAAATCCAAAACAAGTACTGTCTTATTTCAAAGGGAAGAATCAGGCACTCTCAAACAAAACCTAAGTCCAGCAAAGTAGCTCAAGGCTGGACACCTGGGATTCACTCACGATCTTCTGGGCTCCAAAGGGTTTCGGCAGCTCCCCCTCTCCGACTCTGCCGTCCGTGGCACACTCATCTCGCAGGCCCAGGCCGACTCCATTCTACACCTACCGCTGCTCTTGGTGGTCGTCCCAGGGTACCGGCATCTCCAAAAAGCTGGGGTCGCTACTGAAACTGAGGCAGCACCTTCACCAATGGTCTCTTCTGACCTCTCCTGGTGCAAAGCCTCAGCTTCTCTCCATGACCCCTGCAATCCTGGGGTCTTCACAGCAACCGAGGTGCACTTCCACCAATGGTCTTTCCTGACCTCTCACAGTGCCAAGCCTCGGCTGCTCTCTGTGACCCCCTCAAATTTCAACACCGGAACCATATAGGAGACTCTTACACGTTACCAAGTCCGGCTTCTGGCTCGAGATGGAGGCTCAGGCCCTTTCTGGGTCACAGCTTCTGTGTGCTGACCTTGAAGATATTCTCCCCAGAAGATTTCACCTCAGTGATGCTGGTCTCTTGTTACTTACAGCTGATTTTTCAGCCCCAGCTAACCAGCATCAATTGCCCCAGTACCACAAAAGTTTCACTTCAGGTTCTGGTCTCTTGTTACTTACAGCTGATTCTCCACAGCCCCAGCTGACCAGAACCCACAGATTACACAGTCCTGATGATCTCTTCTCCCCCTTTGAAACTAGAAACTTCACAAGCCAGGCCTCCATTTTCTACAAATCATTCAGCAAAACTGCTCCAAGCTCCACAGCAACAATCTTTAGGCATTCAATGATCTTCCCAGACCAAAGTTCCAAACATCTCCATAACACTTTCCTCCCCAAAACACCAAGGTCAGGTCTGTCACAGCAATACCCCACTTCTGGTACCAATTTCTGTTCTAGTTTGTCTTCCTTTGCCGTGGCAAAACACTCTGACCAACACCAACTTGGGGAGGAAAGGGTTTATTCAGCTTACATCTCCTGGGTCACAGTTCATCACTTAGGGAGCCCAAGGCGGGAATTCAGGGCAGGAACATGGAGGCAGGAGCTGAAGCACAGACCATGGAGGAGTGCTATTCACTGGCTTGCTCCCCTGGCTCATGCCCAGCCTGCCTTCTTATACCATACACAACCACCTGCCCAGGGTGGCACCACTCATTGTGAGATGGGCCCTTCCACACTGCTCGACCATCAAGACAATACTCCAGAGATGTGGACACAGGCCAATCCAATGGAGCCAATTCCCCAATTGAGGCTCCCTCAACCCAGGTGTGTGAAGTTGACACTAAAGCTATCCACCACAAGCAGAATAGAGATGAGGTAATAGTAGGTATTCAAACACAGCACCAATTAATTGACACCAGGTAGGAGGTCACTGTAGAGCTTATGTCACACAATAGATGACTTCACACTAGAATGTAGATCTCACTATGGTTGTTGTTACATTAAGTATGATGTCACACTAAGTATCAGGACACAGTAGAGATAAGGTCAAACTAAAGATGAGGACACCAAAAGAAAGAAGGAAATAGGTAAAAATGGATGTTTTGAAAATAAATTACTGTTCCTAGGAAACCAAGGATGCTACTGAGAACTGAGGAAAAAGCTTGACAATAATAGCGAAAGTGCAGCCAAGCCCAAAGATGCTAAAGATCTTAAACAACTAACCAAGGAGGAATTCAAAATGTTATATTTTTAATATATTTTTTGGCTTTTTCAAGACAGGTTCTCCCAGTAGCCCCAGCTGTCCTGGACCTCACTCTGTAGACCAGGTTGGCCTTGAACTCACAAAGATCTGCCTCTGCCTCCCGAGTGCTGGGAATAAAGGCGTGAGCCACCATGCCCAGCCAAAATGTTATTTTTAAAGCAATATTATTACTGCATAAGACACAAATCCTTTATTATGACTTGCTCTTATGTGTGCAACCAGAAATTATTTCTTGGGAAATTTAAAAAATCTACTTCTATTCCAGAAATAATAAAAAATTATCTTTATCATGGCATTTTAAAAGGATTTCTAAGGGGCTGGAGAGATGGCCTAGTGGTTTAGAGCGCCGACCACTCTAGCAGAGGACCCAGGTTGGATCGCCAGCACCCACATGGCATCTGAGAACCGTCTGTAACTCCAATTCCAGGAGAACTCCAGTTCCAGGAGAAGCCAACACCCTCTTCTGACCTCCGCAGCATGGCATGACACGGGTGCACAGACCTGCATGCAGACAGTACATTCATACACATACAGAAAATAAATAATTTTTTAATTAAAAAAATATTAAAAAAATAAAAGAATTTCTAAGTACCTGTAATTTAGAGTTGAAGAAATGGTCTAATAGCACTGAAAATGTTGTTCAGATTTACAAGGAAAACAATCATTTTATAGTAAATGTAGAATGTCATAAGCATATGCTTTTTCTTCTCTTCTTTGTAAGATGAGCATGTTTCTGTTCAATTTTTGAAGAAATGTCTGTTTTTATGAAATCAGATCTCATGATGTGCAGTGCTCCACACCCACCATAATATGTATTTACTGAATAGAATCACATTGTTAATTTTTCTTATAGGATTAGAATTTGCTTAGAATTGTTAAATCTGAATAATGTAACTGTAGCTAAATGAAATGCAAGAAATAATGGACTAATAGTCAAACTATTTTGACAGATGTTCCCTTCAGCGCCACACCAGTGAATCCTTTTTAATTTTTATTTATTTTTTTACATTTTTATTGATGTTTTATGTATTTCATACATCATTTTTAATTTCTGTTCAGGCATATTCTCCTATCCCTTCCCCCACCCCACCCTATTCCATCCCAGATCATGCAGTGAATGAATGATTTTTTTTAATGGCTGCATGGAAGTCAATATCAATGGTGTACAATTAGATTTGGATGAAGCCATTTCTAAACATAATGACACTAGAGCGCACTCATGTCCATCAGTTGAAGACATCTGAGGGATTTTTTTAGTCTACTTTCTCCACTGATAATATCTCTTTATTTGTAATTGTGCTTATGTTTCTACTAACAGCTGGCAGGTTTTACCTGAGATTGTGTGGTACTTTGAATTTCTTGCTCTTTTTGAAAAAAATAAGTCACATTTAAAAAAAAAAATCTTGCTTCCATTGTTGCTTAGAAATTATATAATAGGGGCAGGAGAGATGGCCTAGCAGTTAACAGCGCCGAATGCTCTTGCAGACGACCCGGGTTCTATCCCCAGCACCCACATGGCGGCTGAGAACCATCTTTGACTCCAGTTCCAGGGGAATTCGACACCCTCTTCTGACCTCTGTGGCATTGCATGACATGGATGCACAAACCTACATGGAGACAGTACATTCATACACATTCAAGAATAAATTTATTTTTTTTTAATTATATAAAACATGAAAAACTAAATTTCAAAAAGAAAAAAGAGGAGGACACAGTAGGGATGATGTCCTATTTGGGTGAGTTCACACTGTGGATGAGGTCGCCCTAGGGATTAGTTCACACTAGAGATGTGTTCACAGTATGGATGAGGTTACAGTAAGTATAAGTTAAAACTAGGAATGAGATGACACTAGAAATGAGGTCCCAGTATGGAAGAGGTCACAGTAGAAATGAGGTCATAGTAGGGATGAGGGCACAATAGGTATTAGGTCACAGTAGATATGAGGTTACACTACACATGTGATCAGTCTGAAGATGCATTCATGGTAGGGATAAGGTCACACTAGGGATGAGGTGACAGTAGGTATGAAGTCACAATAAGGATGAGGTAAAATTAGAGGTGAGGTGACACTAGGGATGTGGTACCTCTAAAGATAAGTTCATGTTTGGGATAAGGTTACACTAGGGATGAGGTCACAGTACGAATGAGGTCACTGTACAGATGATGTCATACAGGGTGATGTCACACTAGAAATGAGGTCTCACTAGGGATGAGATCACAGTAGGGATGAGGTCACAGTAGGACTGTGATCACTCTACAGAAGACATCACACTTATGTTTGGTCACATTTGGGATTATATAACAGAAAGGATTATGTCAAACTAGGAAGGAAGGCACAGTATCAATATGTTCAAAATTGGATGAGGTCACATTAGGAATGAGGGCACAGTTGGGATGAGTTCAATGTGTGGAAGAGGTCATAGTACAGATGAAGTCACAATAATGACGAAGTCACTAGTGGGTATTTTAGGAATGAGTTCACAGTAAGTATGATGTCACAGTAGGTATGAGGTCATATTAAGTATGAGGTCAGGGTATAGATGTGGTCAGTGTAGGAATGATGTCACAGTAGGAATTATGTCATATTATATATGAGGTCAGAGTATGGATGAGGTTATTCTAAGAATGAGGTAACAGTGCAGAATATAGCACAGTAATAATGAATTCATATTAGATATGAGGTCAGTGTAAGGATGAAGTCATATTAAGGATGAGGACATTAGAGATGAGGTCACATTAGGGCTGAGGTCACAGTAGCAATGAGTTTCAAGGATGAGTGTAGTCACAGTACTGTTAAGGATGAGGTCACTGTAGGAATGAGGTCACAGTAGAGATGATGTCACACTAGGAATGAGGTCATATTAGATATGAGGTCAGAGTAGAGATGAGGTCATTGTATGAATGAAGTCACATTAGCGATGAGGCCATACTAGAGCTGAGGTCACAGTAGGGATGAGTTCCCAAGATGGATGAGGTCATAGTAAGGGTAAGGTCAGTGGAGTTGACGTAGCATTAAGGATGAGGTCACACTAAGAATGAGTTCACACTAAAGATGAGGTCAGAGTAAGTTCAGTAACCTGCTCTCTACCAATGAATTCATAGTAGGGATGAGGTCACAGTAGGAATGAAGTCATATGGGATATGAGATCAGGGTAGTGATGAGGTCACTGTAGGGATAAGGTCACAGTACAGATGATGTAACTCTAAGAATGAGGTCATATTAGATATGAGGTCACAGATGGGATGAGGTCATAGTAGGAATGATGTCACATTAGAGATAAGAGCACACTAAGGATGAGTTCAGACTAGTGATGTGTTACTGGGATGGATGAGTTCACAGTATGTATAAGGTTACTCTAGGGATGAGTTCAATGCAAGGATTAGGTCACAGTAGGGAAGAGGTCAGTGTAGTGATGAGATAACAACAGGGATGAGGTCAGATTAGGGATGAGGTAACTATAGAGATGAGGTTACAGTAAGGATGAGGTAACTATAGAGATGAGGTTACAGTAGCAGTAGGGACGAGGTAAATACAGTGATGAGGTTACAGTAGGGATGAGGTCATTGTAGGAATGAGTTAACAGTAAGGATGATATCACAGTAGGAATGAGGTAATATTAAAAATGAGGTCAGAGTAGGGAATAAGTCACAATAGAAATGAGGTCACAGTAGGGGTAAGGACACAGTACTTAGGAAGTCATTGTAAGTTACAGTAAACATGATGTCATAGTAAGTATGCTGTCACAGTAGGAATAAAGTCATATAAGATATCAGGTCAGAGAAGGGATGAAGTAACTGTGGGAATTATGTGACAGTACAGATAACGCCACAGTAGGAATGAGGTCATATTAGACATGAGGTCACAGTAGGGATGAGGTCATAATAGTGATGATATCACATCAGAGATGAGTTCACACTAGGGCTGAGGTCAGAATAGGCATTATTTAACAGGATGGATGAGATAACACTAGGGATCAGGTCATGGTAGGGATGAGTACAGACCAAGGATGAAGTCACAGAAGGGATAAGGTTATGGTGGGGATGAGTCAACAACATAGATGAGGACAGAGTAGGGATGAGATCGCAGTACAAATAAGGTAATTTTAGGAATGAGGTATGAGTAATGATTATGTAAGAGTAGGAATGAGGTCATATTAGATATGAGGTCACAATAGGGAGGAGTTAAAGGCATGGGTGTGGTCACAGTAGGGATGAGGCCACTGTAGGGGTGAGGTAACAATGGGGATGATTTAACAATGGGGATGGGGTTACAATAGGGATGAGGTCACTAGTGGAATGAGTTCATTTTAGGCATTAGGTCACAGTAAGTATGATGTAACAGTAGAATGAGGTTATATTAGATATGAGGTCAGAGTAGGGATGATGCCACTGTAGGAATGAAGTCACAATAGTCAGTGTAGTTATAGGTTAGAGGAAAAATGATCTCAGAGTAAGGATGATGTCACACTAGGAAAATGGTCATATTTGATATGAAGTCACAGTAGGAATGAAGCCATTGTAGGAATGAAGTCACAATAGAGATGACACAGTAAGGATGATGTTGTAGGAATGAGGTCACAGTATGTATGATGTCATTGTAAGAATGATGTCACAGGAAGAGTGAGCTCATAATAAACATGAGATTACAGTAGAAATGAGATCAGTGTAGGAATGAGGTGACAAAAGTATGAGTTCACAATATGGATGAGATCACAAGAAGGATGATGTCAGACTAGGGATGAGTTCACACTAAGGAGGAGGTCAAATTAAAACCACCTTAATGTACCATCTTACTCCAGTAAGACTGGCTAAGATCAAGAAAACAAATGATGCCAAGTGATGGAGAAGGTGTGAGGAAAGGGGAACACTCATCCATTGCTGGTGGGAATGGAAACTTGTGCAGCCACTATGGAAAACAGTGTGGAGAACCCTTAGAAAACTCAAAATGATCCTGCCATTTGACCCAGTCATACCACTCCTGGGTATATACCCACAAGACTCATCTTACTGCAGAGATACATGCACAGCTATATTTATTGCTGCTCTGTTCACAACACCAAAAAACTTGAATCAACCCAAATGCCCCTCAACTGACGAGTGGATAGAGATAATGTGGTACATGTACACAATGGAATTCTATGCAGCAGTAAAGAAAGACAACATCATGAACTTTGCAGGTAAATGGATGGACCTAGAAGACATCATGTTAAGTGAAGTAACACAGTCCCAGAAAAACAAACGACAAATGGTATCTCTCATATGTGGATGCTAGTACCAATAACCCAGTTATAAATATTTCTTGTGGAGAGGGATGCATATTAAAAGAACAACAACAGAAAGATTGCATCAGAAAACTGACTGAAATGGTGACTCGGGAAGGGTGGGAGGGGTGGGAGAGGGACACGGGTGTATATTCGATTGGTGCATATTTAATTGACGTGAGTTCAACAAGTATCCAGTTTTGCCCAGACTCTGTCTACAGGATACATGGTGTTTTAGGACTTAGTAAAAGTAAATATGTGCATATTAAACAACATTGGTTTAAAGGCTGATAAAAACGGTAATGCATCTGAGTTAATTGGTGATATAAATTGCTGTTGTCCACATTAGCTTTAATTAAAAACTGTATAACAATTACTTTGGGATTGGTATAAACAAATGTTCTCTATAATTTTGCTGTCATATAGTATCACCTGGTAGCAATCTCTTTCACCTATAGGATGATTTAATTTAAAAATAAAGTTTGTTTCCCAAGTTAATCACATACAGTAACCCAAAACAGCATGGGTGAACTTGATGAAATCTGTGCCTTGATTCCACCCTATAGGTATGTATAATACAACTGCTTTTTTGAGACTCATGGGTCAAAAATAAAAACCTAAAATAAAAAAGGGGGATATAGATAGATATGAAAACTTTTTGTCAAAAAACCTTGCAACCCAAATCTTAAAACTAACTATGGGAAAGGATTTGTATGTTCCAACAGGCCAGAGTATCACCAACTTAATGGCTGAGAAAGAAAATGCAGCTTTGCAGTGAGTAGGATGTACCAGAAAGTGCCAGCAGAAGGATTGACTCCTCTGGGCATTGAAGGGAAGAAATGCCTCAGATTGCTGCAGACATCAGGCCCCTCTCTGGATCCTACTAGTAACAACTATTTTTAATGAATCCTAACGAAGCTTACCTTCTAGGTGCCGCAAAGGTTTTAATACAAGAGACTTTCTTAACTCCCCCCCCTAGAATAAGGAGAAATATGATGATGATGAGGTCGTTCTCCAGCTGTAGATTGGAGCCAGCTGTTATAGAGGTATTCTCTTGTAAAATCGGTAAAACTGCCTTCTTTAATTGACTAATGGACATAGAAACTGTGAAAAGGATTATTCTCTATTCAGAACCAAATATAATGCTAAAGTCTCCTTAAGCTATGCACTTAAGCAAAATATATTAATACAGGAGCTCTGACATCAACAATGGATTATTCTACCAAGGAGATGTTGGCCAGGGGATCCAAGCCCCCACAAAAGGTAAAGGCTCCTTGCCTCCAAACTGGGATATCTGCAGGAAGAGAGGCGATAAGGCCCTGCTGTTGAAGACCTGATATAAACATGGGAAAGATGTATGGAGACCGCACTTGCAAGTATACAGATGGTCTCTGGAATGCCAGAGAGTGTTACCAAAGGCCACTAAACCAATAAAGCAAATATAGGTCTCCTTGAGTCAAGCAAGACTCCTCCGTCAGCACCAGCTACACCTCATCTGCCTGGAAATACTGTGCAGCAGTGGCAGCCATATGTCTGTATATCCCAAATCTAATTGGCTATTAGCTCTCTCCTTGGAGGAATAACCCACGGCTGATGCCACAAGCTTACATCCTCTAATGGTTAGGAGATGTTATAAACCACACGAAGACCCTGCCATACTTAACAGAAGAAAATGTAATTCATGAATTAACATACCATCCAAACATCTGTGTCTATACCAAAGTAACCTACCATAACAATTAGTACTGTTTAAATACCTATATATCTAATTGCGTGTGCTTCATTAGTAGGATCGAAAGGCTATATATTATACTGTTTAAATACCTATATATCTAATTGCATGTGCTTCATTAGTAGGATCGAAAGGTTATGCCTGGACAAGCTGGCAGCCCATGAAAGAAAACAGCCAGAATTGACTAGAGACCAAGACATCAGCTCCAGAGAAAGTAGACTGTTTTGCTTCTCATCCACCTGTGCCCCTTTTCTAAGCCTAGGGAACAATCTGCGGAAGAGGGGGCGTGGTAGAATGTAAGGGCTTCGATTGGGGTTAATGGTGAAACTACAACAATATAGACTGGACACTCATTTGATCAACTTGATTGAACATACAAGCCACCCCCCGCTGGATGGTGGGACCCATGAGCTGTGTGGGTTTGGGCACAACTGCTTGCAAATTGGTTTTACATGAAGGATGCTTGTACTCACAAATTATCACTTATTGTTAAAAAAATGAAAACAAAACAAAAAAACAGAGAAAGATGCAGAAAAGTTATGGCAGAATGCATGATCTGGGATGGGTAGGGGTGGGGTGGGGGGAAGGGAAGGGGATATATGCCTGAACTGAATTGGAAAATGATGTATGAAATACATGAAGCATCAATATAAATAAAATAAAATAAAGGATTAGGACACACCAGGGATTAGATCATATTAGGGCTGTGGTTACATTAGAGATTTTTTCCTACTGAGCTGACAGTAAGAATGAGGTCATATGGGATATGAGGTCAGAATAGTGATGAGGTCACTATAGGAATGAGGCCAAAATATAGATGATGTCACAATAGGTATGAAGTCATATTAGATATAACAGTTGGGATGGGATCATAGGACAGATGAGGTCACATTTGATTTAAGATCAAACAAACCCTGAGCTCAAAATATAGATTATGTCACAATAGGTATGAGGTCATATTAGATATGAGATCAGAGTTGGCATGAGGTCATAGTATGGATGATGTCACATTCAATTTGAGGTCACACTAGGTCTGAACTCACACTAGTGATGATTTGCCAGGATGGATAAGGTCATAGTAGGTATAAGGTCACAGTGGGGATGACCTAACATTAAGGATGAACTCACAGCAGAGATGAGTTCAGAGTAGAGATGAGGATTCAGTAGGGATGAGATAACTGTAGGGATGAGTTAACACCAGGGATGAGGTAATAAAAGTGATGAGTTCACAATAGAGATGAGGTAACAGTATGGATGAGGTCATTGTAGGAATGAGCTCACAGAAATGATGATGTCACAGTAGAAATGTGGTCATATTAGTTATGAGGTCAGTGTAGGCATGAGGTCACAGTTAGCATACCATCAGAGGAAGGATGATGTCACAGAAGGAATGAGGTCATATTAGATGTGAGGTCACAGTAGGGATGATGTATAGAAATAAAGTCATAATAAAGATGATGTCACAGTAGGAATGTGGTCATATTAGATGTGAGGTCAGAGTAGGGATGAGGTCCCTGTAGGAATGAAGTCACAGTAGGAATGAATTCATATTACATATGAGTTCACAGTTGGGATGAGGTCATAGTAGGCATGAGGTCATATTAGTGATGAGGATACACTAGGGCTGAGGTCACACTAGTGTTGAATTAGCAAGATGGATGAGGTCACAGTAGGAATAAGGTCAGAGTGGGTAAGACCTAACATTAGGGATGAGGTCACAGTAGGGATGAGTTCAGAGAAGGGATGAAGTCACTGAAGAGAAGAGTTCACACTGGGAATGAGATCACAATAGGGTTAAGGTCATAATACATATGAGGTCACAGTAGGAAAGATGTGACTATACGATTAAGATCACAGTAAGGATGATATCACAATAAGGACGATGTCACAATAGGAATGAGGTCACAGTAGTGATGAGGTCCTTCTCAGAATGAGGTTCATAGGCATAGGAAAAGATTTTCTAAATCAGGCAGCAAAAGAAACAATCAAGAAAGTGAAAGGAAAACCCACAGAGTGGGAGGGAACCACAGCCGATACATCTGACAAAGCATTAATTTCCAGAATATAAACTACTTAAAAAACAAAGAAGAAAGAAAACAAATGACTCATTCAAAGGACAGTAAAGAGCTGAACAGAGACTTCACAATTGAGGAATTAGAGATGACTGAGAAACATCTTAAAAAGTGTTCAACATCATGTCGCTAATAATTAAGGAAATGCAAATTAAAAGCAGTTTAAGATATCATCTCACTCTGATAAGATTGGCTAGGATCAAGAAAACAAATGATACCAAATGCTGGAGAGGTTGTGTGGAAAGTGGAACATTTATCCACTGCTGATGGGAATGTAAACTCACACAATCACTATGGAAATCAGTGTGGAGAACCCTTAAGGTACTCAAAATGAGCTTGTCACCTGTCCCAGTCATACCACTCCTAGGTATATACCCCAAAGACTCAGCCTATCTCAGAGATACATGCACATCCAAGTTTACTGCAGCCCAATTCACAATAGCAAAGAGCTGGAACCAACCCAACTGCCCCTCAACTGACTAGTGGATAGAGAAAACCTGGTACATCTACACGATGGAGTTCTATGCAGCAGTAAAGAAAGATGACATCATGAAGATTGCAGGTAAATGGATGGAACTAGAGGATATTATGCTGAGTGAAGTATCACAGTCCCAGAAAAACAAATGATTAATGGTATTTCTCATCTCTAGATGCTAGCACCAAATACCTAGTTGTAAGGCAAACTAAGCAATGCTAATATTATGTTATTTGTGATCTATAAACAACTGTGCTCTTTTATTGTGAATCACTTAACAGGTTGTAGAATTAAACTGCCATTTATTTTCAGACTTAGGCAGTTTTGGTATATTGGTGCAGGGTATATATGCACAAAATCAAACGAATGAGGGAAAAAAACCTAGTTTGTCATGACATTGTGTCTAACCACAGTATTTATCTCATGGGAGTCCTTCTTAGGATTTCTTATACAAGGCTGCTTGAGCTTTTGTCCAAGCTTTTTCTAAAATATTATACAGTAGTTAAAAGTATCAGGCTGGTGTAATTTAGCCTTTCTGGATGCTTAACAACCATACTTAAAGCACATACCAATTTGGCTGAACGAATTAAGGGATAAATTTGTTCCTTGCCCTCAGAGGTCAATTAAGTTCCAAGGGACTATGCATGGAGGCATCTCTTAAAATGTCCTGCAAATGTGAGTCACCAGTCTTCCTGTGCATGGAGGTCTTGGAGATCCACTAATGGGACTTCAGCCAGTGTCCAGTCTATAAAGAGGAATGTCTGCTCATGTTTCTCAGAGGGAAGCCTACTTTATCAGGACTTAACTTTGTCCTTGAGTAGATGGAACTAGTAAATGAAAAGCCAAAAGATCCAGGGGCTCCCTCCCACCAAAAAAAAACCCCGAGGGCCAGATACTCAACTGACCTTAAGAAAACAAAAACCTTGGCTAATCTGGGCTAACAGTGTGACCTTAAGTGTCCAAAAGGAATGTATAAACAGAAATAATTAGTAAGGCCTGAGAAATTGTACTTTAGGTATAAAATTTGAGATCTTAGTAAAAAGACAAAAAGTAAAGAAAGAGCACAGATGTTTTGCCTGACAAGTGCAGCTACCCCGTGGCTGCCACTGCTTTTGGCATCCTTCAAAGACATGAGATAGGTTTTTAACCTTCCCATATGGACTGAAAACTCATGTCTCTCCCAGGAGCCTCCAAAACTTCAGTGTCAGATTGGGATTGCTGAAACATACAGTTTGTGGACTGAGCTACTACTGGGTTTCAGCCTCTTCGGAATATTTGTTGGCATTGTTGGACTACCCATACAGTATCATGGAGACCAGTGCAGATCAAAACAGGACATGGTCATTACTGGACTTCATTTGGTGACCATGGGAAGACAGAAATCCAGTCCTGTGCAAGGGCAGGACTGATGGCTGTTTTGGATTTCCAAGGTGTAGCCTTCAAACATAACATCTTTCAGCCTAATAAAAAAAAAACATAAGCTGAAAATGCTAAAGATGTATGTGACATGCATATTTTCGAGTGATGCAGATTGGAAGGAAAACAACAACAACAACAACAACAAAAAGGACAGTGTCAAAGAACTGACTGAAATGGTGAACTTCTGTTCAAAACAGTAAACTTCTGCGCCAAAACTTTTAAAAGAGACTGAGAAAAATATGACAGACATGTTTGGCAGAATGCATGAGCTCTGGTGGTGTGGGAGACAAAGAAGGGGGAATTTGTGAAGACTTGTAAATTTTGTATGAACAGTACAAAGCTTCAATAAAACTTGGCTTTGGGAAAAAAAAGAAATGAGATCACACTAGGGATGAGTTCTCCCAACAGATATGTTCTAGTTTTTCTTCCATTGCTGTGACAAAACACTCTGACCGAAACAAACTTGGGGAGCAAAGGGTTTATTCAGCTTACATCTCCTGGGTCACAGTTCATCACTCAGGGAGCCCAAGGCAGGAACTCAGGGCAGGAACCTGGAGGCAGGAGCTGAAGCACAGGCCATGGAGGAATGCTGTTCACTAGCTTGCTCCCTTGGCTCATGCCCAGCCTACCTTCTTATACAGTACACAACAATCTGCCTAGGGTGGCACCACTCATTGTGGGCTGGGCCCTTCCACTTGACAAGTAAGACAATACACCACGGATGTGGCCACAGGCCAATCCAAAGGAGCCAATTCCCCAATTGAGTCTCCCTCAACCCAGGTGTGTCAAGTTGACACTAAAGCTATCCAGCACAATTGACCCCTTGTCAACTTGACACACAAAACACATCACTATTAAACCACCACCTTTCCAGTTCTTATCCCCAAAGTATGATGTTAACATTAGTCACAACCTAAGACAGTACAACCTTAAAAGCCCCACAGTCCTTAAAATGTCCACACACTTAAAAGTTCACAGTCTCTAAAAAGTCTCTTAACTATGGGCTGCTGTAAAATTCAAAACAAGTACTATCTTATTTAAAAGGGAAGAATCAGGGACACTCAAACAAAACCTAAGTCCAGCAAAGTAGCTCAAGGCTGGAAACCTGGGACTCACTCACAATCTTCTGGGATCCAAAGGGTTTCGGCAGCTCCCCTTCTCTGACTCTGCCATCTGTGGCACACACAGCTCATCTCACAGGCCCAGGTCGACTCCACTCCACACCTACCGCTGCTCTTGGTGGTCATCCTATGGTCCTGGCATCTCCAAAAACCTGGGGTCACCACTGATACTGAGGCAGCACCTTCACCAATGGTCTCTTCTGACCTCTCCTGGTGCAAAGCCTCATCTTCTCTTCCTGAACTCTGGAATCCTGGGGTCTTCACTGCAACCAAGCCTGCACTCTAAACAGTGGCCTTTCCTGGCCTCTCATAGTGCCAGGCCTCAGCTGCTCTCTGTGACCCCTTCATGCTTTCAACACCAGAACCATACAGGAGATTCTTACATGTTACCAAGTCCTGCTTCTGGCTTGACATGGAGGCTCGGGCCCCCTCTGGAACATAGCTTCTGTGTGCTGACTCTGAAGAAATTCTTCTGAGAAGATTTCACCACAGCAATGCTGGTCTCTTGTTACTTACAGCTGACTTTTCAGCCCCAGCTAACCAGCATCAATTGTCCCAATACAATAAAGATTTCACTTCAGGTTCTGGTCTCTTGTTACTTACAGCTGATTCTTCAGCCTCAGCTGACCAGATCCCACAGATTAAAAAGTCCTGATGATCTCTGCTTCCCTTTGAAACTTCACAAGCCAGGCCTCCATTGTCTACAACTCCTTCAAGAAAACTGATCCAAGCTCCACAGCAATGATCTTTTAGGTATTCAATGATCTTCCCAGCCCAAAGTTCCAAACGCCTCCACAATCCTTCCCCAAAACACCAAGGTCAGGTCTGTTACAGCAAGAGCCCACTCTCTGGTACCAATTTCTGTTCTAGTTTTTCTTCCATTTCTGTGACAAAATACTCTAACTGAAACCAACTTGGGGAGCAAAGGGTTTATTCAGCTTACATCACCTGGGTCACAGTTCATCACTCAGGGAGCCCAAGGCAGGAACTCAGGACAGGAACCTGGATGCAGGAACTGAATGGAGGAATGCTGGTCACTGGATTGCTCCCTTGGCTCATGCCCATCCTGCCTTCTTATACAGTACACAACAACCTGCCCAGGGTGGCACCACTCATTGTGGGCTGGGCCCTTCCACTTGACAAGTAAGACAATACTCCACGGATGTGGCCACAGCCCAGTCCAATGGAGTCAATTCCCCAATTGAGTCTCCCTCAACCCAGGTGTGTCAAGTTGACACTAAAGCTACCCAGCACAAAATATAATAAAGATTAGCACACAGTAGGGATGCAGTCACAGTAGGTATGATTTCATTGCAGGGGTGAGGTCACGGTAAATATAATGTCATAGTAAGGATGATGTCGCAGTAGGAATGAGGTCATTTTAGATATAAGGTCACAGTAGGGATGAGGTTACATTAGAGGTGAGGTAACACTAGGCCTGACATCACATTAGTGATGAGTTTCTTATATGGGTGAAATAACAGTAAGTGTAAGGAATGAGGTCACAATAGACTTGAGGTCACAGTAGCGATGAGGTCATTGTAGGAACAAGGTCACCATAAGGATATCACAGTAGGAATAAGGTCATATTTGATATGAGATCAGTAGGGATGAGGTCAGTAGGAATAAGGTCATATTATATGTGAGGTCAGTAGGGATGAATTCAGTGTAGGACTGCGGTCACAGTTAGCATGATGTCATAATAAGGATGGTGTCACAGTAGGAATGATGTCCTATTAGATATGAATGCACAGTTGGGTTGATGTCACTATAGGAATAAGGTCACAGTAAGGATGAGGTCACAATAAGGAGGATGTCACAGTAGGAATGAAGACACAATATATATATGTGTTCACACTAAGTATGAGGTCATAGTAGGGTTGAAGTCACACAAGGGATGAGTTCTCACTACAGATTAAATCACAATAGAAACTTGGTAACAGTAGGAATGAGATCAAAATACACATGATGTCACAATAGGAAAGATGGCATATTAGATATGAGGTCAAAGTAGGGATGAGGTCCTAGTAGGGATGAGATCACACTAGAGATGAGGTCATGCTAGGGCTGAAGTCACAGTAGTGATGAATTACCAGGATGGGTGAGGTCATACTAGGTGTAAGATCACAATGGAGATGATATAACATGAGGGATGAGGTCATAGTTGGTATGAGTTTTCAGTAGGGATGAGGTCTCAAGATGGATGATGTCACACTAGGGATAAGTTCACACTAGGAATGCACTCCACAGTAGGGATTAGTACAGAATAGGGATGAGATCACAGTATTGTGGTTAGAGATGAGTTAATATATTGATGAGGTCACAGTAGGAATGAGGTCACAGTGGAAATGAGGTAACATTAGGGATGAGGTCACATTTGGGATGAGTTCTCATTAGAGGTGAGGTTACACGAGGTACAACGTCACACTAGGGATGAATTCAAACTAGGGAAGAGGTCACATTAGGTATTAGAAGAGGCTATGAATTTGATCACAGACATTAGTGATGAGTTGGCAGGAGGGATGAGGTCACATTAGGAATTAGGTCATATGGGATATGAAGTCAGAGTAGTGATGAATTCACTGTAGGAATGAGGTCCCAGTACCAATGATGACACCTTAGGAATTTGCTCTTTTTAGATATGATGTCACAGTTTGGATAAGGTCATAATAAGGATAATGTAACAGGTCACTGTAAGGATGAGTTAACAGTGGGAATGTGATCACAATAGAGATAAGGTAACAGTAGAATGAGGTGACAATAGAGATGAGTTCACAGTACAGATGAGGTCACAATACGGATGAGTTAAAAATGGGGATGAGGTCAAAATTTGGATGAGGTCAGAATAAAGATGAGGTCATACGTGGCATGAGGTCATTTTAGGAATGAGGTCACATTAAGAATGATGTCACACTAGTAATGAGGTCATATTAGATATGACGTCACAGTAGGGATGAGGTCACAGTAGGGGAGAGGTCACAATAGAGATGAGGTTACAGTATTGATGAGGTCATTTTAGGAATAAGGTCACTGTAAGATGTCATCACAGTAAGAATGAGGTCATACTAGTTATGAAGCTACAGTACAGATGATGTCACTTTACGAATAAAGTTACAGTAAGTATAATGACACAATAAGGATGATGTCACAGGAGGAATGGGGTCATATTACATATGAGGTCACAGTAGGCATAGGTCAGTGCAAGTCTGAGGTCAAAGATAGCATGATGTCCAAATAAGGATGATGTCGCAGTAGGAATGGGATCATATCCAACATTAAATCAGAGTAGGCATGAGGTCATGGTAGGAATGAGGTCACAGTAAAGATGATGTCAGGGTAGGAATGAGGTCAAAGTAAGGTTGATGTCAATATAAAAATGATGTCACAGTAGAAATGAGGTCACAATAGATGTGAGTTCACATTAGGGATGAGGTTATTGTAGGAATGAGATCACAATAAAGATGATGTCACTGTGGGTATGAGGTCATATTTGAAATGAGGTCATACTAGGAATGAGGTCAGAGTAGGGATGATGACAGTGTAGGAATGACATCACTGTAAGCATGATATCACAATAATTATGAGGTCACAGTATGAATGAAGTCATATTAGATGTGAGGTCACAGTAGGGATGATGTCACTGCAGGAAAAAGGTCACAGTAAAGATGATATCACAATAAGGAAGATGTCACAGTAGATATGAGGTCAATAATAGATTTGAGGTCAAAGTAGGGGTGAGGTCATAGTAAGGTTGTTGTCATGCTAGGGATGAGTTCTCACTACATATGAAGTCACCATTGATACGAGGTTGTTGGTAGTTTATAGTCCTTGAGTCGCACATGACTGCATTCCACACACTATCTTTCTCCCCCTGCAAGCTTCAAGGCTGTCTCTTGTCTGCATACAGACAGCATATAGGTTTCAATCATGTCAGGGAGAGGGGAGGGGGGACCGTAAGATATTACCCATGGAAAATGAACAGACTCACACAAAGATAACCAGGAGGAAAGTAACTCAGTTTTATTCATGCCAGTGATGTATTTATATATTCAAGACTACTGTGCTCTGGGTGAAGAAGTGGGGGCAGGAGGGTGTGAAATGAGGAGAAAGGAAGTGTGAGCCATCTTGGCTCCTCCCAGGGACAACCGAGCTATTGTTTGTGTAAACAGTAAGCTGGAGGTATGACATCTTTGCTCAATACAACAAAAGAAGAGGCTGGCAGGGTCTGGAACTTTGCAGAAATAGGCGAGGCAGAAAGACTGCCTACCTCGACCTCACAAAGAGGCCCTGGGGCAGAGTTTTGCAGTCTCTTAACACGAGCCAGGAAAAGTCCCATTCCTACTGCCCCTGCATTGTTTTTTAAGTAAAATAGAGCAGTATTGTCATGGTCCTTTGGAAGGGTCTCAGAGATGGCCTGATATTGAACTAAAATAGTCTTGGTTTTGACCTCAGTGAGTGTATTGATTCGGTTTTTGATAAACCAGAGAAAACAGAGTTCAATAGTCAGGAGAACTCCTACAGTGAAAATGGGTCCCATCAAAGGAAGCAACAAGGTAGGGGGTTGGAAAATCACAGGACAGAAACTTGTGGGGAGTACCATACACAGAGTTCTTTCCTGAGGTCCTTTAGGGTTTTAACAGTTTGCTCGACAATACCAGACTCATTAACATAAAAACAACATGCCTCCCCGAGTAACACACAGGTTTGCCTGTTTTCTGCAGTTAATAAGTCCAGGGCTCACCGGGTCTGCATCACCTCCCTGGCCAGAGAAGCTATGTGTTTCTGGAGTGATTCAAGGCTATTCATCGTGGATGCCATTGCCTGATCAAGCTTATTTTGGAAGTCTGTTTCCATGCTGTAAACCCTTGCTAGGGCTCTGCCCACAGTTCCTGATGCTGCTGTAGAGAGAATGATGCCTAGGCTGACCAGAAGTGGGATGAATATTTCTCTTTTGATGGTCGGGGTCTGGTCACAGCATCCAAGTGACTTCCTCCTTCTCATTAGCTTTTAACTCCCTGGGGTTAATCCCCAAAACCTGTAGTGCAGTTGTTTTAATTAGAGCAGAATAGGAGGAAAAAGTTCTAAGGATTCACTGAAGTTGGGTAGAGGGAATATCAGGAAAGTGAGCTCATAGGCCCTTTAGATTAACATGGGTGATGGAGTTTGACTTTTTCTGCTTCAGAGAGGGACAGGACAGAGATCCCTGTAGAGGAGACTCAGTCTGCAAGAGAGTTGCCTTCGGAAAGAGGCCCTGGCAGGAGGTTGTGGGCACGGATGTGCTTTTTGAAGAGAGCATGGGTCTTTTTTTGTAAGAAGGATGATATGGTAATGAGAAGTGGGGAGAGGGGATTTTTGTCTAATCAGACAAAGGATCTGGATAGCCAGGGCAGTAAATTGATCACATAGGTACTGTCTGATAAGAGATTAAGAGGCCTGTTGGTTTATTTGAAAGCTAGATAAACTGCATAGTGTTCCTTGTACTGTGAGGAATGTTCAGGGAGTGGGTGAAACAGGATCTGAGGGGCTTGATACAGGTTGTCATAAACGATGGCCAGAGTTCCTCCTTTCCTTCCATCTGTGAAAACAGATGTGGCCTGCCTTATAGGCACATGCTGGAAAAGACCAGGGGGATGCCAGTTTAAAAATGGGAGAGCAGAGACCCATCTGTCATTAGGGTAGTGATTTGCTCTCTGTCCTGGAAATCCCACGAGGCTTACAGCTCTATGAACATGAGGTCGCATCAACCACTGGATATCCTGGAGGGAGAAGGATGTCACTAAGACATCAGGCTCCTTCCCCAATGTTTGCAGGGAATGCTTCCTCCTGCTTCTTATCATAGCGGCTAAAGAATCCATTTTAGTTAACAGTCTGGGAGTTCCCCATATGGGCTTGTGCAGCTACTATAGAACTCCCATGGATAGGTAAAGAGCCCCTATGAGTGTGGGGGTGGTGTTAAAAATAACCAACTGTACAGGAAGGGAGTGTGTAAAATGTGCTAAAGCCATGCTCTTGAGAGGTCAGTTGACTTCAGCTAGAGCATGTGAGGCTTCTGCTGTGAGCTTTCGCTTAGAAGCTGGGCACCTGTCACCTCACGGAAGAACAAAGACAGGCTGTAGCATTGTCCTGGGGATCGACAGCCATGGGCAGAGCCAGTTAAGATTTCCTATTAAGGACTGAAGGGATGTTAGTGTGAGCATTCGAGAAAGAGAGAGTACAGGTTTGAGTGACCTCACTGCTGTGACAGAAATTTCAGTGCCTAGGAAATGAATTGTGGGAATCATTTGAAACTTAGCATGGGCTATTTTAAATCCAAAAGCTTCTAAGGATGGTGCAAGCCTGTCCTTTAAAGTAGTCAGATCAGATGATAATTTGCCCCAAAATAAAATGTTGTCCATATAATGGAAGACCTGCAGACCTTGTTCAATGTGGAGCTTAAGGGCTGCCGCTACTGCCTCTTGATGGAGCATTGGGCTGTTGGCCATGCATTGTGGCAGGACAGTACACTCATAATGATTTGCTGGAACTGAGTTGTTAATTGCAAGAACTGAGAAAGCGAACAGCTTGCAATCCTAAACTTGGAGGGTGTGATGGTTAATCCTGGGTGTCAACTTGACTGGACTAAGGAACAAATCAGAGAAAAGGGTCTTCTGATTGGACCACCTCAACCCGGATGGCCCACCCCAAATGTGGGTGTTACCTTCTGCTGGCAGGCAGTATTTAAGGCCACGGCAGCGGGAGCTGGTCCTTTTTCCTTCTTCCTGCGGCTTGCCTCTCTCTCATCTGGTGAGTTTGCCTTGCTGCTGTGATCAACCTTTCGGATCCCAGCGTGTACTGAGACTGGCAGATCTCCTGGAATCCATTCGGGCCTTCAGCACTAGACTGGGACTCCTGAGACATCCAGCCTTGCGGACTGAGCAGTTCCCTGGATTCCCGGCCTCTCCAGTTCGGCGCTACTGTTGAGCTCCGTCACGTGAGCAAATCAATAAATTGTATATAGTTATATATATTCATCCTGTTGCTTCTGTTTCTTTAGAGAACCCTGACTAATACAGATTTTGGTACCAGAAGTGGTTCTAGAGAAACAGAATTGAAAGGATGAATTTCTTTAGTGGGCTTGGTAGCCTCTGGAGCCAGCTCTCCAACCCAATGAAGCCTAGAGTTACTGAAGGCTCTCCTGGTGGCATGAAGAGGAATGATAATCCTTGGTGCAGACTATTTGATCTAATTATGAAGATAGATCCATTTGACTCACCTAACTCACCTCTTGTGAGAAGCAAGGAATTTAGTGACTCTATATATAAAACGTTCGAGAAATTGCAGAAAAATCAGGAAAATAATGATGTTGCCTTGTTGCTCCTAGCATGTCTGGATAAACTGTTAGACGAAAATATGGAGCTCGGTGATAAAAATGACCAGCTCCGGATTCGAAACAACAGTTTAAAGGTTTCCAAGTGTGCTCTGGAAGAGAATCTTCTCTCCAGCAGCCAAAGAGCTAAAGCAGCAGAAAATCAAGCTGGAGCCCTTATTATACGGTTGGCTGATTTACAACGCAAATTTAATTCCCAGCCACGAAAAGTGTCAGCAGTTAAAGTGAGAGCACTGGTGGGGAAAGGGTGGAACCCTGAAACTTGGGATGGAGATGTGTGGGAGAACTATGATGATGAGGATTTTGAACCCTCGGATTCTGAGGGATTTTCTTTATCTGAGGAATTAACCTCCCCACCCTCAGCAGAGAATCCACACCCTGCAGATCCCTCCTCCCCACCCTTGCCTGAGGAAATTAATCCCCCCCTCCCAGTGGGAGCTGATGTCCCTCAGGGCCCAACAATTGTTGCCTCTAGACCTATAACCAGATTGAAGTCTAAGCAAGCCCCTCAAGGTGAGATAGAAAGTGTGGTCCACGAGGAGGTGCGATATACTACTAAAGAAATTAATGAGTTTGCTGATTCATTCCGGCAGAAGCCTAAGGAATATGTGTGGGAATGGATTTTAAGGGTGTGGGATAATGGTGGAAGGAATATAAAATTGGATCATACTGAGTTTATCGATATGAGCCCACTGAGTAGAGATTCTAGGTTTAACATGGAAGCTCGAGCAGTTAAAAAAGGTGTTAAAAGTTTATTTGAATGGTTGGCTGATGTATTTATTAAAACATGGCCTACTAACAGCGAGTTAGAGATGCCTGATATTCCTTGGCTTAGTATTGATGAAGGGATTGTGAGGGTCAGGCAGATGGGCATGCTCGAGTGGATTCGAAGTGTAAAACCACATTCTCCACAATATGAGGACCCAGAGGACATGCCACTCACTGAATTTATAAGATGGAAAGTACTGAGAGAGACACCAGAACATTTGAAGAGCTTTGTTTTTGCTCTATTTCTTATGCCAGATCTTACAGTTAGAGAAGTTGTGGCTCGTTTGCATAAATTAAATGTACACGTAGTAGGTCTAACAGGACCTCAGGGTAGGCGTCAGGTGGCAGCACTGAATCGCAGAAGGCCAGATGAGCGTAGTTACAGTAATTATCATAATGGGTGGCAAAGGCAAAACAATACCTATAATGGCATGACCCGAAATGATCTTTGGAACTGGCTAATTAATCATGGTGTTCCCAGGAACCAAATACATAAGAAGCCTACTAAGTTTTTATTTGATCTGTATAAGCAGAAAAGCTCTAGAACGAATGACAGGAAGTCAACATTTGATTTTAGGAGTAGCGAATCCCGCCCAGTTGACCGGTTTCCAGACTTGAGACAGTTCACAGACCCAGAACCCCTTGAATGAAGGGGTGGCCGGGTTCCAGTGAGGAAGGACCTTGTCACAATACCAAAGAGTTATGCTGTTTGCCTTCCTCCTGTCCTTCCCCAGAGGGACCTGAGGCCTTTTACTAGGGTAACTGTACACTGGGGAAAAGGAAATAATCAGACTTTTCGAGGCCTATTGGATACTGGTTCTGAGTTGACACTGATCCCAGGAGACCCTAAAAAGCATTGTGGCCCTCCGGTTAAAGTAGGGGCCTATGGAGGTCAGGTGATAAATGGAGTTTTGGCTGAAGTCCGACTCACGGTGGGCCCAGTGGGTCCCAGAACGCATCCCGTAGTTATTTCCCCAGTCCCAGAATGTATAATTGGGATAGATATAATTAGAAATTGGCAGAATCCCCACATTGGTTCCCTGATCTGTGGAGTGAGGGCTATTATGGTTGGAAAGGCCAAATGGAAACCATTGGTGTTGCCTCTACCAGGGAAAATAGTGAACCAAAAACAGTATCGTATCCCTGGAGGGATTGCGGAGATTAATGCCACTATCAAGGATTTGAAAGATGCAGGGGTGGTGATTCCTACCACATCTCCATTTAACTCTCCAATTTGGCCTGTGCAAAAGACAGATGGATCATGGAGAATGACAGTTGACTATCGAAAACTCAACCAAGTAGTGACACCAATTGCAGCCGCTGTACCAGATGTGGTGTCCTTACTCGAGCAGATTAATATGTCTCCTGGTACCTGGTATGCAGCTATTGATCTGGCCAATGCTTTTTTCTCAATACCGGTTCATAAGGACCACCAGAAGCAATTTGCTTTCAGCTGGCAAGGCCAACAGTATACCTTTACTGTCTTACCTCAGGGGTATGTTAACTCTCCAGCGTTGTGCCATAACTTAGTTAGAAGGGATCTTGATCGCCTGACTCTTCCACAAAATATCACACTGGTCCACTATATTGATGATGTTATGTTGATTGGACCCAGTGAACAGGAGGTAGCAGCTAGCCTAGACTTGTTGGTAAAGCATATGCGCATGAGAGGATGGGAAATAAATCCAACTAAAATTCAAGGGCCATCTACCTCGGTGAAGTTTCTAGGAGTTCAGTGGTGTGGAGCATGCAGAGACATTCCTTCTAAGGTAAAGAATAAGTTGTTGCACCTGGCCCCTCCCTCCACCAAGAAAGAAGCACAACGTCTGGTGGGTCTTTTTGGATTCTGGAGGCAGCACATTCCTCATCTGGGTGTGTTACTACGACCCATATATCAGGTGACTCGTAAGGCAGCAAACTTTGAGTGGGGCTTGGAACAGGAAAAGGCTCTTCAACAGGTCCAGGCTGCAGTGCAGGCTGCTCTGCCCCTAGGGCCATATGATCCAGCAGACCCAATGGTGCTTGAGGTATCAGTGGCAGATAGAGATGCTGTCTGGAGTCTGTGGCAGGCTCCCATAGGGGAATCACAGCGGAGGCCCTTGGGATTTTGGAGCAAGGCTCTACCTTCATCTGCAAACAACTATTCTCCTTTTGAGAGACAGCTCTTAGCCTGCTATTGGGCCTTAGTGGAAACTGAACGTTTGACAATGGGCCACCAAGTCACCATGCGACCTGAGCTGCCCATCATGAGCTGGGTGTTATCTGACCCACCAGACCATAAAGTAGGACGTGCACAGCAACAGTCCATTGTCAAATGGAAGTGGTACATACGGGACAGGGCCCGGGCAGGCCCTGAGGGCACAAGCAAGCTACATGAAGAAGTTGCCCAAATGCCTATGGTTCCCACTCCTGTTACAATGTCTCCTGGGCTTAAGCATGCACCTATGGCTTCATGGGGTTTGCCCTATGATCAGTTGACTGAGGAAGAGAAGACTAGGGCCTGGTTTACTGATGGTTCTGCACGCTATGCAGGCACCACCCAGAGGTGGACAGCTGCAGCATTACAGCCAATTTCTGAAACAACCCTAAAGGACACTGGTGAAGGAAAGTCTTCACAGTGGGCAGAACTTCGGGCAGTGCACATGGTTGTGCATTTTGCCTGGAAGGAGAAATGGCCAGAGGTTCGATTATATACTGATTCATGGGCTGTAGCCAATGGTTTGGCTGGATGGTCAGGGACTTGGAAGGAGCATGACTGGAAAATTGGTGAGAAAGACATTTGGGGAAGAAGTATGTGGATAGAGCTCTCTGAATGGTCAAAGGATGTGAAGATACTTGTGTCTCATGTAAATGCTCATCAAAAGGTGATCTCAGCAGAGGATGAGTTTAATAATCAAGTAGATCGGATGACTCGTTCTGTGGATTGTCAGCCTCTTTCTCCAGCTATCCCTGTTGTTGCTCAATGGGCCCATGAACAAAGTGGTCATGGTGGCAGAGATGGAGGTTATGCATGGGCTCAACAGCATGGACTCCCACTCACTAAGGCTGATCTGGCTACAGCTGCTGCCGAGTGCCAGATTTGCCAACAGCAGAGACCAACATTGAGCCCCCGATATGGTGCTATTCCCCGGGGTGACCAGCCAGCAACCTGGTGGCAGGTTGACTACATTGGACCACTTCCATCATGGAGGGGACAGCGTTTTGTTCTTACAGGAATAGATACTTATTCTGGTTATGGATTTGCCTTTCCTGCACGTAATGCTTCTGCCAAAACTACCATCCAGGGACTTACGGAATGCCTTATCCACCGTCATGGTATTCCTCACAGCATTGCTTCTGACCAAGGAACTCACTTCACAGCCAAAGAAGTGCGACTGTGGGCCCATGGTCATGGTATCCACTGGTCTTACCATGTTCCCCACCACCCAGAAGCAGCTGGCTTGATAGAACGATGGAATGGCCTCTTGAAGACACAGTTACAGCGCCAATTAGGTAGCAATACCCTGGAGGGCTGGGGCAAGGTTCTCCAGCAAGCAGTATATGCTTTGAATCAGCGTCCACTATATGGTACTGTTTCTCCTATAGCCAGAATTCATGGGTCCAGGAACCAAGGGGTGGAAATGGGAATGATTCCACTCACTATCACCCCTAGTGACCCAGTAGGAAAATTTTTGCTTCCTGTACCCACGACCTTGCGTTCTGCTGGTCTAGACGTTTTGGCTCCAATGGGGGGAGTGCTTTTGCC
This sequence comes from Rhizomys pruinosus, assembly GCA_009823505.1. Classification (NCBI taxonomy): domain Eukaryota; kingdom Metazoa; phylum Chordata; class Mammalia; order Rodentia; family Spalacidae; genus Rhizomys; species Rhizomys pruinosus. The sequence goes on from VZQC01014308.1 coordinate 2,976,891, forward strand.
AGGAGATACAGCAAACGTTCTATTGAACTGGAAGCTAAGACTTCCCCCTGGCCACTTCGGGCTTCTACTGCCTTTAAGCCAACAGGCTAAGGAAGGAATAACAGTAGTAGGAGGAGTGATTGATCCAGACTACCATGGGGAAATTGGACTTTTTCTCCACAATGGGGGCAAGGAAGATTATGTCTGGAAGGCAGGAGATGCTGTAGGGCGCCTTCTGGTGCTACCATGTCCTATGATTAAGGTCAATGGGAAACTCCAACAACCCAAACCAGACAGGACAATAAATGGCCCAGACCCTTCAGGGATGAAGGTATGGGTCACTCCTCCAGGGAAAGAGCCAAGACCTGCAGAGGTGCTTGCTGATGGCGGAGGAAATACAGAATGGGTAGTAGAAGAAGGTAGTCATAAATATCAGCTGAAGCCACGGGACCAGTTGCAGAAACGTGGATTATAATAGATATTAACCTTCGTCCTATTTGGTTAAGAATGTGCTTGTTTATATATGTATATATATATATATATATATGTATGTATATTAAGTGGATACTTGTGTTCCCTTTTGAATGTGCAACTGAGATATGTGTTAAGTGTTGTCATATTTAGGTTATTAGATACTGAAGGACTAAGTTCTTCTCAAGGACATTACCACCTACTCTAAGATATAATGCTTTGCTATTGCACATGAGATACTTATAACATGTTAGGTGGAATTATGACCCTGCCATCGTTTGCAATTGACATTTAAGCAGAGGCTATTTATTGGGTGTCAAGTTGACAAGGGGTGGACTTGTGATGGTTAATCCTGGGTGTCAACTTGACTGGACTAAGGAACAAATAAGAGAAAAGGGTCTTCTGATTGGACCACCTCAACCCGGATGGCCCACCCCAAATGTGGGTGTTACCTTCTGCCAGCAGGCAGTATTTAAGGCCACGGCAGCGGGAGCTGGTCCCTTTTTCCTCCTGCGGCTTGCTTCTCTCATCTGGTGAGTTTGTCTTGCTGCTGTGATCAACCTTTCGGATCCCAGCGTGTACTGAGACTGGCAGATCTCCTGGAATCCATTCGGGCCATCAGCACTAGACTCGGACTACTGAGACATCCAGCCTTGCGGACTGAGCAGTTCCCTGGATTCCCGGCCTCTCCAGTTCAGCGCTACTGTTGAGCTCTGTCACGTGAGCAAATCAATAAATTGTATATAGTTATATATTCATCCTGTTGCTTCTGTTTCTTTAGAGAACCCTGACTAATACAGAGTGGAATTGAAAATAAACAGTCCTTGATATCTAAGTCTAGCAGAGGGGTGTTAGCTGGGATAGCAGAGGCAAGGTGGAGACCCCTTTGTGGAGATCCCAATATATACATAGATCTGTTAATGGCTCACAGGTCTTGCAATAGACACCAAATTTCTGTTGCCTTCTTTATGACAAACACAGGGGTGTTCCAGGGACTGTGAGGTGGACACATGTGTCCCAATGAAAATTGTTCCTTGTCTAAGTCTTGGAGAGCTCATAACTTCTCCCCTGGTAAGGGCCACTGCTCAATCCAGACTACATCATCTGACTTCCAGTCCAGATGAGGGGGAGCATACTCTGCAGTGACTCTCAGGATTGGGGGTGATTCTTGCTGAGATCATGGAGGTGAGTTCCACCAGTTAAATGGCCTGTCTGGGCATGGTTAGTCACATTTGGAGTGATAATAACCACATCCAAAGCCTCCAAAAGATCTCGCCCTAGCAGATTGATATTAGTGGGTGCTATTAATGGGTGAATCTGATCCCTGTTTCCATCAGGGTCCTCCCAGGTGTAAATATTTTTAGTGATGTAAGACTGTGAGGGTCCTCCTATTCCTAGAATTTTAGGTACTGGAAGCAAGGGCCAGTTGGGCGGGGTGTTCTTGTTTTAAAATGGTTCTATCTGCCCCTGTATCTATCAAACATTTAAAAGGCCTCCCCCCAATTTTAATCGTCAATGCAGGATGTGAGCCTTCTGAAATAGGTGCTGCTCAGAGTGCATACTGATTCCTTCCCCCCCCCTTTTTTTTCCTGGGCTACGGACTGCCCACCTAGGAGTTTAAAGGTGGCAATTGCTAACTTTATCATAGTTTGAGTGGCAATCTTTCCTCCAATGGTATCCTTTTTTACACCGGGGTGGGGGGGCAGAGAATGTGTGGGAAGTTTTCAGAGGGCCCTCCAGGAGAGACTGGTGCTTCCGGGAACTGTCTTTTCCAATACCCTTGGCCTCCACAGTTAAAACATTTCTCATTTGTGGTGATAGCAGCCACAAAGGCTTGAGCTAGATAATTAGCTTTGTGGGAGGCTGTGCCCGTGTCCTGAGTTGCCATTATCCATCTGTCATAATGGTTATCTTTTAAGCCCTGGCACCTTTGCTTGCATTCAGAATTCATTCCTTTCCAAACAATGTTTTTAAGGAGCATTTCTCTGGCTACAGAGTTGCGGATCTTTCTCTCTTGGTTGCTTTTAGTTTTTAACATAAATTCAGACAGTGGTTCCTCAGGTTTTTGCCTAGGAAATAATAAGGAGGAACCGTCCTGGGATTCGTGGGTGGTGTAATTTGATCCCAGGCCTGTAGGGCGCAAAGGTGGACCTGGTCAAAGTATCCTGGGGCTAGTCCAACCTGCTGCATCCCTGTGCTAAAATCTCCATCTCCAAAGAGCTGTTCGTAAGCTGAGTCTATATTAGGTTGCCCTTGATTTCTCCAAACCTGTTCAAGACATTCATCTCTGTACAGTGCTTCCCATTGAAAGAAAAGCAGACCTGGATGTGAAGATCTAGAGATATCTCTCCAGTCCTGGGGAGTGTTAAGAGAAGCACAAAAGTTCTGGAGAATGGACTTTGTCCATGGTGCTTGAACATCATTCTCCCTAACTGCTTTCCTGAGCTATTTCAATTCACTTGCCTGGTATGGGTACTAGTTTAGAGGACGACCCTGAGTTGGAGCTTCAATAATGGGGAATGCTTGTAATTGAAGAACTGGGTTTTCCCAAATCTGGCACTGTTTTCCTGTAGCAGAGAGGGAAGAAGTTGAAGGTGAAGGTGCTCCTGGCCCTTGAAGAGGAAGTGGCTAAGAATTAGGGGAGGGGTTAAAGCCAGCTGCATGGATGTTTGATTACCCTGGTCTATTTTCAGTGGGTCTGGAGCTTGGGGGCTTTCAGAAGGAATTTTATTGGGCCTCTTGGGAGTTTTAGCAGGTTCTTGGGAGGAGGGGCCTGTAATTAAATTTTGCTCATTTCCCTTCTTGGCATGGTCTGGTGGGAAGGCCGTAAACATTGTCTCACTGTGGCTAATAGTGGCAAGAATTTGAGAGATGCTGGAGTATTTTCTTGCTGTCTAGTGTTCTGTGCCACAGGCGTCCAGGATTCTGAATTCCATAGGTCCACAGGGGACATCCACGGGGCAATATTAAATGCTGCACTCCAAAAGGAGGCAGTGTCCTGCATGGAAATATTAACTCCTCGACTTTTGAGGAGCGTTTTTATTTTCTTAGCCCATGGTTTTTTTGGCGAGTCTGTTACCCATGATAAAGAAAGATAAGAAATGCTAGTGGTTAGGGAAAGAGACAGTTCAAAGACTAACCTCTGGTGGAAAGGAGATTTTACCCATGGAAATAGACCATAGCCTGGCCATATACTGGAGAGAGACTGAAAGCAGATCAAAAGATTAATCTCTCGTGGAAACAAGAACATTTTTTCCAGAGATAGACCACAGCTGGTTGCTATGCTACCCTGGTCTTGCATCGGGGGGGCGGGGGTATCTCCCTGTTTTCATGGTAAAACTCCCCGAGATTTTTTCCTCCCATGGGGGAAGAAAGCAGAGAGATACAGCATGTGAAATACCTTTTTTCTTCTTCCTTTGATGGAAAATCAAGCTCTGCATTTTTGTTGCCAGTTCCTGGTAGTTTATAGTCCTTGAGTCATGCATGACAACATTACACACTCTGTCCTTCTCTCCCTACAACCTTCAAGGTTGTCTCCTGCCTGCAAGCAGGCAGTCTCTATGCTTCATTCCTGTCAAGGAGAGGGGAGGGGAAACCATAGGATATTACCCGTGGAAAATGAATGGATTCACACAGAGTGAGCCGGGAGGAAAGTAACTCAGTTTTATTCTTGCCGGTGATGTATTTATATATTGAAGGCTACTGAGCTCTGGGCAAGGAAGTGGGGGAAGGCGGGTGTGAAATGAGGAGAAGGGAAGTGCAAGCCATCTTGGCTCCTTCCGGGGACAACCAAGCTACTGTTTGTGTAAACAGTAAGCTGGAGGTATGACATCTTTGCTCAATACATCAAAGGAAGTGGTCGACAGGGTCTGGAATTTTGCAGAAATAGGCAAGGCAGGAAAGACTGCCTATCCTGACTTAACAAAGATGCCCTGGGGCAGAGTTTGCAGTCTCTTAACTTGAGTCAGGAAAAGTCTCATTCCTACATGAGGTAACATTAGGAATGAGGTCACAATAAGGATGATGTCACTGTAATAATTGGGTCATATTAGATATAAGGTCACAATGGGGATGTGGTCATAATAGAGATGTGGACACAATAGAGATACTGTCTCAATAGGGCTGAGGTCACAGTAGGAATGAGTTACCAGGATGTGTGAGGTCACAGTAGGGGTAAGGTCACAATTGAGATGACTTACCATTAGGGATGAGGCCACAGTTTTGATGACTTCACAGTAGGGGGGAGGTCACAAGAGGGATGATGTCACAATAGGTATGAATTCAAACTAAGGAAGAGGTTCCAATAGGTATTAGGACAGTCTGTGCATGAGTCACAGTTGTGATTTGGTTACAATAGAGATGAGTTGACAGTAGAGATGAGGTCACAGTTGGAATGATGTCATATGGGGTATGAAGCCAGAATAGTGAATTCACCTTATGAATGAGGTCATAGTACACAAGATGTCACAATAGGAATGAGGTAATATAAGATATGAGGTCATAGAACTGGAGAGATGGCTCAGTGGATAAGAGTGCTGCCTGCTCTTACAGAGTACCCGGTTTGATTCCCAGCACCCACATGGTGGCTAAGAACCGTCTTTAACTCCAGTTACAGGGGATTCTAACTCACTATTCTGACCTCCGAGACATTGCACAACATGGGTGCACAATCTACATGCAGACAGTACACTCATACACATAAAAATAATTAATAAATAAATTAATTAAAAAACATATGAGGTCATAATTTGGCTGAAATCATAGTAGGGATGAAGTCACATTAGACATGAAGTCACACTAGGGCTGAGATCACACTAGTGATGTGTTACCAGGATGGATGTGATCACTGTAGAGATGAGTTCAGAGAAGGAATGATGTCACAGTAGGGATGAGGTCACTATAGGGTTGAGTTAAAACCAGGGATGAGGTCACAATAAAGATGTGGTCACAATACAGATAAGGTCACAATATGGATGAAGCCACAGTAGGGATGAGTTAACAATGTGTATGAGGTCAAATTTGGGGTGAGGTTAGAATAAAGTTGAGGTCTCATGTGGGATGAGGTCATTTAAGGAATGAGGTCACAGTAAGGAATATGTCACAGGAGGAATGAGATATTTTATATGAGAATATTTATATGATGAAGTAATTGTAAGAGTGAGGTCACAGTTAGCATGTCAGATTAAGGATGATGTAGCATTAGGAATGTGGTCATATTAGATATTAAGTCACACTAGGGATTATGTCACTGTAGGAATAAGGTCACAGTAACGATGATGTCAAAATAAGGATAATATCACAGAAGGTCATATTAGATATAAGGTCACATTAGGAATGATTGGAATGTAGGGATTAGGTCACAGTTTGGATGATGTTAGAATAAGGATGATGGCACAGTAGGAATACGCTCACAACAGATGTGAGGTCACAGTAGGGTTGAGGTCATATTAGGGTTTCACTCACAGGAGGGATGATTTCTCACTACAGATGAAATCACAACAGACATAAGGTCATAGTACGGATGAGGTCACACTAAGAATGAGGACATAGTAGAGATGATGTCACAATAAGAATGAGGTAATATAAATATGAGTGCCATGGCAGCTTCGGTTGAATCTGAGTGACATGATCACCAGAGTGAGGCAGAAGCTTCAAAGAAGTTTGCCTCCAGGAGCAGCTTGTGCCCTCAGCCTTTTTCTTGGAATAGGCTGTACCTTGTTAATCGTTACTGTTCTCTGTGCTATGACTGTTTGGGGATATGGATCAATGTGTTACCTTGTTCTTAGCAGGATACATGGTCCAGATACTGACCTAAATAATGATACCACACCATTTCCTCCTTTAGTCTTCGATTTGCCTAAAATTATGTAAGTACTTATGATCAGACATAAGAGGGCCACCAACTAGATAAGTAAGCAAGCCAAATTATTAAACTCTTCAGGAAACTTGGTCAGATGGCAACCACTGTCTATCACTTGACAAACTTAAAAATGCATAACTTCCTAAAAACTAATGATCTAGAAACTAATGTTCTTTCAGTCTTCCTATTAAAATGTTAACTGCTCTATTCTCAGTAAACTTGTAATATAATCAAATAACAACATAGCTTCCGCATAAAACTAGTGTATAAAATCACTGAGACTTTGAAAGTAAAGTTGCACTCAGATCAAGCCTGCTTGTGTCTGTGTGTCATTCCCTTCACCGAATCCCTTGTCCACCTTCTCTTCTCCCTGTTCCCGTCGGACTGATCACTCCTGACTCAGTTGGTCCATCGCATATGAGGTCACAGTGGGGATGATGCCACATTGGAAATGACGTAAATATAGGGCTGAGGTCACAGTAGGGATAACTTAGTGGGATGGGTGTGGTCACAGTAGGGGTTTGGTCACAGTGGAGATGACATAACATTAGGTCCACAGTCGAATGAGTTCATAGTAGGGAACAGTCACAAGTGGGATGATGTAACACTAGGGATGAGTTGAAATTTGGGATGAGGTCACAATAGGTATTAGGTCGGACTAGGGATGAGATCAGAGTAGGGTTGTGGTTACATTAGAGGTGGGAGGGGCCAAGGTGTTCCAGAGCTGGAGGGGGTAGGAAATCTGTAATGCCCCTGCATTGCTGCTCTCACCACTGATTGGATCCATGTAGAATTGTCTTTTGTGCAAGGTGAAAGGTAGGAATTTAATTTTATTATTCTACAAGTGGTGATCCTGTTTTGCCAGCACCATTTGCTGAAGATATAGCCTTTCCTCCATTAATTGTTCTTGGCTCCTTTGTCAAATCAGGTGGCTGAAATTGCATGTCCTCAAGTTTGGGTCTTAAATTTTATTCCATTGATCTATGGTCCTATTTTTGTGTCAGTACCATGCTATCTTTATGATTATAGCCATGTTTTTGTTTTTTAATGTAGGAACTTCCAGCTATAAAATTCCCTTAGGACTGCTTTTAAAGTATTCCAGGGGTTTTCTTGCGTTGTGTTGTCCTTTCTGTTTAATTACATGAATACTTTTATTTCTTTCTCAACTTTTCCTTTGACCCATTCATTGTTCAGGAGTTTGTTGTTTAATCTCCATGAGTTCATTCAGTTACTAGGGCTTCTTTTGGTGCTTATATTAAGCTTTATTGACTTGCGGTCTTATAGAATTCATGGAATTATTTCCCTTTTTTCTGTATTTGTTTAAGTTTGTTCTGTACCCTAATATGTGGTCGATTTTGGAGAAAGATTTTTGGGGTGACAATGGATATATTCTTTGGTGTTTGGGTAGAATATTCGGGAGATGACTTTTAGGTCCATTTAGTATATTATACTGTTCAGTTCTGATGTCTCTTTGTTTATTCTTTGAACAGTTGACCTATCTAATAGGGACAGCCTATCTAATAGGGACAGTTAAGTATTGATGCCCCCTACTACTAGTGTGTTCATATTGATGTGTGCTTTAAAGCCCTGTAGAATTGTGTTTATGAAGTTCATTGCACAAACTGTGGTGCATATATGTCCGTGTTTGTGATTTCTTCTTAGTTAATTGTTCCTTTGATAATAATGAAGTGACCCTGTTCCTCTCTTCCCATTAGTTTTAGTTTGAAGACTATTTTGTCTAATATTAGAATAGCAATTCCTGCTTGCTTCTTAGTGTCATCTGCTTGGAATATTTTTTCTCACACTTTCACTCAAAGATAGTGCCTGTCCTTAAAGGTGAGATGTGGTATTTTTGCAGACAACAAAAAGATGGAATTTTTTGAGACAGGTTCTCCCTGTAGCCCCATTTAGCCTGGAACTTGCCATGTAGGCCAGGCAGGCTTTGAATTCACAGAGATTGCCTATTTCTTAATCCGTTCTGCTACTCTGTGCCTCTTGACTGGGGAGATCAGTCCATTAATATTTAAAGTTGTTATTGAGAAATGTGTATTTCTTTCCATCATTTTAGTTTTTGTTTGCATTCTTGGTCTAGGATTGTATTTTCAGAATTATACCTTCACTAACTGACTAACTGCTTTCTGTTCTCACTTGATTTCCTTTCTTGCACTCTTTGTAATGATTAAAGTATTCTCTGAAAGGCTGGTCTTATGCATATGAGTTCTTTTAAAAAATATTTTTATTGAAGTTTTATGCATATCATACATCATTTCTTAGTCTGATTTAGACTCATTTCCCTTTCGATGCCCCCCACCCCACCCAAGTTCATGAATTCTGCCATACATATCTTGTATCTTTTTCTGAGTCTTTTAAAAGTTTTTAAAAGCAGAGGATTATTGTTTGGGGGAGAACTACTGTTCAATTCATTGTCGCAGTTCTTTTGTTGTTCCCTTCAATTTGTATTGCTTCTCATATGTCACACCTATACTAAAATTATGTCATCTGAAAATAAACTGTATGTTATTTTGAAATCATATTTAATATGATTCACATTTTCTCTTTTAATTTTACATTAGTCTAAAATATGCATACATACCCTCTACCCTTACACCAAGATTACAAAATCTGAAAATAAGTGGTTGGTAAATTCTAGAGCCTGTTAAGGGATTCATATTATAAAAGCACAGTTGTTTTCAGAAGAAGAGAAATATAACATTAACATTACTCAGTTTGCCATACAACTAGGGACTTGGTGAAGTAAGATGGAATCTTAAAGCAATACTTCTGTGCATTTCCTTAATTACTAAAAATATTGAATGCTTTTTAAGATGTTTGTCACCCATCTTTATTTCCTCACTTGTGGACTCTCTGTTCAGCTCTTTACTCCATCTTTTGAGTGGGATATTTGTTTTCTTCTTTCTTTCTGAGTAGTTTATATATTCTGGAAGTTAATGCTCTGTCAGATGTATCAGAAGTGAAGGTTGTCTGCCACTCTGTGGGTTTTCTCCTAACTTCACTGTACAGAAGATTTTGAGTTTAATGAGGCCCCACTTGTTAATTGTTAGCCCTATTTCCTGTCCAGCTGCTGTCTGATTTAGAAACCCTTCTGCTACACCTATGTCTTATAGGTTGCTGCCAACGTTTTCTTCTATTACTTTCAGAGTTTTTGGTTTCACTTTGGAGGTGATTGATCCATTTGGGGTTGATTTTTTTACAGGGCAGAAGGGGTTATTTTTTCTTCTACAAGTGGTGATCCAATTTTGCCAACATCACTTGCTGAAGATGCTCTGTTTTCTCCACTGAGTCTTCTTGGTCCCTTTGTTAAATATGAGGTGGCTGAAATTGTATGTGCTCAAGTTTGGATCTTAAAATTTTGTTCCATTGGTTTACAGGTCTGTTTTTGTGTCAGTACCAGGCATTTTTATAACAATAGCCCTGTTGTATAGTTTGAAGTCTGGTGTAGTGATCCCCCCTGTACTGCTCTTTTTGCTCAATGTTGTTTTGGATATTCAGGGTCTTTTGTTTTTCCATATGAAATTAAGGATTTTTTTTCCAAAAACCTGTGAAGAAACTCTTGGGGATTTTAGTTGTGATTGCCTTGAATCTGTATATAAATTTGGGTAGAATGGACATTTTTATTATATTAATTTTTCCAATCCATGAGCATGGGAGACCTTTCCATCTTCTGATGTCTTCAATCTCCTTCTTCAGGGGTTTACAATTTTTGTATAGAGAACTTTGGTTTCTTTGTTTAGGTTTGTTCCTAGGTATTTTATTGTTTTTAAAGCCATTGTGAGTGAGAATGTCTCCTTGTACTCCTTCAGTTGCTTGTTGGTATAAAGAAAGGATACTGACTTTTCTAGGTTAATTTTGTATCCCACCACTTTACTGAATCTATTAGTTGTTTCTAGCAATTCTCTGGTGGAATTTTTAGCATCCTTTAGTTATACTACCATGTCATTTGCAAAAAGGGATAGCTTGACTTCCTTTTTTCAAATTAGTATTCCTTAAATTTCCTTTACTTGCCTTATTGCCTTAGCAAGTGTTTCAAGCACTATATTGAAGAGGTGTGGTGACAGGGATCAACCCTGTGGAGTTGCTAACTTTAAGGGGAATAGTTCTAACTTTTCTCCATTTAGGATGATGTTGGTTGTGTATTTCTTATATATGACTTTGATTACATTGAGGAATGATCCCTCCAGTCCAATTCCCTCGAGGACTTTAAGCATGAAGGGATTCTGGATTTTGTGGAAGGTTTTTTTCTGCATCAATTGAAATGATTGTGTGTTTTTTGTCTTTCATTCCATGTATGTGTTTTATTATATTTACTGATTTTCTTTTTTTATTGATGCTTTGTGCATTTCATACATCATTTTCCAATTCAGTTCAGGCACATTTCCCTTTCCCTTCCCCCCCACCCCACCCCACCCCAGATCATGCATTCTGCCATAATTGTCATGCATCTTTCTCTCAGTTTTATTTTTTCATTTTTTAGCTGTAAGTGATAATCCATGAGTACAAGCATCCTTCATGCAAAACCAATCTGCAGGCTGTTGTGTCCAAACCCCCACAGCCCCACCATCCAGTGGGGGGTGAGGGGGTGTATGTTTAATCAAGTTGATCAAATGAGTGTCCAGACTACATTGCTGTAGTTTCACCATTCACCCCAATTGCAGCCCTTACATTCTACCACGCCCCCTCTTCCTCAGCTTGTTCCCTAGGCTTAGAAAAGGGGCACAGGTGGATGAGAAGCAAAACGGTCCTCTCTCTCGGGAGCTGTTGTCTTGGACTCTGGTCAATTCTGGCTGTTTCCTTTCATGGGCTGACAGTTTGTCCAAGAATAACCTTTCGATCCTACTAATGAAGCACAAGCAATTAGATATATAGGTATTTAAACAGCACTAATAGTTATGGTAGGTTACTTTGGTATAGACACATATGTTTGGATGATATGTTAATCCATGAAGAGAGTTTTTCCTGTTAAATATGAACGTCTTTACTGTGGCTTATAACATCCTCCTAACCTGTAGAGGATGGTAANATTAGTTATATTTAGTTTTGTTTTTTTTTTTCTTTGTTTTTTGTTTGTTTTAATTATCTATACTGTGTTACATCTAGGAGGTTCCCCTTATAATACTCTTCTACAGGATTGATAGTATTTAATGGAGTCATATTATTTGGGTTTTACATGTTATTGTGTTTGTGAATTTTTTTTTTTTTGTGTGTGTTTCTGGTATGAAGTTCAAATGTTTTATTGTTGTTGTTGAATTGAACACTGACTTTCCTTGTTTTCTTCAGGTGCCTTAGTTGTCTTCTTATTAGGTATGAAACTCAGGTTGGTCCTGGCTTCAGTTTCTCACTTCTGACTTTTTACTGGAGGGCCCAGCTAATTCTCACCTAACTAGACAAGAGCTCCCCCAGAGGAACAAGACAGGTATGAGTCATGCAGGTTTGAACCCACAGGGCCTGATATCCTGTGCCTTGTGAGCAAAGGGAGGGGCCAAGCTTTATCAGACTTAGGGGGTAGGGAATTGGGAACACCCCTGCTGCAACACAGTTTGGGGCTCTCACCACTGAGTGGAGGTCAGCCTTATGCACTCACTGGGAAAGTGGAACCCATAGATCTGCTGCACCATGTGGGTCTGTCTACTGACTCTCCAGGGTTCTTATATGTAATTCTTAAGGCATTGGCCCCATAGGTAAAATATCCAACAGATGTTGGGATCTCCCAAAGGAAAGCAGTGTGAACATCTGATGTGTTAATTTTCTGTGTATGTCATATGTGTAGATACATGGATGTGCCTTATCACATATATGATGGTCACTGGATAACTTGGGGGAATTGTCTCTCTCCACATGTGGGTTCTGGTGATCAAACCAAAGACACCAGGCTTGAGGGCAGAAGCTTTACCTGATGAACTATGTTGCAGGCCCTAGCTTCTCATTCTTTTTTTTGTCAACATCAACATTGTATTTCTAGAATTCCACTTATTCATAACCAGACTGCAGTTATATTCTGAAAACCTTAAGCTTGTAACAAACTCATCATTTGTGTACTCACAAGGAAGAACATTTTCTGTGTTTTGCTTGTATGCTGAAAATAATGTGTTTTTACAAAGTAATGAAAGTTAGAAAATGAACTTAGCTTTTTTGTTTATTTTTTGAGAATTTTATATATTGTACTTTGATCACATTAAGATCCCCCTCTGCTGTGTCCCTTCAGAGCCATCCCGCCTTACCTCATGTCTTTCATTATTTTTTTATTGATGTTTTGTGTATTTCAGACTTCATTTTTCTGTTCAGTTCAGGCATATTCCCCTTTCACTTCCCCCTACCCCATCCTACTCCAGATCATGAATTCTGCCATAACTGTCCTGTATCTTTCTCTCTCATTTTTTTTTTTTTTTTTATGCTTAGGAATTCACATTTTCCTCCATTAATTTTATATTACTCTAAAATATGGATACATACTCTCCACTCATATACAGTAATTATAGAGTCTGAAAATAATTGCTGGATGGATTCTAGAGCCTGTTGAGAGATTCATGTCATAACAAAATGGTTTCTGTCAGATAAACAAATATAACAATAATGTTATTTGGCTTGCCTTTCATCTGGGGATTTGGTGGTAGCATCCACAAATGAGGGAAACCATTCTCCGTTTGTCTTTCTGGGACTGTGTTACTTCACTCAGTATAATGGCTTTGAGTTCCATCCATTTACCTACAAATTTCATAATGCCATCTTTCTTTACTGGTGAATAGTACACCATTGTCATTTTTGTCTTCCATTCGTCTGTTGAGGGGCATTTGGGTTGGTTCCAGCTCTTCACTATTGTGAAGAGAGCTGCAATAAACATGGATGTATCTTTGCAGTAGGATGAGTCTTTGGGGTATATACCCAGGAGTGGTATGACTGGGTCTGGTGGTACGCTCATTCCAAGTCTTTAAAGGGTTCTCCACAATGCTTTGCATAGTGGCTGTACAAGCTTACATTCCCAACAGCAGTGGATGAGTGTTCCCCTTTCCCCACAACCTCTCCAACATCTGTTGTCTTTTGTTTTCTTGATCTTACTAACCGTACTGGAGTGAGATGATATCTGCGAGTGGTTTTAATTTGCATTTCCTTAATTATTAATGATGTTGAACACTTTTTAAGATGTTTCTCAGCCATCTTCAATTCCTCACGGGTGAAGTCTCTGTTCAGCTCTTTACTCCATCTTTTGAGTAATTAATTTGTCTTAATTCTTTGTTTTTTGAGTAGTTTATATATTCTTCATGTTAATGCTCTGTTAGATGCATCACTGGTAAAGATTTCTTCCCACTCTGGGTTTTCTCTTTACCTCCTTGATTGTTTCCTTCACTGTACAGAAGCTTTTGAGTTTTATGAGGTCCCATTTGTCTACTGTTGACTTTAATTCCTGTGCAGCTGCTGTCTGATTTAGAAAGTTTTCCTATGCCTATGTCTTGTAGGTTGTTGCCAACTTTTTCTTCTATAACCTTCAGTGTTTCAGGCTTCCTATTGCGATCTTCAGTGCACTTGGAGTTTACTTTTGTATAGGGTGAGAGGTAGGGTTTTAATTTTGTTCTTCTACAAATGCCAATCCAATTTTGCCAGCACCATTTGCTGAAGATGCTATCCTTCCTCCCTTGAGGGTTTTTTGCCTCTTTGTCAAATATGAGGTGACTGAAATTGGATGAGCTCATGTTTGGATCTTCAATTTTGTTCCATTGGTCAATGGGTCTGTTTTTGTGTCAGTACCAGGCTGTCTTTATGACTATGGCCCTGTAACAATTAAGGTTTGAAGTCTGGTATTGCATCCCCCCTGTATTGCATTTTTCACTCAGGGTTGCTTTAGCTATTTGGGTCTTTTTTTTTTCCATATGAATTTAAGTTTTTTTTTTCCCAAGTCTGTGAAGAAGCTCATAGGGATTTTGATTGGGATTGCATTTAATGTGTACATCAATTTGGGTAAAATGGACATTTTTACTATATTAATTTTTCCAATCCATGAACATTGGAGTTCTTTCCATCTTTTGATGTTGTTTTCAATCTCCTTCTTCGGGGGTTTAAAACTTTTGTTGTAGAGATCTTTGGTATCTTTGGTTAGGTTTGGTCCCAGGTATCTTACTGTTTTTTGAGGATGTTGTGAGTGGGAAGGTCTTTTTATATTCCTTCTCCACTTGTTTATTGTTGGTGTAAAAAAAGCCTATTGATTTTTCTAGGTTAATTTTGTACCCTGACACTTTACTAAAACTCTTAATCATTTCTAGTTTTTTGGTGGAGTTTTTTAGCATTTCTTAGGGAAACTCTCATATCATCTGGAAAAAGGAATAGCTTAACTTCTTTTCCAATTAGTACTCCTTTAATTTCCTTCTATTTTCTTATTGCCCTAGCAAGTGATTCAAGCACTATGTTGAAGAGGAGTGGCTATAAGGGGCAGCCTTGCCGGGTTCCTGCCTTTAAGGGAAATGGTTCCAATTTTTCTCCATTTAGGATGATGTTGGCAGTGGGTTTGTTATGTATGGTGTTGATCATGTTGAGGAATGTTCCTTTCAGTCCTATTCCCTCCAGGACTTTGTACTGATGGATGAAGGGATGCTGGATCTTGTCAAAGGCTTTTTCTGCATCAATTGAGTTGATGGTTTGGTTTTTGTCTTTCAGTCCATTTATGTGTTTTATGATATTTATTGATTTATGTATGTTGAACCATCCCTGTGGTGTCAGCACCTAGATTTGTGGTGGGGCCCACTTAATCCTAGGATGACCCATGTGGAAAGCCCACACAGGAAAGCACTCCACATGGACTCAATGTTGAGGTTCAAATGCAGAGAGAGATTTTATTCCAAGATGTCTGCTTAAATATCCATCATGATTCAATTCTCAGGGCCAAATCCTAAATCTTTTCATCACTACACCCCACCACATGTGTGTGGCCAAGGAGGTAACATTGGCTTAGAATGCTACCCATCTTAACTAAGTTTTCCCACATCTCACCCTTTTAATTTTATTTTTCAAATGTTTCTGAGAGGCAGGGGAGCCCATGGGTGAGGCCAACAACCCAAGGTTCCCATAGTCCAATTGGAGAAGCTTGTATGCACAAGCATGTTGATCAAATAAGAGTCCAGTCTATATTGCTGTAGTCTCTTGATTCACCCCAATCTCTCTACAGCCCTTACATTCTACCACACCTCCTCTTCCGAAAGTTGTTCCCTAGGCTTTGGGAAAGGGGCACAAGTGGGTGAGAAGCAAAGCAGTCTATTTTCTCTGGAGATGTCATTTTGGACTCTAGTCTGTTCAGGTTGTTTCCCTTCATGGGTTGACAGCTTATCCAGGGTACCTTTTTAATCCTACTAACAAAGCACAAGCAATTAGATGTACAGGCACTTAAACAGGGATTTAAACAGTACTATATTATGGCAAGCTAAGCTGTGAGCATAGACAAAGATATTTGGATGGTCTGCTAATCCAGAAACTGAGGTTTCTCTATAAAGAGTGACAAGTTCTTATTGTGGCTTATATCATCTCCTAACCACTAGAGGACATAAGCTTGTGGCATCAGCCATGAATTATTCCTCCAAGGAGAGAGCTAATAGCCAATTAGATTTGGGATGGATATATATATATCCATCCCAAATCTAATTGGCTATAACAGTATCTCCAGGCAGTTGTGCTATAGCTGATACTGACAGAGGAGTCTTGCTTAACTCAGACCAATATTTTGCTTTATTGCTTTAGTGGCCTTTGGTAATGCTCTCTGGCATTTCAGAGGCCAACTGCACATTAGCAAGTGACATCTCAAAACATTTTTTCATGCTTACACCGGGTCTGCGACAACAGGGATTTAATGCCTTTCTCCTTGCTGATATCCCGTTTTTATAGGCAAAAGCCTTTATAATTTTGGGGGCTTGGATCCCCTAGCCAACATCTCGTTGGCACAATAATCCATTGCTGATCTCAGAGCTCTCCTGTATTAATATATTTTGCTTAATTACACAGCTTATAAAGACTTTACTATTATATTTGGCTCTAAATAGAGAATTATCTTTTCACAATTCCTATGTCTATCAGTTAATTAAAAAAGGTAGTTATACCTGTTTTATAAGAAATCACCACTATAACAGTTGGCTCTAATTTACAGATAGGGAATGACTTCATTACCATCTTGTTTTTCTTTTTCCTGTAAAAGGGAAGAGGTGGGAAGGTTTCTCAGCATCTGGAATGTACACTTCATTAGGGCACATTATAAACAGTTATCCCAAATAGAATTTAGAGAGATGCTCAGTGTCTGTGACTCAGGCAATCTGAGGTTCCTTTATCTTTAATGTTCAGATGGGTCAGCCTCTCCTCTGGCATTTTCCAGTCCATCCTGCACAGCCAAAAGTTGTACATTTTCAGGCATTTAGGTTGGTATTTTTACCTGTAGGAACATACAAATATCCTCCCATTGTTAGTTTAAAGACTTCAAAATTGAAAATTTATCAAAAGGTTTGGAATACAGAAGGAATATTATACCACCACCCTCTTTTTTTTTTTTTTAATTTTATGTTTTGACCTATAGATGCCTAAGTTGTATTACACATACTCATAAACAGGAACC
Source organism: Rhizomys pruinosus (assembly GCA_009823505.1). NCBI lineage: Eukaryota > Metazoa > Chordata > Mammalia > Rodentia > Spalacidae > Rhizomys > Rhizomys pruinosus. The sequence continues at coordinate 2,993,798 of VZQC01014308.1, forward strand.
AAGGTGTAAGTTTTCATCAAATTCACCCAAATTATTTTTCATTGACTGTATGCTACTTATTTGGGAAGTGAACTTAAACTTAATTTCTNCAGCTGCACAGTATTTCCAGGCAAGTGAGGTGTAACTGATACCAATGGAGGAGGAACCCGTTGCTATGAACTCAAGAGACCCAAATATGATTTTATTGATTTAGTGGCCTGTGGTAACACTCTCCGGCATCCCAGAACGACCAACTGTACACTGGCAAGTACTCACGCACGTTCAATCAGCTCCGTTGTCCCGATGGCTTAACATCAGGGCTGTTGATCAGCGAGTGCCTTACATCCTCTTTTCTTACAGGTATCCCAGTTCACTGGCAAAAAGCCTTTACCTTATGGGGGGGCTTGGATCCCCAATCCAACATCTTGCTGGCAGAATAATTCATTGCTAATATCAGAACTTTCCTGTATTAAATATTTTGCTTAAATTCCCCACAGCTTAATACGACGTTAGTAATTATATTTTGGCTTGAATAGGAATTATAACTTTCACAGTTCCTAATTCTATCAGTCAATTAAAGAGGCAGCTATACCACTTTTATAAAAGATTACCTCTAGTAACAGTCAGCTCTAAATTTACAGTTAGGGGACAATTCATTAGCGATCTTGGTGTCTTCTTTGTTTCTAGTGAAAGGAAGTAAGAAAGGTCTCGTCATATTAATGCTTTGCAGGCACCCTGGGAAGTTAGAAGGTTTATTGAGGAAAGACAACATTTAATAAATAGTTTGTTACAAGATAGGATTCCGATAGAAGATGTTTGATGCCTGTAGCATCTGAGGCTTTTTCTTCCTTTTATCAATACGTACGATGATGTACTGGGGTGCTCATTACGGTCGAGATAGAGTCTCGATTGGCGCTGGTAAATGCGCGACATGGAGCTACAGCAGACGTCACAACACCGCAATAGCACGTAGGTATTTCTTTCACACAAGTGTTAAGGAAGCTTGTTGGGTTGAGCCCGTCTGTTGGAGAGATATCGAGGATTACCATGCATGACAAATCATTCCTATAGTTAGCTTTATTTTGGGGAGGGGGTCATTTTCAAAGACTAGGGGTTCCCCTGTAGTCCCCAGCTGTCCTGGAACTCACGTCTGTAGACCAGGCTGGCCTTCTGGACTCACAAAGAATCCCCTGCTCTCTGCCTCCTGAGCACTAGTTAAAAGCATGCACCACCATGCCCGCTAGTTAGTTTTAAACATTTAATTAGAAGGTTTTTTGACAAAAGAATGGTTTAATATATAGCTGTATACCCCGCCTTTTTTATTTGATTTTTTAATTTTTTGAACCATGAGTCTCAAAAAGGCAGTTGTAGTACACACAACTCGCACAACTACTATAGGCAGGAATCAAGGTGTTAATTTCATTAAATTTGTCCACGCTGTTTTGGGTGACTGTATGCTGTTAATCTGGGAAGAAAACTTAATTCCCTTAGTTAAATAATCCTACAGGTAAGAAATAGGAGAATGATTATCAAGATGATATTGTACAACAAAAAATTATAGAGAACATTTGTATATGTTATCCCAAAGATATTGTTATAAACAATTTTAAGTAAAACAATGTGGACAACAACAATTTTTTTTTTTTTTTTTTTTTTTTTTTTTTTTTTTTTTTATTAAAACCTTTTAACAAGTGTTGTTTAATATAGACAATTTTACTTAAGTCCTAACAATAGGGCATGTAATTTGTAGATAGATTTTGAGCAAAATGATCTTGAGTTGCACACTGCTCCATGTCAAGTTAAAATCACAGTTTATTTTCAAATTAGTCCTGTGTCCGCTTCACTCAACCTCCCACCCCTCCCAGATTCACCAATTTTCAATTTCAGTTTTCTGATGTAGTCTTCTGTTGTTTTTCTTCCAATATGCATCCCTCTCCACAGAGGACAATATTTACAACTGGGTTATGTGACACTAGCATTCACCATGGAGGGATACCGATTAGTCTATTGTTTTTTCTGGGATCTGCCGCTCAGGCTATTCACTTAACATGATATCTTCTGCTCCATCCATTTCTGCAAAGTTCATTAATGTTGTCTTTCTTTAGTGCTGCATAGAATTCCATTGGTTTGTACATGTACAACATTTCTCTATCCAACTCCGTCAGTTGAGGGGCATTGGGTTGGTTCCAATCTTTTTGCTGTTGTGAACAGCGCTGCGAATAAACATAGGTGTGCATGTATTTTGCAGTAAGATGAGTCTTATGGGTATATACCCAGGAGTGGTATGGACGGGTCAAATGGATAAGCTCATTTTTGAGTCTTCCAAGGGTTATCCTCACTGCTTTCCATAGTGCTGGTATGAGTTTACATTGCCACCAGCACAAACCTCTCCAGGAAACAATACCATATATATATATAATAATATAGATGAAGATAGATAGATGTAGATAGGTAGATAGTAGATATATAGATTATATAGATATAGATATCCATATAGATAAGATATAATAGTAGTAGATATATAGATATTTATATCTATTTCAGATACGATATCTAATATATCTATAGGATATTCTATACGATATTATAATATCTATCTATATAGATATCTATCTATATAGATATCTATTAGATATATATCTATATTAGATATATATAGATATATTCATTCTATCGATATAGTATGCTATAGATAGATATATCTTATATATCTATAATATATAGTATATAGTCTATAGATAGTTATATCTATATATCTCTCTCTCTCTATATAGTATAGTATATATATATGGAAGAGAGATATAGATAAGTAGGTATAGAAGACATACGGATATAGAGAGTGGATATATAGATATATTTAATATTATGTACACCGACTATGTTACAAAATTGAATTATGTCCATCCTTGTCCACCTCCCAACCCCCCACCCTACCAGATTCCTCATTTCAGTCAGTTCTTTGATGCAGGTCTTTTCTGTTGTTGTTGTTGTTTTTGTTCCTTTCAATAAATGCATCACTCCCCTCTACAAGAAATACTTACAGCTAGTTATTTGGCACTAGCATCCACAGATGAGGGATACCATTTGTTGTTTGTTTTTCTAGGACTGTGTTACTTCAACTTAACATAATGGTCTTCTAGTTTCTCATCATTTAACCACATTTTCTTTATCCACTCGTCAGTGTTGAGGGGCATTTTGGGTTTGGGTTCCAGCTCTTTGCTATTGTGAAGAGAGCTGGAATTAACATGGCTGTACATGTTTAAGTCTCGTGGTAGGAAGAGTCTGATGAATATATTCTCAGAATGTGGTATGGCTGGGTCAGGTGGTAGGCTCATTTCGAGTCTTTTAAGTGTTTCTCCATACTGCTTTCCATAGTGGATGTACAAGTTTGCATTCCCACCCAGAGTGGATGAGTGTGCCCCTTTCCCACAACCTCTCAAGCAATGTTATGTTATTATTTGTTTCCTTGATCCTTGCCAGCATTATTGGGGGTGGAGATGGTATCTTAAAGTGATTTTATTTGCATTTTCCTTAATTATTGTGACTGTTGAATCACTTAAGGATGTTTCTCAGCCATCTCTTTTTCCTCGCTTGTGAAGTCTCTCCTCAGCTCTTTACTCCATCTTTTGAGTGAGTCATTTGTTTCCTTGCTTCTTTGTTTTTTGAATAGTTTATATATTCTGGAAGTTAATGCTCTGTCAGATGTATCAACAGTGAAGATTCCCACCCACTCTGTGTGTTTTCTCTTCACTTCCCTGTTTCTTTTGCGCTACAGAAACTTTTGAGTTTAATAAGGTCTCACTTGTCAATTGATCTGAGCAGCTCCTGTCTGATTTAGAAAGTCTTTTCCTACACCTATGTCTTGTAAGTTGCTGGCAGCTTTTTCTTCTATCAACTTTAGTGATTTGGGTTTCACATTGAGTTCTTTGAGCCATTTGGAGTTGATTTTTGTACAGGGTGAGAGGTAGGGTTTTTAATTTTCTTTTTCTACAAGTGGTGATACAGTTTCTGCCAACACCATTGTGTTGGAAGATGAGTGCCTTTCCTCCACTGGATCTTCTTGGCCCCTTGTCAATATGAGGTGGCTAAAATTGTATGTGCTCAGGTTTGGTCTTCAGTGAGGGGGTCTAACGGTCTGTTTTGTGGCTAGTAAAACCAGGTGTTTTTTTTACTGTAGCCCATCTAATATAGTTTTGATGTCTGGTATAGAATTTCCCCCTGTATTGCTAGTTTTCCACTAGGATGGTTGCTTTGGCTATGCAGGGTTTTTTGTGTTTCCTTATGAAATTTAAGATATTTTTTTTTCAAGCCTTGGTGGAATGAAGATTGTCCTTGGGATTTTAATTGTAATTGTGTTGAATTTGGTATATTAATTTGGCACGAGATGGGATATTTTTACTTTGTTAATTTTTCCAATCCATGGAGCATGGGAGGTTTTCCATCTTCTGATGGTTTCTTCAATCTCCTTCACAAGTTTATAATTTTTGTTGTAATCACAGATCTTTGGTGTCTTTGATTTGGTTTGTTCCTAAGGTATTTTATTGTTTTGGGGCTATTCTGTGTGGGAAGAACCTTGTATTCCCTCTTCAATTGCTTGTTGTTGGTGTAAAAGAAAGGCTAACCCCGAGATTTTTTAAGGTTTTTTTATCCCACCACTTTACTGAAACTTTTTAATCATTCCTAAGAGTTTCAGGTGGGAGTTCTCTTAAGCATCCTGTAGGTAAACTATCCTATCATCTACGAAAAGGGATGCTTTTACTTCCTCTTTTCGCAATTAGTAGTCCGCTGGTTAAGTTATGCTTTTCTGCCTTATTTGGCTATCCAGTGTTTTAATCACTATATTGAAGAGGATTGTTGACAAGGGGCAGCCTTGTCACGTTCCTACCTTTACTGGGGAATCCCTTTCTAACTGTTTCCCTTTTAGGATGATGGCTGGCTCTGCGGTTTTTCTTATATGCTGGCTTTCATATTATGTTGCAGGATGATCCTCCAATCCAATTCCTTTTTGGACTTTAAGCATGAAGGGGATGCTGGGTTTTGTCATAGGCTTTTTCTGCATCTATTGATATGATTGTGTGGTTTTTGCCTTCAGTCCATTTATGTGTTTATGATACTTTACTGATTTTTCATATGTTGAACCATCCTGGCACCTCTGGTATGAATCCAGTTGGTGATGGTGAATGATCTTTTTGATGTGGGTCCTAGTATATGGTTTTGTGAGTTTTTGTTGAGAATTTTTTCATCTGAGTTAATTAATGAGATAGGTCTCTGTAGTTCTTTTTTTTGGGTTGCATCCTTGCCTGGTTTTAGTATTAAGAGTGATGTTGGCTTCATAGAAGTATTTGGGAGATTTTCCCCCTCTGCTTTGTATCTTCTGAACAGCTTTTTAAGTAATAATCGGTTGTAAAGTCTTCTCAAATGTTTTAATAGAATCCTCTGTGAAACCATATGGACCTGGGCTTTTTTTAGTTGGGCAGTTTTTTTTTTTTTTTTTTTTTTTTTTTTTTTTTTTTTTAGTTGGGAAATTTTGTAATTAAGTTTGTTGATATCTTCTTGGTTTAACCTTGGTGATTCCCCAGATTGTAGACATTCATCCATTTATTTTAGATATTCAAATTTATAGGAAGAGTATAGGTTTTTGGAGTATTCGCATATGATTTTCTTGGATCTTTTCATTGTCTGTTGTGCTATTCCCCTTTCAATCCTGAATTCTAATGATTTGGAGTTTCTTTCTTGTGGGCTAACTTGGCTAAGGGTCTGGTCTTCTTGTTTATTCTCTCAAAAAGCCACCTTTTTGGATTTGTTGTATTTTTGTTTTGTTTTTCTTTGTTTCTATTGTCAATGTTGATTTATGCGTCTGATTTTTGTTATTTTCCTGTCTAAATTGGCGTTTAGGGTTATTTGATTTTTATTCTTTGCAGTGTTTTTAGTTGCAGTGTTGAGTCATTTGTGCTTCCTCCTCTGTCTTTTTTTTTTTTTTTTTTTTTTTGTTTTTTTGAATATACGGCACCCCAGGGCTATAAATTCGCGGTGCGTGTAGGACTGGCTTTTTAAAATGTCCATGAGGTTGTTGTGTTGTATTTGTCCATTGCCATTTAGCTTCAGGAAATGCTTTTAATTTTCTTTCTTTTATTTCCTCCTTGACCCATGCATTATTCCAGTATGTGTAGTTGTTTTTATTTCCATGTGTTCCATGTTGGCATCAGTGGCTTATCCTGGTGTTGATATTGGACTTTATTTCAACTAATGGTTGAAAGTAGAATGCATGAGTTAGTTCAGTTTTTTGTCTTTGTTGAGGTTTTTTCTGTGTCCAAGTATGGGGTTGATTTGTGGAGAAATGTTCCAGGGGTCGCTGGAGCTGAGATAAGTAACATTCTCTCTTGGGTGTGCTTGGGGTGGACATATTCAGGTAAGAGTGTCTGGTTGAGCGATCGCATTTCCTTTATTGTATTGTTCAGTTGTTCAGATTCTACTCTGTTGTTTCTTTGTCCAGTTGATCTGTCCAAGAGGATCAGTGTGGTATTGAAGTCCCGCGATTACTTTACTCGAAGTGGTGCTGGAATCTAACAAACTGTGACCCTATGGAGGGTCCTGTAACATGTATTTTACGAAAGATTTGGTGCACCAGAGTTTGGTGCATTAAGATATTCCATGATTGTGAAATCTTTCATGGTCAATTGTTCCCCGAAAGAGAGATAGAGATGTGAGAGGGTGCGAGGTCTCTGTCGTAATTTGCTTCTACTTTGCAGTCTATTTTATCTGAGCTAATCTGCAAGATATGAAAACTTCGTGCCTTTCGTTTTATGAATGTAAAGTGCCCGCAATACGGTTGTGAGCGTCGGAATATTTTTCCATCCACTGGTATACTTGTGTGAGTTGGAATCTTATGGCCTCGCGTTTTAAAATATATTAGATTTGTATTCTGTTGTCTTTTATGTGGTATGGAAATGTAACTGTCTGGCATGCAGGTCTGTGCACCCATATGGTGCAATGCCACAGAGATCAAGCGGAAGAGGGTGTTGAAATCCCTGGAACTGGAGTTACGATGGCTTTCCGCCACCATGTGGGCTGCTGGGGATCAAACTCAGGTCTGCTGCAAGAGCAGTCAGCACTTAACCACCAGGCCATCTTTCCGATGCCCCATACTTGATATCCTTAAGGAGTGAGATGGTGTTTTTCTTGTAGCAGCCGGTATTGATTAGGTTCTGTTTCCCTAATCCATTCCATCCCATCGACACTCGTATTAGTGCCGTCACATATCTGGGGAAGTAGGGACAACACATCTGAGATTAGTTGTAGAGAGTATAGTGAGGCTGTGTACTGTTGTGTATCATTGATTCTCTGATATGAAGAGCGAGTACTGGTTGCATTACTGCTTATGAAAAGAGGTAAGTTTCGTGTTATGAATTTTATTTATTTATGAAATATGTGGGTCAGAGTGCGACGTGACGTGGCTCCTGCCTGCGAGTTTGGTGTGTGCACCCGTGGGTCATTTGAATTTTTTTGTTTTATGTTCTACTGTCCTGTAGAGTGTATTTGATAGTGTTCAAGCTATATCTATTTTTGCTACGGGTGTTAGAGGTTTATTGTCTCTCTTCTCCTCTGTCCTTTTGACACACATGCATCTTCTCTGGAAGGGTTGGTTTTCCAAACATGTATTCCGTCATTGAGTCTATGTGATATAGTCAGTGATGATGATGAGTTCGCCATTCTTCTGTTCCTGTGTACGTTTCCTCAACACTTAGCACACGGAACATGGATTTTTGCTGACTGACGCGCGTCAAATGACTAGAGTAAGCTCCCACTAGAGGGTTGGCATCTAGTTCTTGCTAACCATTAAGTGAGACTTTGACCAGGTTCTTTCTTGACATTTCATAGTTTGCATTGAGAACTCAGAGTTAGAATATCAAGTCTGATAGGTTTCCACTTATTTGTACCTTGTTGTTTTTCTCTTCTGGCTTTTAAGGAATTGTCTTTTGTATATTATCAGTGATGTGTTTATTTTGGGAATCTGTGTTCCTGGGTTATACTCTCTAGGGAGAGTCCCATGTGTGAAGGACTCTCCATGGCTTCTGTACATGTTTGGTGTGGAGTTTGTCTGTGTTTTGCCCCATGTTGATTCTTTTGGTTATGCTCTGGAAGTGCAGTTAGCCTTTGGCCTGTAACTTCGATGGTGAAATCTTGAATCCTCTTCACACCTTTTTACGGATTGCTATTCCCGTTGATTCCTTTGGGTGTCTTTGTTATATTCTCTTTATGAATGACAATGGAGTGTTGCTTTGTCTAGGTTTTAGGCTTTAAATTCTGGTTATATATTAGAATGTATAGCTCACTCTTCCCTTCATATTTATGTTGCTGCGGGAGCTGGATAGGGATGGCTAGCAACCCGATGACCCACCGGTTGATCGAACAACTGTATTTTTGACCCTCTGCTAGCCAGCCACTCTCACCCTGTCCACCAGACCCACTCATCCACTCAAACTCTGCCCCCGCTGCTGCCAGATTGAGCAGGCACATAATCCTCTGCCAACGCTCACTACTGTCACTGCAGCTCTGTGTTTTGAATCTGCCAAACAGCGACGTGCTTACTTTTAATCCCAGTACTTGGCGACGGCAGAGGCAGACAGGTTCTCTGTGACATCAAGGCCCCGCCTGTGTCTAATGTAGAAAGTTCTAGGACACCTGGGAACTTACTTGAAGACCTGTTTAACCCACACAAGAAAAAAAAGTAAGAAAGAAAATAGAATGACACAATATACTGGAATTAAACTGAAAAGTACCTTATACAAAAATAGCTTCTTGGTTCTAGGGAGATAAAATTCCATACAGTCAGCAATCTTGAATGTATTCAGAGCTGTATCTGCAACTCAGCATCTGTAAATGCTCTTCTCAGAAACTGATCATCGAAACTGAATTTAGAAAAAGAAAATGACTTTATTTTTCATGAAGGCAACTGCAGACTGCTATGAATCCTCTAATGAAATTTTATGAAAAAGCTCCTTAGGTAGTCTTGTTAGAATATGGTGTCTTGCTGGGTGTGGTGGCTCACGCCTTTAATTCTAGCAACTTGGGAGGCAGGAGGCAGGTGGAATCTTTTGTGAGTTCAGGCCAGCTGTCTATATAGTGAGTTCCAGGACAGCTGGGGCTACAGGAGTACCATTGTCTTGAAGAAGACCAAAAAAAAAAAAAAAAAAAAAAAGAAAAAAAAAAGAAGACAAGAAAATGTTTCTTCTGGCTTGGGCATGTGGTGCAACGCTTTAACCAACCACCTGGGAAGAGGTAGACAGGGTTGGATCTCTGTGAGTTCAAGATCAGCCCTGTTATATAGTGAGTTCCAGGAGCGCGTGGAGCTACAGGGAGACCTGGTTTCAAGAAAAAAAAAAAAAAAAAAACAGAAAGAAAATGTTCTTTCTGAAAAATATTTTCCAGATATTATTGTAATTAAATGATAAGAATTAGAGGAAGTGTAATTTTAGCTTCCTACATTTCATTAAATTTCAGATCAAATATATTAAATAGGGGGAAGTAGTTTTTTCAGAGTTTTCTTTAAAGAAACTGAAAGAACATATCTGCCCACATTCATCTCTATGGACAATGTAAAGGTGATGGATATGTGACTTCATTCGATTTATCCCTATAGTAAGACACACATGTTGAGATATCAGAAAGCTACACAGACACAAAATCTAAGTGTGTTTCAAAAAGACCAAATAATATGGGCTGGAGATACGGCCTAGTGGTTAAGAGTTGCGACTGCTCTTACAGAGGACATGGGTTTTGATCACCCAGCACCCACATAGTGGCTAAGAATGTCTTTGACTCGTTCCGGGGAATCCGAGGACCCTCTTCTACTGACCTCGTGTGGCATTTGCATGACACAGGTGCTCATACCTGCATGCAGACAGTCATTCAATAACACATTATAAAGAGTAAAAATATAAGTTTAAGAATAAATAAAAAAAATTAATACAAAAAAAAACACTCAACAAGATATTTCAAGAAAATGGTATATATGACCTTCTCTTGAATGGTGAGTCGAGTCCAGGGTCGAGCACAAGGGGCACTGTTCTACAGGAAAGTGTTCCCACCACTCCAAAGAGGGGGATGGTGGGCCAAACATACACTAAGCACTTGCTTGCTGCAGCTGTTGTATGGAATAGCTGGGAGGCCTTCATCTTTATAAGGCATTCTGCCCACTGGACAGTACACAGATGAAAGACGTGTTTCGCTTTTAGGAATCAGGAATTTTGGTGTGTGGGGCGGGTGTTTTTTTGAGAAAGGGTCTCACTGTAATAGTCCCAGATTGGCCCCTGGATATGGCTCTGTAGACAAGCCTGACCTTGAACTCACAAGATCCACGTGCTTCTAGCTTGCCTCCCAGGTGCTGGGATTAAAGGTGTGTGCCACCCCACCCAGCTAGCATCAGGAACATTATTGTTGTTCTGGATTGTCTAAGCCAGACAATAAATGCACACTGAATTTGAGACTTGAAAGGATGACCTGGTTCTTTTGTCATATGAAGAACAAAGCTCTTCACCCAGGAAACCCAGGAAAATATCTCTTTAAGTTTTATCTGATCAAATATAAAGTATAGTAACCTTAAACATGGAGAAGTACTTCTATCTTCACTTTCTGACCTATTCATTCAGACAATGGCGTTGCTTTCTTCAATGACATAGAGTTTATTCTGCTTGTCTGTTCTCTCCTGCTACTACGATCTCTATATTGTTACAGCTGGCATACAATAGATTTATACACAGCAAAATTACTTCAAAGGATGAGCTGGTAATAGTGTCATATAAAGAACAAAACGAAGTAGTTACAAGTGAGTCAGTGCACAAAACTTAGATCAGGGATTTCCCAGGACCACCTTAAGCACAGATAGGAGGCAGGAACTTCAGCCACGTGGATTGTTGGATAATCCTATCTGGCCTGTTGGATAATTCTCTCATTGGTTTGATTAAATTGATGTCTTGTGTGGCTGTGGTGGCGGGGTCATCCTGCTAGCTGGTAAGAAAGGTGGGCCTATTGGCACTGTTAGACTTGAGTGCACAGAGCTTAGATCAGGGATTTCCCTGGACTACCTGAAGCACAGAGTAACAGGCATAACCACCACCACCACCACCTCCCACACCCACGCGAACTGTACTTGCCAAGGAAAATGTCGAAGTTTTTGGATTTCTTTGGAGAACCTTCAAGAACAGAAAGGGATGAGTGAGGTGATTTGGACTATTCCATAGAAAGCCTAAAACTTACACAAGCCAACACTCTATAGGCAAGGAGAAAAACAAATCAATTGAACAAACAACGAAGGCATCTCAAGGAGGCAAGAAAAGCAAGCCTTCAACACACTGAAGGAGGCATTTGGGATTCGCATTGGATACAACTGCGCACGCACAACTTACATGCCAGGGAGAGCAGAAGAGCCACAACCAAGGAAGGTGCAGGATAATTCCACACCAAAGTTCTACCAACCCTGTTTGAACTAAGTCTCCTACAGTGGGATCCCCCTGAGGATAGCCCAGGACACAGATGTTAGAAACAGATCGCGATCACATCTAATGAATATGAAAGATACAAAAGAACAAGTCAAAAAAGCACGTAGGAGAGAGTATGGAAACAACGTCAAGAAGTGACATAGAGAGGAGTGAAATGAACAAACCCCATAGATGGAAGTAGGACTGAAACCGAGTTATAGCACAAGATGGTGAAAAAGATCGCCAACCAGATGACACCACAGTCAAAGAGCTACAGGACGATCAATTGGACGAAAACTCAGACGGATAGTGGAAATACAGCACACAGCAAGCTACAAGATGAAAAACGCACACAAAAGAAAAGACAATCAACACTAGCATCCATAACCATGAGGTAAAGGTAATGGAAAAGTAGAGCCCCAGGAAAAGTAGAATGGAGAAGCAGAAATCAAAGAACATCAAGACTTGAAAGATAAGCTAAGACCACTTAAAAAGCCTCAAGAACAACACATATTATGAAACATTTAAAAATCACAGAAAGTGGAACAACCAGGACATTGTGGGGACACTATGAAAAGACAAACCTCCACATAACCTAGGGGATACGAAGAGCGAAGGAGAAGAGTCCCAAGAAGAATTGGTATTGATCAGATCTTCTCGAAGGAATCATAGATGAAAATTTCCCCAAAACTAAAAAAAGGCAAACCCATCACAAATACAAAGAAGCACATAGGAACTCCAAATAGACAAGACCAAAAAACCACGAAACTCTCCAATGCCATATCATATTATAGTTAAAATGCTACATGTCCAAAACAAAGGCAATGTCCAAAACAAAGGCAAAATTATGAAAGCTACAAAAGAAAAATCACAAGTTTCCAATAAAGGGAAACTATCAGAATTACAATTGACTTCTCAGTGGAAACTATGAAAGGCAAGAAGAACGTGGAGCAAAAGCTTCCCAGTGTTAAAGGGACTATAGATGCAACCCAGGTTTCAATATACCCAGCAAAAATTGTCAATTTTTAGTTACAGAAGAGAGAAAATTTTCAATGACATAAACAAGATGAAGAATACATGTCCATGAAAACCAAACCTTCAGAGAATAATTGAAGCAACTCAAAGAACAATGAAGAAAGGACAACTATCCCCAGATCACTAGAAGAGAATTAATAAAAAGCATAACTGCAGACATACAAACCTAAACCAAAATTGGCAATGGAGTAATAAGGTTGAAAGGGAGAGTGACACCTGAATCAGATTGTAGTCCAAATTTTCCTCATTGTTCTAAACTTGGTAACTAACAGTTACAAATCTATGGATTCTTGTTACTGTTATCTTTAGAGTACTTTTTTGGAAGTTAAAACCTGATTATTATGAAATTTTTAACTGATAATGATGATGTTTTCACAGTGGATCTGTATAGCAGTTGTGATTTCTTCAGAAGTTAATATTCAGCTCTCAGAATGTTGTTGGACTGTGTGACCCTTCCACAGAAAACATGGATTGAGAATTTAGCTACTAATCTATACTCAGAGTCCACTGGGGAGGATCAACACTTCAACCCTCCAACAACCCATTTCAAGTTGAATATTGCAAGCACTTCTACTGAGAGAATATAACACATATAAAAATTTCTTCTGAAGGAAATTGGCACAACGGAGAACCCCTGGCCACAGAATATCTGGTCCCACAACCCCTACCCTGGAAGCATCTGGTTCTATATCGAGTTCATCTGACCCTCCCCCCTGCAGTGGCCTTCTTGAGCCCCTAAAAAACTCTGACTGAATCCTTTTCCTTCCCACAACCTCCATTACCCTAGGAATCTTGTGGCCCCTTGCTGTGCTAAAAACACCATCCCATCTGTTGGGGTCAGGTCTGGTTCTTTCCTGTTGTCCCTTTCTTTACTCTTTTCTGGAACCCCTTTCCTTCACCAACTATTTATTATTTTTGGCCTTGTTTTGAGATAGGGTCTCCCTGTGACCCCAGCTGGAAAAATTCCATCTATTTAAATAATTCCACATGTTTCAATCACCAACCCAGATTACTATATTCAGAATATTTATCTGCCAAATTGCAGGAGAAAACCTTTCCATGACACACACCAAAATTCTCAAGTACCATGTCAACACTACAGAAGATGGTGGAATCTACTCACCAAAGAGAAATAGGAACACATCCATGAGGACACAGGAAAGGAGAGTGCACTGTAATGGTCTATGAACAAGTAAGTAATTGGAAAACACAGACATGGAATCAGTGACAAAATGGCAGGGATCAGTGCACACTTTTCCATATAAACCAGCATATTATGGTCTCCATTTCTCAAGCAATGAATACAGACTAGGAATCTTAAAGAAAATAGAAAAGATTTTATTGCTATTATGCAACCTCTCAAATATACCTACTAACATCTGTCCCAATGCTGTAGCATTCACATTCTTCTCAGCAGTTTACAGAACTTTCTTTTTTTCCCCCCAATGTCAGATTCCCCTGGAACTGCAGTTAAAGACGGTTCTTAGCCGCCATGTGGGTACTGGGAATCGAACCTGATTCCTCTGCAAGAGCAGTTGGTGCTCTTAACCACTGAGCCATCTCTCCAGCCCCAACAGAACTTTCTTTAAAATAGTTTATATGACAGGGCACAGAGGAAGCCTTAATAAAGAAGATAATTGAAGTAATTTCTTGTATATTATTGTATCCCAATGTAACAGATATAGACCTCTGTAGCAGGAGGGAGAGAAACAAAGAGCATAAACTCTATGATCTTGAAGATAAACAACCCATTGCTGAATGAATAGGTCATAAAGTGAAGATAAGTACTTCTCCATGTTACTGGTTACTATAGATTTTATTGATCATAAAATGTCTAGAGATATTTCTTTGGGTTTCCTAGGTGAAGTGCTTTGTTCTTCATAGGACACTATTACCAGCTGTGATGGTTAATCCTGGGTGTCAACTTGACTGGACTAAGGAACAAATAAGAGAAAAGGATCTTCTGATTGGACCACCTCAAACCAGATGGCCCACCCCAAATGTGGGTGTTACCTTCTGCCGGCAGGCAGTATTTAAGGCCACGGCAGCGGGAGCTGGCCCCTTTTTTCCTTCTTCCTGCGGCTTGCCTCTCTCTCATCTGGTGAGTTTGTCTTGCTGCTGTGATCAACCTTTCGGATCCCAGCGTGTACTGAGACTGGCAGATCTCCTGGAATCCATTCGGGCCTTCAGCACTAGACTGGGACTCCTGAGACATCCAGCCTTGCGGACTGAGCAGTTCCCTGGATTCCCGGCCTCTCCAGTTCAGCGCTACTGTTGAGCTCCGTCACGTGAGCAAATCAATAAATTGTATATAGTTATATATATTCATCCTGTTGCTTCTGTTTCTTTAGAGAACCCTTACTAATACACCAGCTCATCCTTTCATCTCTCAAATTCAGTGTGCATTTTTTGTCTGGCTTAGGCACTCCAGAGAAACAGTAAAGTTCCTGATGCCAAAAGCAAAACACTATCTTCATCTGTACATTTCTTGCAGTGCTCTAAAGGAAGAGCTTTCACAGTGCTTTTCATCCCATGGTACAGCAAGTGTGTGCTCTGCAGTGTTGGGAACATCCCCTCTGAAGGAGTGCTGGGGAGCACTTTCCTGTGCACAGTGTGCTGTGCTCACCCTTCACTCATTTGCCTTACTTCTGAATTCTTCTTCTTCAAGGATCATGTTAGCTTTGTCTTGACAGTGTTTTGGGTGCTTTCATCTTTTTGTAATATTTGTAAAATACTAATATATTCTGTCTGTGGGAAGCTCTGTGGTATCTCCACACATTTACCTTGCAATAAAGATAGAAAAAGTGAAGCCACCTATCCACCACGTTTACAGGATGCACAGAGATGAATGTGGGCATGTATTTCTTTTAGTTTCTTTACAGAAAAACATGTAAAAAATTACCCCTAATTAATTTCTTTGATACGAAATTCCATGAACTGTAAGAAGCTTTATACACTTCAATAATCCATCCTATCGTCTTTGTACTTGCAAATATCTGAGACTATTTTTACAAAAAAGAACATTTTCTAAAAGACTATTCAAGGTGCATTTTGGTATGATTTTATTTGAGTGTTCATAGCAGCCTGGAGTTATCTTCATGAATAAAAGTCATTTTCTTTTTCCAAGCTCATTTTCAATTACAAATTTATGAGATGAACACTTACAGGCTGCTGAGTTGTAGAAAAAAAAACCTATTTGAATGGATTCAAGCTTGATCTTTGTTGGGAATTATATTTCTTTAGAATCCTCAAGCTATGTAAAGGTGCCATTCATTTTAATTCCAACACATTTCATCATTATATTTCCTTCCTTTCTTTCTTTTCTTCCTTCCTTCCTTCCTTTCTTTCTTTCTTTCTTTCTTTTCCTTCCTTCCTTCCTTCCTCCCTCCCTCCTGTCTTTCTTTCTTTCCTTCCTTCCATCTTTCCTTTTCCTTTCCTTTCCTTCTTTTCCCTTCTCTTCTCTTCCGTTCCCATCCCTCCCTTTTTCCTTTTTCCTTTTTTCCTTTTTTTCCATTTATCCTTTTTTCTTTTTTCTTTTTCCTTTCCCTCCCCTCCCCTCTCCTCCCCTCTCCTCCCCTTCCCTCCCCTTTCCTCTCCTCTCCTCTCCTCTCCTTTCCTTTCCTTTCCTTTCCTTTCCTTTCCTTTCCTTTCCTTTCCTTTCCTCTCCTTTCCTTTCCTTTCCTTTCCTTTCCTTTCCTTTCCTTTCCTTTCCTTTCCTTTGAAACTGGCTCTACCAGTAGCCACGAGCTGTCCTGAAACTATCTATGTAGAAAAGGCTGGTCTTGATGTCAAATTCTGCTTTTGCCTCTGCCTATCATGCCCAGTAACTGGATTATTCTATTCTAGACTATTTCACCTAGATTGAAGTGATGGATTCCAAGTTATCAATATCAGTTTCCTCCCATCTCTTTCTCTTACCTAATGTGTCTATGTTTCCATAACTGAAATTATTTCTCTTCAAAACTTTTGGGCAAATCATTTGTGCTTTATGTTGTTGACACAACCAAATCTGCAGTTTGTCTTCCTTTCAATTTAAGTGGAATTTTTCATATTCTTACTGTAATATCTAGTGATAACTTGATAACTTGGTAACATATTAACCTAGAATTTGACTTTTTCCCATTTCTTCCTTAGGAATTAGAGCTCTACAGGAGTCCTTCCACATTTACCTCTGAGTAACCCAGAGAGACACCTTTCTCTTCCTTGCCTTTTTTTCACCTTGTCTAAGTTGCTCTACCACTTTACAGACATATTTATCATGCTGTGGAAGTCAAGTTTAATTTTCAGGTATGATAAGAACATGTATGATCTTTCTCTTCCTACATGACATATATCACATGTTGGAATAGCTCCTTTTCTGTGGCTGTTTAGAATTCCCTAATTAAAGAAAAAGAATTTCAGGGCAATAGAATGTCTTCTGACTTACAATTCCAGAGAGATATTGTGCATCATGGTGGGGAAGGCCATGACAGCAGGAACGTGAGGCCTCTCTGGCCTTCAGGATACTGAGACCTCACATTCCAACAGAGGAATCAGAGGGAACAACCACAAACTGAGACCAAAATATAAAGTCCTAACACTTGTCCCACATCAAATGGACTTCATCTTGCAAGTCTCCATAAACTTGCTAACAATTCCTTGAATTTCCTGAACATTGTACCAAATAGTGACCACATGTTCAAATAAATGTATACATGAGATCCAATATATGCATATCATTCTCTTTCAAACCACCACAGTACTGTCTTTGACCTTTTGGGGCAGATGTACAAGAAACAGCTCTTCAGAGGTGTGCATGGCGTACATACCTTAAAGAAAGTGTCTTTCAAACCCATGTTGATGAATGAATGAGATTACTGTGGTACTTAGGAAATATGTCTCTCAGAGAGCTCCATCCGAAACACTTCCAGGCCTTGTCATTTTTTACCTCTTTATATCACCTTTTTTTTTTTTGTCTTTTTGAGACAGGGTCTTCCTATAGCCACAGCTGTCATGAAACTCACTATGTAGACCAGGCAGACTTTGAATTCACAGAGATCCGATTACCTCTGTCTCCTGAGTGCTGAAATTAAAGGTGTGTGCCACCACACCTGGCTTTATCACATTTTCTATGACCTTTGATGGTAATATAATGTAGAGTCATTTGCTTGGGAAATCTATTTTGATTCCTGTGAGAATCCAGGATCTGTATATGTGTGTGTTTCTCCTGTGCTGTAGAATTCTTTCAGTGAATGTGAATTTTTGAGATCTTTTTTTCTTCTGGAATACCTGTGAGGTAAATATTTTGGTTTTTTTTTAACTAGTGGTATCTACATATGAAAAGGTATATCCTTTTCTTATTCTGCCAGGATTCATTAAGAACAACAAATTTCTGTATTTATGATGCTCTTTTCCTCAAACCTATGTGTTGAACTGTATTGTTTTTAAGTTACAGTTCTTTTTCCATTGAATGTGGTCATAAATTATCATTTTTTTTCAGATTCATTTGTTTGATCATACTCTTGTGCAGTTTTTCCTAAATATCATGTTTTTTTTTAATGTTGTACTTCATATATTTCCTTTCTACATTTTTCTCAAATCATGGATTTGCGTCCGTATTATGGAATATTAGGCCACTTTCAAGTAATTTTCCAGTGCATTAAGACTGTAGTGGAAACCATCTGCAATGAAAATTTCTGCTTTAATGATCAAGGCACAGTTCCTAAGTCAGGGTACTTGTTCTTTACCTGTAGATTGGTTTTATAACTCTGTTATAATTTGCATTTTATTTATCACTCTTGCAGGGTACTGCATGACCAAACCTGAGTTGATCTTCAAATTGGAGAATGGATTTTGGCCATGGAATATGGCAAAAGAATCTGTCCAGAACCTCCCAGGTCAGGGAATCCATCATGAGGAAGGGAGGTCAATGAAAACCTGGGCCATTATGTGTTGATGATTTATATGGACTATCTCCCAAAAAGGTTTCTAGATGACCACTGATGTGGTGGATCAGACACTTTAGTTTTTCTGGTTTTGGCATATTATGCAGGTCATCACATCTTCCTTAAAGGATTTTTCTGAAATGTATTTTCTTACATTTGCTGAAAACTCAACCCTGTAGAGATATGAAATGTTTTCTAACTGGCATTATTTTCAAACATGTTTGAACGTATTATCTGCATGGTTTTTCTTGTTGTTGTTTGTTTGTTTTGGGTCTTTTTGAGACAGGGTTTCCTTGTAGCACCAGCTGTCCTGGAACTCCCTCTGTAGAGCAGGCTGGTCTTGAACTCACAAAGATCTGCCTGCCTCTGCCTCCCAAGAGCTAGGATTAAAGGCATGTGCCACCACAGCTGGCTATTATCTGCATGTTTTTAAATGCACCCATGTCTTGGAGTGACATCTGTGGTCAGAAGGGGCATTAGATCCCCTGGAACTAGTGTTATGGATGGTTATTTGGTGCCATGTAGGCATTGAGAACTGAGCTGTATTCCTTTGCAAGTACATCCAGTGCTCTTAACTTCTGAGGCATCTTTGCTGCCCCCCTCTACAGTTTCTTTGAGATGGGGTTTATGTAATCCAAGGTGGTCTCAAAATTGCCAGAGACGTGAGGCTGGAATTGACGTCATTATTCTCCTGCCCCACATTTTATTTGATTGGGAAAAAGAAATTCCCTGGTGCACACAGGTGGTGAGGCAGTTCATTGGTTTGAATATTTATCTAAATTTGAAGTTGTCTTCCTTTCTTCTCTTGTTAGATATACTACAGATTTTATTTGGCCTGTTGACCAATGGAACAAAACTGAAGATCCAAACATGAGCACATACAATTTCAACTACTTTGTATTTGACAAGGGGGCCAAGAAGACATAATGGAGGAAGGACAGCATCTTCAGCAAGTGGTGTTGGCAAAACTGGATCACCACGTGTAGAAGAATGAAATTACACCCCTACCTCTTGCCCTGTACAAAAGTCAACTCCAGATGGATTAAAGACCTCAACGTGAAACCCCAATCTCTGAAGGTGATAGAAGAAAAAGTTGGCAGCAGACTACAAGACATAGGCATAGGAAAAGACTTCCTAAATCAGACAGCAGCTGCACAAGAATTAAGGTCGACAATTGACAAATGGGACCTCATTAAACTCAAAAGCTTCTGTACATCAAAAGAAACAATCAAGGAAGTGAAGAGAAAACCCACAGAGTGGGAGGAAACCTTCACCACAGATACATCTGAGAAAGCATTGATTTCCAAAATATGTAAACTACTCAAAAAACAAAGAAGAAACAAAACAAGCGACCCACTCAAAAGATGGAGCAAAGAGCTGAACAGACTTCACAAGTGAGGAATTAGAGATGGCTGAGAAACATCTTAAAAAGTGTTCAACATTGCTAATAATTAAGGAAATGCAAATTAAAACCACTTTAAGATATTGTCTTACTCCAATAAGACTGGCTAGGATCAAGAAAACAAATGATGCCAGATGCTGGAGAGGTTGTGGGGAAAGGGGAACACTCATCCACTGCTGGTGGAATGTAAACTTGTACAGCCACTATGGAAAGCAGTGTGGAGAACCCTTGGAAGACTTGGAATGAACTTGTCACCTGACCCAGCCATACCACTCCTGGGTATGTACCCACAAGACTCTTACTGCAGAGATACATGGACAGTACCCATGTTTATTGCAGCTCTCTTCACATTAGCAAGGAGCTGGAACCAACCCAAGTTCCCCTCAACTGACAAGTGGATAGAGAAAATATGGTACATCTACACAACGGAGTTCTATGGAGCGGTAAAGAAAGATGACATCATGAACTTGGCAGGTAAATGGCTGGAGCTAGAAGATATCATGCTGAGTGAAGTAACACAGCCCCAGAAAAACAAACGATGAATGGTATCCCTCATCTGTGGATGCTAGCACCAATTACCTAATTGTATGGCAAACTCAGCAACATCAATGTGATCTGAAAACACCTGTGCTCTTATATTGTAGAATCCTTTAAAAAATAAAGAAAGAAAAGAAAAAAGAAAGATGTAGTCCAGTATTTGAACACCAAAGTTCTAGAATCCAATTTTTTTTGGGGGGGTGGATACAGTTGGGGTTTTAATATGTGACTTTGGAGAACACAGAAATTCAGTCTATGGCCTGGCATTTAGTCATGTTTGCAACGTGCATCATGTCATGTTTCCTAACTGGGGACAAGTAATTCTCCCAGGCTAGAATGGAATGTACTTAAATGAGCACCTTAAGAATCCACAAAGAAGTGCTGAAGTGCGCAACATGTTAGCAACTGTCACTGCTAGCTGTAATGTTGATCACTTTTACATTCCTCCTTGCCAGAACTCTGTCTTTGTCCCTCTTCTACCCCTCCCCACCCCTAGCCTGTGCTGAGCGCTCTTCTGGCTCAATCCAGGATTCTGCATGTGAGTGAATCCTCCCACACTAGGTCTGTGCTGGGCTTATTAACTTTGCCATGAACTGCTGCAGTCATGGGTGATGGAGAGCTTATTTAGCTTGGATTATTTTTTTTTAAGTATTTTCAAAAAAAATAATTTGTATTAAAGTTTAACCCTTTATTTTATTTTTTTATTCCTTTTTATGTTTTGTTTTTTTCACATAAATTTATTTTTATTTTTTAACAAATCTAGACCTGTGTCCCCCTCCATTCACCCACCCCACCAGAGCTCATGCATTCTGCCAAATATGCTTTTCATCTCTTTCTCAGTCTTTCTCAATATTCTCCATGAGGAAGTTGACTGTTTTGAGCAGAAGTTCAATGTTTCAGTCAGTTCTTTGATGTACATGGAGACAGTACATTCATACAAATTAATTAATTAATTAATTAAGAAAATGTTTTAAAAATGGATCTTCCTATCTCATGCTCTTTCACCCTCCCCTCTAAATCTCAGGGACTCTCAAGGGGAGAGGTTTGTATGTCAGTTTATAAAGGCTAAAGAGGTGTGGTGATTTTTGAAATTGTAGCAAAAACAAACTGAACTTTGGACTTGGGGATCCTGGGTTGTACAACAATTGGATTCAGATGTGTGTGTGCTAACTGCATTTACATGGATGCACCTTATGTTTATTGCCTGTTTACTAACTGGTCAAAAAAATCATAAAACTAAAAAGAAATTAATAAAAAAGAGTAGAAAGATGGTGCAGACAGTGCACCCGTTCTCTGTGCCATGCCTATTACTGTTCAACTGGAGGTCCATTTCTGGACTGATGATTAAGGAATGTAGGTATGGTTGTCACTTCCCTGTTCTATTACTCCTTTGAAGAGTCTCCATCAGGTGTGCAGTCACTGCTGCATACTCCTGAATTCCTGTCATCTGCATAGATCACATACAGGATTGAAGGAGGCACAGCAGGTGCCAACAGATGCCTCTCGCACCAGTGAAATGGGGTTGGCTGGGCTTTGCCATGACAAGTCTAATCTGAAAAATTCAATTGGCAACTAATAATTGTCAATATTTACAAGCACCCATGTTATGTGACATGTATGTGTTTGCACGTAGGATTAAACCAAGCTATTACCGCAGATACATCTGACAACGCATTGATTTCCAGAATATAGAAACTACTCAAAAAGCAAAGAAAAAAAGAAAACAAATGACCCACTCAATAGATGGAGCAAAGAACTGAACAGAGACTTCACATGTGAGGAATTAGAGATGTCCGAGAAACACCTTAAGAAGTGTTCAAAATCACTAATCATTAAGGAAATGCAAATCAAAACCACTTTAAGATATCATCTCACTCCAATAAGACTGGTTAGGATCAAGTAAACAAATGATACCAAGTGCTGGAGAGGTTGTGGGGAAAGGGGAACACTCATCCACTGCTGGTGGGAATGTAAACTCGTACAGCCACTATGGAAAGCAGTGTGGAGACCTTAAGACTAATAAACTTGCCACCCGACCCAGCCATACCACTCCCGGGCTGTACCCTCAAGACTCACCCACCGCAGAATACAGTTTGTGACCTGTGCCATGCAATGCCACAGCTGGTCAGCAGAGGTGTCAGATTTCCCTGGAATGGAGTTAAGGATGGTTTTCAGCCACCATGTGGGTGCTGGGGATTGAACCGTGGTCTCTGCCCAGAACAGTCAGTGCTCTTTAACTGCTAGGCCATCCTCCTCCAGCCCCAG
The DNA here is from genome assembly GCA_009823505.1 of Rhizomys pruinosus. Taxonomy (NCBI): domain Eukaryota; kingdom Metazoa; phylum Chordata; class Mammalia; order Rodentia; family Spalacidae; genus Rhizomys; species Rhizomys pruinosus. Next base: position 3,016,417 of record VZQC01014308.1, read on the forward strand.
GAAGATCTATTTTTTTCTCATGGGTAACACATCAAATTCTTGGATCTGTCCGAGTTCTGTTCTCAATGCAAAACATATTTCTTCAGGAGAAAGAACTCTTGCCATGCAAAATATTCTTCAAGAATTAGTGCATTGGCTCATTGTGCAAGGTTCCTGCTGGTGCATGTAAACATCTTTGATGGATTACCTGTAAACTACAGGGTGAATGGAAAGAACCAATCTCGGAATATTCCTCTGTCTCCACACACATTCCATGGCACATNTGAGAAACACCTCAAGAACTGCTCAACATCACTAATCATTAAGGAAATGCAAATCAAAACCACTTTAAGATATCATCTTACTCCAGTAAGACTGGCTAGGATCAAGAAAACAAATGATACCAAGTGCTGGAGAGGTTGTGGGGAAAGGGGAACACTCATCCACTGCTGGTGGGAATGTAAACTCGTACAGCCACTATGGAAAGCAGTGTGGAGAACCCTTGGAAGACTTGGAATGAACTTGCCACCCGACCCAGCCATACCACTCCTGGGCATGTACCCTCAAGACTCACCCCACCGCAGCAATACATGTTTGTGCACCTGTGCCATGCAATGCCACAGAGGTCAGCAGAGGGTGTCAGATTTCCCTGGAACTGGAGTTAAAGATGGTTTTCAGCCACCATGTGGGTGCTGGGGATTGAACCCGGGTCCTCTGCCAGAACAGTCAGTGCTCTTAACTGCTAGGCCATCTCTCCAGCCCCAGGAAGATCTATTTTTTTCTCATGGGTAACACATCAAATTCTTGGATCTGTCCGAGTTCTGTTCTCAATGCAAAACATATTTCTTCAGGAGAAAGAACTCTTGCCATGCAAAATATTCTTCAAGAATTAGTGCATTGGCTCATTGTCCAAGGTTCCTGCTGGTGCATGTAAACATCTTTGATGGATTACCTGTAAACTACAGGGTGAATGGAAAGAACCAATCTCGGAATATTCCTCTGTCTCCACACACATTCCATGGCACATGCATACATGCAATTTCACACAAAAATAAATTTATAATAAACATTTAAGTGGAAATATGAGTGAATGACCTACCAGGACTTTTATGTAGCTATTACTGAGCACAAACATTCAAAATAGTGCCTGTTTGAATTTTCTGTACATTAATATAAAATATAGTGCTATAGTACAAAGACAAACAGGAGGTAAGTGGAGTGACTTGGAGTGGAACAATAGGTAGATGACATAAAGTCTAAAGTTATAGATTCAATAATAAAGCAGTATATTTTCCAAAGGCTGAAAAGGGATGAACTCAAAAATACAGTGCTGTGGCTCAGAATGAGTTAATTTAGAATAAAGTGTACTTCAGGATTTTCTGAGCCCCTAAATGGACAGGGCCCCACAAAGTAATCCTTCTAACTCCAATAGCAGCAAAATTGGAAAATGTCCCTGCCTGTGTCCATCTTTCCTGACTAAAAAAAATCACTGTCTCCCTACAAAGCAACTTCCACCAGCTCTTCAACACTCAGATTAACTAGGCTTTCCTCTATTCCCAGACGGGACACCAACACACTCTGCTCTACTCCTTCCTGAAGGACCTCCAAGGTGATCTCTGATTGATGCCAATACCAGTCATTGATTGGGACTCACTTGTGGATGCCATTGAAGAATTGTGGCTCTAAAGAACCTTTTTGCCATATGAGTCAGATCTGATCCATTTCTTCACATTGTGCTTGTATTTTATCTTTTTTCCCTCAAACAATGCTATATGACAATTTGGTTATAACTATCCACTCTCCTTCTGGTAGGTCTAATTTCTACAGCTCCCAACGACTGGGGTTGGAAAGACAAGTTACTCCTAGTACTCCACTACTTAACATTTGTCATTATACAATGTCTTCTGGCCCTACACCCTAGGGAATAGTGGCTCTTTTCCTTTTCCTCCTTACCTTGACTTTGACAACTGAACACTCTGAACCCCATAATCTGGTCCCAAGGCTCCAGTGGCATCTCACTATCTTTAGAAACAGCCACCATCAGTCTTCCATGGGCTGGGTGTGGGGGTGCTGTAGGGACCCCAATTTCATCCTTGATAGAGCAGTATGTAACATGTATCCAGGGGAAAGGAATGCTCAGTATTTTTCAGACGGTATTAACATATATCCATCCTACAAATCCAGGTCACAAAGCTCCCTTGTAACTGAGGAGAAAAAAATACTTCCACCTGACAGATGTATGGTAGAGTACCAGACAATAATGAAGACTCCAGCTGTGTCTGTATGTGTGTGTGTGGGAGGGAGGTATTGGTGATTCCTAAAAAGATGGGCATGTGTAAACTTTGTTTCTCCTGGAGCATGGTAAGGATCCTCCCCTACTCACAATATGATAGCTTTGTCTAGAGGCCCTAAAGATGAACTAGATGGTGTTGTATCGAAAACTACTGTAAAAGATTTGGCCCTCTGGGGAATGAAGAATTTGGGCCCCGGATGGTGGTGGAAGGGAAGGTCACCAGCAGATGGCACTCATGCCACAGTCCACATAGTTGCTGATGTTGAAAACCTGCCAGAAGACTCTGAGATTGTCCCTTTGAACCCATGGAGCCCCCCTCCCCTGCTGGGTCCCACTACTCCACTGGCCTGGTTCCCCCAAAAACTCAAATCTACCAGGCTGGCTCCTAGCTCTGGTCTGAGGCAAAATACCAATTCCATTCCTGAAGAGCTTTCCCAAACTCCTAAGGCTCTGAGAAAAGGAGACAGCCCAAACACTACCTCCCCTTTCCCTTTTCCTCCTCCAGACCCCGAGGAATAAATTAAACAAATATTAACTCTTTTTTAAAGCCAATTTTTATTGAAGCTTTCTGCATTTCATACAAAGTTTCCAATCAAGTCTAGACTCATTCCCCTTTCCTTGCACGCCAACCCCACCCCACCAGACCTCATGCATTCTGCCAAACATGTTTTTCATCTTTTTCTCAGTCTCTGAAAAATGTTTGATGCAGAAGTTTACTGTTTTGAGCAGAAGTTCACTGTCTCAGTCAGTTCTTTGACCCAGTCTTTTGTTGTTTTTGTTGTTGTTGTTGTTGTTGTTCCTTCCAAGCTGCATCACTTCAAAATATGCATATATGCATGACACATATATCTTTTAGCATAATCAGCTTATGATTTTTTCTCTTTTTTAAATTATACTGAAAGATGTCATGTTTGAAGGCTCCTCATTCCACACAACCATACTTAAGGCCTATACCAATTTGGCTGAGGGACTTAAGCGATAACTTTTGTCCTTGCCCCCGGAGGTCAACTAAGTCCTAGGGGACTATGCATGGGGGCATCTTTTGAAATATCCTGCAAATGTGAGTCCAAAGTCTTCCTGTGCAGAGAGGTCTTGGTGATCCACTAATGGAATGGAACTTCAGCCAGTTTCCAGACTATAAAGAGGAAAGTCTGCTCATGCTTCAAAAAGGGAAGCCTGATCTAGCACAACCTGACTTTGTCCAAGAATGGATGGAACTGGTAAATGAAAAGTCAACAGGAGCCAGAGGCTTCCTCCCCTCCCCTGCCAAAAAAAAACCAGGGACCAGATCCTCAACTAACCTTGAGAAAACAACAATCTTGGTTAATTTGAGTTAACAGTTTGGCCTTAAGCATCCAAAAGGAAAGTGTAACCAGGAATAATTAGTAATGCCTGAGAAATTGTACTTCAGATATAAAGTTTGAAATATTAGCAAAGCTTATGCCTTTAATCCTAGCACTTGGGAGGCAGAGGAAGATGGTTCTTTGTGAGTTCAAGGCCAGCCTGGTCTACAGAGTGAGTTCCGGTACAGCTGGGGCTACAGAGAGACCCTGTCTCAAAAAGAACAACAACACACAAAAAAAAGCACAGTTGTTTTGTGAGTTTTATTGGCAAGTACAGCTACCCTGTGGCTGCTACTGCTTTTGCCATCCTTCAAAGACATGAGATACAGCTTTTCAACCTTCCAATATGGACTGAAGACTCGTGTCTCTCCAAGAATTCAAACCTTCAGTGCCAGATGGGGACTGCTGAGACATCCAACTTGTGGATTGAGCTACTATTGGGTTTCAGCCTCTTCAGAGTATTGATTGCCATTGTTGGACTACCCAGGCTGTATCATGGAGACCAGTACAGGAGGATCAAGATAGGATGTGGTGCTTACTGGATCTCATTTGCTGACAAATATTAACACTTCTTTACATTTTTTTATTTATTATTTTTTATGTGTATGAGTGTACTGTTTGCATGTAGGTTGGTGCACCCATGTTGTGCAATGCCGCGGAGGTCAGAAGAGCGTGTCTGATTCCCCTGGAACTGGATTTAAAGATGGTTCTTAGCTGCCATGTGGGTGCTGGATATCAAACAGGGGTCCTCTGCAAGAGCAGTCGGTGCTCTTAACCACTGAGCCATCTCTCCAGCCCCAATAAATATTAACTCTTATACACAGTAGCCACACCATGTTATCCCAACTCTGCCCAGATTTTGGAAAAGATTCTTGGATATGCCAAGTGTCCTATTGGAGAATTGGCCTAATAAATGCCTCTCTAACAAATGCCTCTTCACTGGAGCCCTGACTCAGGTGGCACCCAATACAAATATTAGTCAAGGCTAGCTGTGTAGTTCCCCTTCCTCCACCTAATGCAAAGGCACCTAATGGGACATATTTCTCCTGTACCAAAGGCGTTTTCTCTTGCTATCCCTCTCAAAGTCCCCAATGTGATTTAGTGTACTTAGACCCAGACCTTGTGGTCATTCCTGGAAAAGAAATGAAGATACAGTCAATTCCCATCCAGATAAAAAGGGACACAATAGTACTTCCCACCCTTACTGTGAGGGATGACTATGGTGGGATCAGCCATTTGGAGAAGGACAGTTATTGGGCTCTTCCCACAGATACAACACAACCAGCTCATCCAACATGTGATGGAAGACCTAAAAAACTATAAATTCAACTAGACACACCCAAAACAGAGCTGGACTCCCTCAAAGACACAGTTTAACAGAATAGGCATGGCTTGATCTCATCATTGCTGAAAAAGATAGGATATGTGCAGGGATAGGAGAGGAATGTTGTTTTTATGCCAACCTCTCTGTGATATTAAGGGAGAATAGCAAACAGCTATGGGAAAGACTAGGATCCCGAACCAAACTCAATCCTATGGGTGTCCAACATTTTGGAATTGCTCCTTGGTATCATGACTGATGCCCTTCTCAGGGCCCATCCTCATGATAATCCTGGCTCTCATTTTTGGACCCTGTGTACTCAAACGTGTTTCCAATATTCACAACAGAGAATACAGGCCCTCACTTCATCCACCCTCACTCACCTGTTTCTGTCCAAGGAATATCAGCCTGTCCCAGTCTCGGACATGGAGGAAGAACTTGAAAAGGAGTTTATCCAAGAACTCCAGGGTGGCCAGCCTGAAGGAACGGATGGGCTCAAACTTGGATATCATTAACAGGACTCTCTCCCCTTCCAGCTCTTCCTCCCATGCCAGGCTGGAGCAGTTAGGAAGAAGGCACACTGCACCTACTCCTGCCTTTACCCAGGCCCCTTTCCTTTTTCTTTTCTTTTTATGACCCTGGGTTCTGGAACACTGGAGTGTGAAAATAGCTAATGGGTCATAAGCCCAATTAGGAAGAAGTGTTAAATTATAAATCCCTGAAAGTGACAAGCTAGCCCTAAATTGCCTACCTGTCCTTACTCAAACCTTATCAGTCAGCCACTCCTAGGGCAAAAGGGGGCTATGGAGAGAAGCTACCGTGTCTCCATGGCACCTGTGAGATACAGAGAATCGCTGCCCCACAAATCTATGGAACTTTCATCCCTTCAAGGATAACAGGACTTGGCCCCAGACATACTCACCGTACCTGTAAGGGGATAGGAAACACCTTGCCCCCACTCCCACCAGGTTGCAGAGAATTCTTTTCCACAATAGGAGCTTCTCTCTTGGCATTTCTCATGTGCTTAATAAATTATACATTCCTCATCTGTTGAAGGTTTGGCTCTGGCTTCTATTCTTTATTTTCCTAACTTTATTCTCCTCTCCTTTTCTTCACCAAAAACCTAAAGAGATTATGTCTATCTTTGCAAGCAACATGTGCTTTGTCTAGGCAGCAAACTATGGTGCTGTATTTCACAACAATCTACTAGTGTCTGCCTCTATATTGGAGGGCTGAGTTCATCAACACTTAGTTAATTTTGAAAGCCATGTACAACTTTCTATCATTCTGTCATTTTTGCAGTGTTGAGTTCCTTTCTGTTGCTAATGTCACCATATGAGCCTTGAGACTAAGAATCATTCTTTCCTATCATGTTTATCTTTTTGTTTGGAATGTAGAATTCTTTTAAGAATCTTCTCGAGTAATTACTTCATTATCAGACATTCCTTCAGTTAGTACTAATCATGGATTTTTCATACCACTAGTTTTGAAGAACATCTTTTCTGCACACAGTAACCTTAACTGACAGTAACTTTTATTGAGGAACTGAAGTGCATTTTTTATATGCTCCTGGCATTTACAGCCTGTCTTGCTAAGGAGACTTGGTATATTTTTATTTTTTGAACACTGTGTTTGGGGAGAGGGAAGAATATGTACATGTAAGTACAGGTCCGAGGCTGGACAGAAGACCACATAAGGTCCCCTAGATCCAGAGTTACAGGCAGATGTGAGCCACCCAACTTATACACTTGGAATAAACACTGGACCTTAGCTAATCTCTGAGCCATCTCTCTAACTCCCAACTAAAAAGCCACTGTTGTGAGGCTGGAGAGATGGGTTAGCAGTGAAGAAAACTGGCTGCTCCTGCAGAGGCCCCACGTTTAATTCCCAGCACTGACATGGTAGCTAAAAACTATCAATAACTCCAGTTCCAGGGGATCTGACTCCCTCTTGTGACTTCAATGGACACAACATGGCATGTGTGCACTTATATATATTGTAGGCAATACACTCATTTTTAAGTTTTTTCAAAGCCAATTTTTATTGAATCTTTGTGCATTTCATGCAAAATTTAAAATCAAAACTAGACCCTTATGCATTCTTCCAAACATGTTTTTCAACTTTTTCTCAGTCTCTCTCAAAATTCTACATGCAGAAGTTTACTATTTCAAGCAGAAGTCCATGTTTCAGTCAGGTCTTTGACCCAGTCTTGTTCTTCTTCTTCTTGTTCTTGTTCTTGTTCTTGTTCTTGTTCTTCTTCTTCTTCTTCTTCTTCTTCTTCTTCTTCTTCTTCTTCCTCCTCCTCCTCCTCCTCCTCCTCTTCTTCCTCTTCTTCTTCCTCTTCTTCTTCCTCTTCTTCTTCCTCTTCTTCTTCCTTCTAATATGCATCACTCCAAAATATGCATATATGCATGCCACATATATCATAGGTTTTAGCATCTTCAGTTTATGGTTTTTTTCCCTTTATTAGGCTTAAAAATGTCATGTTCTAAGGCTCCTCCTTGGCAAGCCTAAACTACCATCAGTTCTGCCCCTGTGCTCCATACTGGGGTTTTTCCTTCCCATGGTCACTAAATGAGGTCCAGTAAGGACCATGCCCTGTCTTGATCTTCCTGTACTGGTCTCCATGATATAGCCTGTGTAGTCCAACAATGGCAGTCTATACTCTAAAGAGGCTGAAATCCCAGTAGCTCAGTCCACATGTTGGATGTCTCAGTGGTCTGCATCTGGCACTGAAGTTTTGGAGGATTCTTGGAGAGTCATGAGTCTTCAGTCTATATTGGAAAGTTGGAAAAGTTGTGTCTCATATCTTTGAAGGATGGTAAAAACAGTGTCAGCCACAGGGTAGCTGCACTTGCCAGTAAGATGAGCAGAACAACTGTGCTCTTTTTTTTCTTTTAACTTTTTGTCTTTTTACCAAGACCTCAAGTTTTATACCTGAAGTACAATTTCTCAGGCTTTACTGATTATTTCTGGTTATACTTTCCTTGTGGATATTAAAGGCTACACAGCTCAGATTAACCAAGGTTTTTATTTTCTCAAGGTCAGTTGAGAAATAATCATATTTTTAAAAGTCAGTATTGCTGTGCCTGACATGATGGCGCATGCCTTTACTCCCAGCACTCGGGAGGTAGAGGTAAGTGGATCTCTGTGAGTTTAAAGCCAGCCTGGTCTACATAGAGAGCTCCAGGCTACCTGGGACTAAAAGGGAGAACCTGTCTCAAAAAGACCAAATAGGCAGGCAGTGTTATTTAATGGGTTTGTTATTATATGTGACTTGGAGCATCTCTCAGTTTTCAGTCACTTTATTTTATTCTTATACTTAAGGTTTTGAGGTACCAGGACATAAGATTTTTGTTGTTGTTTGGATTCCTAAAAGACTCATGGCTGAGGAAGGTCATTTATTTGCCAAAATTTTGTAGTTTATGGACCAGCTGTATGGTCCATATTTGGAGATCTGCATCTAGTAATTCAGTACTGATGTGCCAGTGGAGTATCAGATGTGGACCATGCTCTGATAAGTCTAGATGAAGCTTTGGAGCACAGGAACAAACTTTCTGCATGGCTAGAAGGCTCTCATTTCAATATCATGTATATAACCCATGACCTGATTCTAAGAGCATCTTTAACCAAGGTTTATGCTGGGTAAGATTTGAAAGACAATGGCTTTGGTGTCTCATCCTCAAGGGCACTTTGGCTTTTCTGTGAACCTTCACCTAATTATTGCAAAATGTTATTAAAGAGGACAAAATGATGATCAGAATATTAGCTTACCTATTAAGTTAATTGGCTGTAAGTGTCAGGGTTGGGGTGTGTGAGTTTTTTTTGGTGTTGGTGTTTTTTTTGTGTGTGTTTGTGGAGGCCAGAGGTCAAGTGGTTGAGAGAGGGTCTCCCTGTAATCCCAGCTGTCCTGGAACTCATTCTGTAGACCAGGCTGGCCTTGAACTCACAAAGATCTGGCTGCCTCTGCCTCCCAAGTGCTAGGATTAAAGGTGTGCACCACCATGCCCGACCAATTGGCTTTATTTCTAATTTCATAAATAGAACATTGTTTCCATAATAACTGCATTCTGTATTCTTCTCCCCCAAAATTATTTGATTCACTTTACATGATGAGATGTTAATGCTCAATTACATTTTTATTCCCTCTAATTCTAATTTCAACACTTCCACAGTGTAAATGAAATAAATCAAAATGGTAGACATCAATGAGGGTTACCAGGAAAAGTTCATTCTTCTGTGCTTTGCTGACCATCCCTGACTGAAGTTCCCTCCCTTCGTTGTTCTGGTCACATACCACCTGGTCTTGGTGGCAGACATCACCATCATTCTGGTGTCCACATTAGACCCCGGTCTGCACAGCTCCATGTGATTCTTCTTCACTAACCCCTACTTTCTGGACATTATGCATCAGATCCTGTTTAACCTGGGAGGCTCCACAAAGACCATCAGCTACATTGTGTGTAGTTCAGGTTTATGTCTTCCATATAATGGGGGGGGGCACAGAGTGTCTTCTCCTGGTGATCTGTTCTTTAACTGCTATGTGGCCATTTGCAGACCTCTGCACTAACCCTTGTCATGAGTCAGGGAGTCTGCATTGTATTAGTGTCTGATATATGGCTGAAGGGAATGATCTTTGCTTTTTCAGAGGCTGCTCTTACATTACAATTGCTATTCTGTGATGTTGATAAACTAGATCACTTGTATGAGATTCCAGTTATGATAAAGGTGGCCTGTGGGGAAAAGTAATCCAATGAACTTGCTCTCTCTGTGGTGTGCATTTTTATACTAGCTATTCCTCTGTGCTTCATTCTTGCTTCCTATGTAAATACTGGATATGAAGTACTTAAAATTAAGTCTTCAGACAGAAGGAAAAAGACCTTTGGGACATGCTCCTCTCATCTCATTGTGGTTTCCTTATTTTATGTTCCAGCCATTAACATCTACCTTCAGCCATCTTCCTTCATCACAAGTGAGCAGCTCAAATACATGGCTCTCTTCTTCTCAGTGATGACACCTACACTGAATCCCCTTCATTTATACTCTCAGGAATAAGGAAGTAAAGGGGGCCTTAAGGAAGCTGTTGTGGAGAACTTTCAGTTCAAACTGAAACTTGATTGGTAGCATATAGAATGATTAACAATTTCACATTTATAAGTTTATATCAGTTTGTCTAATAATGCTCATATGCTTCAGATTCATGGAATATGTCTTTCAGATCCATCTCATTTCTAGTATTTTTTTAATTTATTATTTTTTTGTGAGTATGAGTGTACTGTCTGTATGTAGCTTGGTGTGCCCATGTTGTGTAATACTGCGGGGGTCCGAAGAGGGTGTCAGACTCCCCTGGAATTGGAGTTAAAGATGGTTCTTAGCTGCCATGTGGGTGCTGGGAATTGAACCTGGGTCCTCTGCAAGAGCGGTCGGCACTCTTAACCACTGAGCCATCTCTCTAGCCCCGTCATTTCTAATATTTTTCTGTTCAGGTTGGATACAGATAGTCTTCAGCTAATGTGTTCCCATTTGGGCACAGCATTTATTAAGACATGGACAACATGGGCATTTTTTTTCACAAATTCATATTGAACAAGTAACTGCATTAATAAAAACAACAATATTATAATAAATTGTAAGCCCATTAGGTCTAAGTTGTTGGAAAATCACTCCATAAAATGGAATCAAATGTACTTCCTGCTAGTATGTCACCTGCAAAACATTGTTTTGCTCTGGGACTTTGATTAATGTACCTGTGACCAGCATGGCTACATAATGTGCTCAGGAGAAACACTCTGTTCTTAACCATACCCTTATTAGATCTCTGCTCATGTGAATGCTAATGGTTCTTTTAAAATGCATCATGAATTTTGTTTTATCATTATAGTTAACGGCTTTGATGTTTGACTAATGAAGTTCTCATTGAATATTAAAATAAACAAAGACAGGGGCTGGAGAGATGGCCTAGTGGTTAAGAGCACTGACAGCTCTTACAGAGGACCCAGGTTCGATCCCCAGCACCCACATGGCGGCTGAGAACCATCTGAAACTCCAATTCCAGGAGAACTCCAGTTCCAGGGGAATCCAAAACCCTCTTCTGACCTCCGCGGCATTGCACAACACGGGTGCACAGACCTGCATGCAGACACTACATTCATACACATACAGAAATAAATAAAAAATTAAAAAAAAATAAACAAAGACAAATCTATGAGCGATATTTAATTCTCTCCTAAAACATAACAAGCATGAGTATTTTTTTTTAATTAATGGGAAAAAGAAGAGACATTACTATTGAATCATAGTCTGGAAACATTTTTAAAGGGAAGTGAAGCGAAGGCTATTCTAAAGAAAGGTGAAGTACAGGACGCACTAAAGGGAGGGAAACAATAGGCTGTTAAAGGGAAGAGAAATATTCCATATTGGAGAGACGCTCATTAAACTCAGGAAGCAGACAAATCAATAGCATGAAGAAGCCCCTGAAACTGATTATATTTATTAGATCCCTCCTTCTCAATCATACATAAACTCTAAGGACTGCTGAGAGACACTCTCAAAGAAGTCAGACTGCCATACAAGCTGAGACACCTAACGGCCTCAGACCAGTCCAAGTGCCTAAAGAACCAGAGACTTTCTGAGGTACTAGAGGAGACAGTCTCCAAACTGATGAATGGCCAGCATGTTGTTCAGGAAGCCCCAAGTTTCCATCTTTCATGAGCTGTCAAATATTCTGGGTTGGCTTTTGTGATGTCCCTGCCCTTGTGTCATTTTTGTTCTTGTAATTAACTCATCATCCACACTTCTGTATGTAACCCCAATAAAACATGTTGGTTCACTGTGTTCGATTTTAGTGGTGTCCTGACTTTGTTCTGTCACCAGTTCCCTATCTGGGGTGAGCAGATATTTGTTCATTTCTCCCCAGGAATAGTGTTGTTTCAGGAATTAAATCAAGACTGGCCTGCCCCAACAAGAAGATTCAAACCATGTTCAGATGTGGAGGAAATTATTCTTTATTATGTATAGGTCCAGTCTGAGATCCTGCTGTGGGAACAGAGGCATGACAAGAAATATACCCATGTTTTCATAGGCTCTTTTCACACCATCCTTTGGCAGTTGTCCTAATTTGGTTCCTCTGTTGCTGTGATAAACACGGACCAAAGCCAATGTGGAGAGAAGAGGTTGTTTAACTGAGTCATGTGATCGTGTTTCACTCTCCAGGAAGCCAGGGCAGGGACCTGTGGGACAGGAGGTGAAACACAGGAGGAATGATTAATACTGACTGTTCCCTAGTCCATGCTCAGACTGCTTTTTTGTTTTGTTGGGGTTTTTTTTGGGGGGGAGGGGTTGGTCTTTTTGAGACATGGTCTCCCTGCAGCCCCAGCTGTCCTGGAACTCACTCTGTAGACCAGGTGGGCCTTGAATCCACAAGGATCCACCTGCCTCAGCCTCCCAAGTGCTAGGATAAAAAGCATGCACCACCATGCCCAGCTTTCAGCCTGCTTTTTAAAACTGCCCAGGGGTGGCACCACCCATTGTGGAATGGGCCCTCCCATATTACTCAGCAATCAAGAAAATGGCTCTCACACATGGCCACAGGCCAATCTGATAGAGGTAATGTCTCAGTTGAACTTCTCTCTTTCCAGGTGTGCCATGTTGACAACTGAAACTATCCAGCACAGCAGTAAGCAAGGTGGATTACACTTCCATCATAGAAGTATATGTGCCCATTAGACTATTATAGAAAATTTAAGGAGTCTATTATTTTACAAAAAAGAGAGATTTCTGGCAAGTGTGGGGTTGTGACATTTTCCAGTAAGATGTTGATGTCAGTAAAATCTTTACTATTTTTTGTTGGCTTTATTGATGTGTGGTTTTTGGTAGGGTCTGCCTAGCCCCAGCTTGAAACTGACTATGTAACAATCTCAGAGATCCATGTGACTCTGCCTCCCATTTGCTGGGATTTAAGTCCTTCACCACCACTATACCAGGTCTCAATCTTAGCTATTTTAACAAATAAATCATTATAACAGGTAGTTTCTCAAAGACCACCTCAAGAGGCAGCATTCATCAAGGTGCTCCCAGACTGTGGTTTTTGAGGTTGAATGCCTTGTCACATCTTAACCTGAGATTGAGCTCACAGTGGCCTTTAAGATTTGAGTACAAGTAGATGCATCCAAAGTCCTAGATGTCACTTCTACATATATCAAGAAGAGTGCTTAATAATAGGAGTACATATGGTTCTCATCAGATATATTGTTAGGTCTTGCTTATCTTCCACACAGAACGAAGTCATGCTGAGATCAGAGTTCATTATTTCCACATTAGGTTAATTTCCCCTATCCTCTTTACAGAATAGGTAAAATAATGGTCCCCTCTACACACTGTACATTCCATCTAGATCACAAGCTCCTGTACATTTGCATTTAACTCTGAAAAGCCTAAGGACACACCCACTAGAAGTTCACTTGAACTGCAAAGTCATGTGCCACTGCTGTCTAGCCTATGAAGACACTTCAACACACACCTGACACTGATAGCCATTAAAAATTTACTTCTGGGGCTGGAGAGATGGCTCATTGCTTAAGAGCACTGACTGCTCTTATGAGGACCTGGGTTTGATTCTCAGAACCCACATGGTGGCTAACAACCATCTGTAATTCCAGTTCCAGGGGATCTGACACCTTCTTCTGACCCTCCACAGGCATTTCATGACACAGGTGCACTTACACACATGCAAGCAATACACTCATACTCACAAATATAAATAAATAAGTGCATAAGTAAAATACTTTTAAAATTTACTTCTAACACCAAGGTCAAAGGACCTACTGAACTAGTAAACTGCATACTACATAAATTAAAAATGATTTTCTCATGATAAAAATGTGTTTCCTAGAAAATTACTTCTTATAAAATAATAACATATGATGCACAGACACTAGAGTACATAAAACCCAAGGAAGCCTAAAGCCACATGGATCCCAATAATTCTCTTCAAGTAGATCCCAATAATTCTCTTATTTTAACACAACTTGTCCCTTAACATGTATTCCAACAACTATCCTAAGAAAACACAGCAGAATGTAAGACTAAATGTGCAGTATAAAGAATGGAAATAATTCACAATATGAGAGCTATGTGTTTGATATGTGATGCCCAACAAAGAAACATAAATCATAAAAATACTAAGTCAGAAATCATGGAAATGAAATCTTTAGTCAGTAAAAAAAAAAAAGTTCCGCAACATCTCAGGGGGTGTTTGCTGGCAAACCCGAAATGGATTATACTCTTGTGGAATCTCCATCCCCAGGAAGTTAAGACCACCAAGCCTACAGTGAAGGGAGTGGGCTGCTTTCACCTGGATGAACTCCAGCTTCCCAGGAACTAGGTTTTGAACAGGTTTGTTGGTCTAGCTGATGTGCTTTCTTAACTCCAGACAGAAGCCCAAGGATGACCTGGAAGAAGCTGGGGTGCCAGCCACATCACCAGGTAGCAGGTGTTACACCCATCTGTTAATTTCATTAGATTGAGGACCTCATGGCTTTGCTCCTGCTGAAAAGAAAAGGGTGCAAAATGTACAAAAGAAGGGTATGAGGTGGCAGTCTTTTGTGGTACTGTTAGGAAAATTTATGTCATAGGAAGGATGTTGGGGACACATTATAGTATGCCAGTGTGGCCTCTTTTGTGGTCAAAAGGCACTTTAGGTGGCCAGTCTCTTCACTTCCTGTACTAGTGGCCCCAAATTGGAATTATATATGGGAGAGCATCCTGGGAGGATAAACAATGGGCCAGTGGTACGAGAAGCCAGATGAAAGTCTGCTCAAGAGGAATGATTTGTTTTTCTTTTTAAAGAAAACTTGAAGGAGAATGAATGTGAGGGACATACGGTGGGTTTGTTCCATTGTCTCACAAAAGTTTGTGTTTATAGAACAGTTTAGAGATAGGGCTCATTTTATTCAAGAAAACGGTAACATTCTATAGTAATGACAGAACTGTAGCTATATAGTGTAAGTTTATCCAAAGATTAAGAATTAGAATTCCATCAGTTCCTAGGAGACAAACAACAATTTATTGTGTTGTGTAGACTGATAGGATGTGCACAAATTCTTATCTTTGGCCCTCTGCAAGCTGCTTGACCTCAACTAGTACCGTTAGCTCATCCCATAGTTACCCTGCTGTCCTGAAGTGAGGGCACACTTTGCCAGAACTGTGTTATCTTCAACATTTTTCATTTGTTTCCCTGTACTTTGGACTGTCCCTGTTCTGGTGCCACTTGGAGATGCCCACCACACTGTCCATTCCCCAAAATCAGAAATCAGACCAGGAGACCCTCAGCTAGTGCCAGCTCAAGAGTGCTTTCACTGCCCTCCTGACAGTTTTTATTGGAAGCTCAGCATTTGAAGTTCACACAGAATTTACATATGATAAATGCTCAAGCAATAAAAAACAAATAAGAATTTTTTCCATAATAATAGTGAGAAAACAGCACAGCACACCCAGGGCCATGGCCACTAGCCCAGTAACAAATCTCCATTGATGTAAGCAGAAACACAAGTGGGGTACAGACAAACTGTCCTAGCATTCCAGCAACAGCTCCATAATCTGCTCCCAGCATCCTGGGGACAGACTCTCCACTGCCAAGCCTCTGTATCAACGAAGTCCTAAGAAGTCTGTTAACTCTTAGTGAGTCAAGTGCCAGGAGACTGTCACCTATAGTGAGCAGAGCACTATTGTCCTTAAGGGACAAGGTGGGTGGCTACACTGTATGATCTGGATCAGCATGCATATTACAGAATGGCCTACTGATTGATATGGGTCACACAGATAAGAGTCCATGCAGTCACCAAGGGGAGAGACGGAAAAATGGTTTATTCCTTACTCTTGCATGTGGTCCCAGAAGTTACAAATACTTTCAGATTTTCTGGACCTGTAGCCAAAGTGCAGCTGGAGATTAAATAGTCATTTTACAGCATCATTTCATGGCTGACATTTGGGCCCTGTCACTCTTTTTCATGACAGGCCATGTTATAGCCACAAAATTCCCTCTTGAGTTCACTTGGTCATCAAATTTACAAAGTAGTAAGCCAGGCATGGATCTGGATATTTGCTAATTTTGATTTACACCTAGTTCAGGCTAATTTGACACAAACAGTCATAGTTTACAAGAACAGATATCACCAACAGAAGTTTAGATATCTGACATGTTGGATGTACAATTTTCTTGGACTAATTGAATGAGGTTCCTCATTAAAACATTTGGTGAACTTTCCATTCTCTTGGTTTTACATCTTTATCCCTAGTCAGATATAAAAAGTGGAAACCATCTCAGAGCCTCAACACATTACAGGGAAACAAAAGGTTTCAGGATACTGTAAAGACCATAGAGCAATAAAATATCTCTTGGTGTTCAAAGATTATATTTCAGTATGTATGCAGTAAGTAAAGCAGAGGAATCTTCAAATGGTCTAAGCTTATAAGAATGTTATACAAGATTGCAGTTATTATGGAGCAGGAGAGATAGCTCAGTGGTTATGTGCACTGGCTGCTTTTGTATAATAGCTGGGTTCAATTATTTCTCACTTATCTTGTTTTTAATTAAAAAAATGCTTCTCATGGGTAAGACTTCAAACATGGGCCAGTTCAATTTGGCAGGGCCTACCTGGGGCCAAAAAGGAAAAACCTACAATGGTTCTTACCTAAAAATTAAATGATGTCTAAATTTCTTCTCTCTCCCTAGAAGCCATTTGGGAGAAAATTCACACTGTCATTCTAGCCACTTTAATTGCTATCAAAGTGCCTGAAAAACAGATCCTTAGTCCATCATGTTATCCAAAAGAAAAAGGAGTAGAAACCTAATACATGGATGTTCTTAGAAGCCTGCCCACACACACAAAAGGACTTAAATTTGAACATTTAAAATTCACCATGTTCTGAGTTCTCCTGGTTCCCTATCTTACTTAAGTACTCCTTACCTTACTTCTCCTTCACATCTCTTCAGACATCAGTCAAGGATTTTCTTTTCTCTATATAACTATACTTTTGGGGTCTTTTAGATAAACCTACTGAAGGGATACCCAAGTTGCCACACCCTGTGTCCCTATTTAGTATGGAAGAAGTCAGAATGATGAGTGTCCAAATTCCTTCTTGGCCTTTAGGGTTACCTCTTCTGATGGGGAAATAACGACAGGAGGTAGAAATTGGCTACGCAATTTAGGAATAAAGACCCTCAAAGAAAAATGATCAGGTCTTTCTGGCTGGGAGCTGGAAATTCCCTTGGATCTGGGAATAAGCTTATCCGTACTTGAGTCTAGAGATGTCAGAACTATTTAAGGCATAAATGTCTCTAGTTCTGCTATAGCTAGAGGCTTGGGATGCCAATAAGGAGTTTTGGTGTTTTTTGACCCATCCCTCGGGTCAGTCAATGGGGTCCTGGAAGAGAAGGATTGAGGGGAAGGGGCAAGAGACACAAGGAATGGAGACAAGACAGGTTCTGATCAAGTCTCGTTTATTGTAGGAACACAAGTAGAATATAAAGGGCAGGGAATGAGGAAGCATTGCCAAACCACAGGCACCTCAGTGCTTACATATTGGAAAGAAAGTGCAGATACAGATCTTTACTCAAGGCAAACATTTGCAACACCTCCTGTGATAAGTCACAACAGACTTCAACCTCCTTGTGACTATTTCAGTGCTGGGAAGCTGCTAGTGGAAAAATTACTAGATGGCTAAACTCGTCTAAGAGCCCCACAGGTCCCCCTTTTTTGTTATTACATAAAAAAAGCAGAAGAGACTGAAGTTGTGCCTGTCTTAGGTTCAAATCCGCCCAGATACCCTTCTTAGCCATCATTGGGTAGGCGACCTTCAGCATCGTCCCCCTGTCTTAGCTTGGTAGGGTAGGCTAGCCTGGGGCTATGATACCATTACCCATCTTTGGCAAAGCAACTTAGCAAACCGTATCATCATAGTTACAGGTCTCAGTATAAGAAGAGGAAAAATCCTACATAAGCAATTGTTGGTAATGGACCTGGAGAGGTTTGGCTTGAATAGCCTCGATTTGGGATGGGATAAATGCCATCAATTTATTAAGTAGCATTGGACCCAGAGCTATCACGAGGAGGAGCCCAAGTAAAGGACCGATAATGTTAGGCAAAAGAGTGGTCAGCCAAGGAGAAGTATTAAACCAATTGTTGAACCAGCCTTGTTCTTTTTCCCTTTGTAACTTTCTATGTTGTAAACCTTCTCTTACTTTTTGGAGGGAATCTTTAACCATGCCAGAATGATCTGCATAGAAGCAACATTCTTCCTTTAGGGCAGCACACAAAACTCCTGGTTGTAGTAGCAACAGATCTAGGCCTCTACGATTTTTCAGGACAACCTCAGCTAATGAGGATAATTAGATGAAGGTCCCCACCCCTCAGCAGAGGTCTCACATCCCCAGTAAGCACAATAATAATCACTGTGTCCCCCACGTCCCCTCCCCCAACTGTTAACTGCAGGGCAGGCATAATTAGTTGGGCAATACGCTTTTGGGCTGGGATGGTAACGTTATGAAGGGCTTTGGCCATGATTTTAATTTCTCCCGTATAATCATTCTCTATATCCCCTGGGAACACTTGTAATCCTTCCATAGTGCTGCTACTTCTGCCTAATAAGAGTCCAAAGGTCCCCTCGGGGAGGGGGCCAAAAACGCCTGTGGCTAGGCTTTGGGGCCCCATTTCAGGGTTTAATACTGTGTAGGCAGTGGAACTGAGGTCCAGCCTGGCACTTCCTGGTGTAGCTCTACAGAGGGAATGAATGGATTGCTGTCCCTTTTTGAGTTGGGAGGCATGCTGACTGCTCCATATGCCTGCCTGGGCTGCTGATTGAGCGGGACTTGGGGTGGACCCCTGTGCCCGATTCCTGACAAGGATGGCAGAGGGTTTGCTTGATTATTTTTCTTAGACCTACATTCATTTTGCCAATGTTTTCCTCTTTTACAGTGAAGGCATAAGCCTGGTGCCATATGGGCACTGAGAGGGTGCTCTTTAGTTTCATTTTTACAATTCCATGCAAAATGGCCAATTTTGCCACATTTAAAACAATTGACCTTACTTTTTGTGGCAAAAATTCTTGAACTGTGAGGTCTTTTAGGGCCGTGGCCATGATTATACGGAGTGCCAATGTCAGCACAAAGCCTAATGTATCCAGACAAATCAGTCTTTTTTCGAAATGGTCGAATAGCCGCTTGACAGGCAGTGTTTGCATTCTCATAAGCTAATTGTTGGACATAATCAATACCAGATCTGCATTACCAAATATGTGGGAGGCTGTGGTTAGTAATCTATTGACAAATTCTTGGAAGGGCTCATCGGCTCCCTGTCTGACCATGGTGAGGGAAGTGCCCATCACCCCTTTGTTGGGGAGTTTTCGTCAAGCCTTAAGGGCAGCAGTCAGGATTTGAGTTAAAAGTCCTGGGTCATACTGAATTTGAGCATCGCAGGCATCGTGGGCAGCATAAGCTCCCTCTCCTATGAGCATGTCATAGGTCCAGTTATTATTAGCTTGTAGATTGCGGCGTGCTGTTTCTCTATGGGATTCATGGAATTCTGATTTCCATAACAAATAATCCCCAATGCTGAGGACGACCTTAGTAGTTTTATACCAGTCCTCAGGCATTAGCCATAATTCACTGATGTTTTCTATCATGGTCATAGTAAAAGGAGCTAGAGGGCCATACTGAGAAACAGCCATTTTTAATTCTTTTAAAGTTTTAAATTCTAAAGTTTGATGTGTTTGTTCATTTGGCTGGCCCTCAACCCACATGGCAGCTGAGAACCATCTGTAACTCTAATTCCAGGAGAACTCCAGTTCCAGGGGATTCTGAGACCCTCTTCTGACCTCCATGGCATTGCACGACACAGGTGCACAGACCTACACGCAAACAGTACATTCATACACATAAATAAATAAAATAAAAATAGGCGGGGGGACAATTTTGACTTTTCTCTGAAGGAGAAGGACTTGGCTGCAGGGTGGAGACAGATTCATTTTCATAATGGATATTAGATAGATTACTGGCTTCAGGTGTTTGTTCTTTAGATTCAGGATAACTAGGCTGTTTAGTCTCTTAAGAGTTTATGTCCCTCCTCTACAGCAGCCACAACTGTGGTGGAATGGGAATCCAATACCTCATTTATCAAGTTCCAGTAAGAAAAGGCAGTTACAGGAATCTTACTAGGCCCAAAGGTTTGATAATAGTCTTGAAAAGCATCTCCCACTTGCTTCCATATTTTAACATCTATAGTCCCTTCTTGAGGGAACCAAGGACAAATCTCTTTAACGAAGTCAAAAAAAATTAAGGAGATGCTGGATCTTAACCTTTACTCCTTGCGCCTTGAGGGTCTGCTTTAATTGTTCAACATACAACTGATGCTGACTTAATTCCTGCCCCATCTTAACACAGCACTTATCTCAGTTTATGCAGTGGCAGGTTCCTGAGATGCACACTGAATTTATCTTTCTCTTTTCTCTGGGCCCTCTCGCTGCATCCCCTTCATGGGGTCCTCCATGCTTAGAGTCCACATTGGGTGCCATGTGACCTGTCCTGTGGGTCAGTCAACTGAGTCCTGGAAGAGAAGGAGTGAGGGGAAGGGGCAAGAGACACAAGGAATGGAGACAAGACAGGTTCTGATCAAGTCTCGTTTATTGTAGGAACACAAGTAGAATATAAAGGGCAGGGAATGAGGAAACATTGCCAAACCACAGGCACCTCAGTGCTTACATATTGGAAAGAATGTGCAGATACAGATCTTTACTTAAGGCAAACATTTGCAACACCTCCTGTGATAAGTCACAACAGACTTCAACCTCCTCGTGACTATTTCAGTGCTGGGAAGCTGCTAGTGGAAAATTACTAGATGGCTAAACTTGTCCGAGAGCCCCACAGTTTTTCATATCTCTCTTTTTCCTAATGTAATATCCTAGCCCTGGTAGATAAACTGAGAACATGAAAAGAACTCTGATGGACCTGGACACCAGGACTGAGGACTGGGGGATGGGCCAGCTCTTCTCCCCATTGATACCACATGAGGACATTTCCCCAACTAAAAGAAAAAATGATGCTAAGTTGCAGAAAACTAGGAACTCCTGATAAGTTTATCTACTATTGACAGGTGCCTACCTTTGGGACTACTGCAGCCTGGATGTTGCTCAAGGTAACCTGCTGTGTTTGAACAAGTCCTTCCCAAGAATGAGACACTTAGACTCCCACAGCTGCATCTGCTTCCTTGTGCCCAAGCCTCTACATGATCACCACCTCTCCGCATACAGAGGGCAGTCTTCTCCAGAGAATGAGACAATTAGATCCCTGCAGCTGCATCTGATTCCTCGTGCCCAATCCTCTATATGACCCCCACCTCTCCTCATAGAGAGGGCAGTCATCTCCAGCATGTGAGTGGGAAGCAGCTATTATACCTGTGCCTAGAATTAAAATACAGTCCTATAATAAAAGTTGGGAAACTCACTAACATGGAGGATTCCCATGTTCTTGTGCACCCTTTTTCTATTTTTTTCTTGTTTGTGATTTCATACAATATAATTGGTAGTATTTAGTTTCTCCTATCTGTACCTCCCCTGTCTCACTGCCTTTTACCCAATTTAATGCACTGTGTGTGTGTGTGTGTGTGTGTGTGTGTGTGTTTGTGTTTGTAATTCTAATGAATCCTGGTTAATCTACCAAGAGTCCCATCCTTGAAAGAGACTGTCTCTTTTCCTATTAGTAGCCATCAGGGGCTGAAAACTCCTTAGATTGGGTTGAGTTTTCTTGGCCTCTTCCCCATGTCTACACTACAATTTTGTGTGGCTCGAGCTTATGTGGGACATGCTGTCATGTCATATCATATGGGTAACTCTATCTCCTTGTGGTTGTTCACCATCTCTGGCTCTCACAGTCTTTCTACCTCCTTTTTGACAATGATCCTTGAGCCTTGGGAGGTAGTTTGATATAGATGACTTATGCATGGGTAAATACTCTGCACATAGGCCAGTTGTGGATTTCTTTATTAATCACCATCTACACTATAAGGAAACTTCTCTGATGGCAGTTGAGCAATGCATTTATCTATGGGTATAAGAATAACAATATGATTCATTTAACAGTATAACTAGTAGAAACCTGTTATTGGGCTCTCCCCTATGCCCTGTGACCTTTCTAACCTCAGGATACTTAGACTGCTATCAGTGTCAGGTATGGGTTCCATCCTATGAAGCAGATCTTAAATCTAATTACAGAGTGGTTGGTTACTCCCATAATATCTGTGCCACAATTGCACTGGTGGGGATATCTTGCCAGGCCAGTTGTAGTTCATAGGGGGGTGGGTCAGCTAGTAAGGTTAGTAACTTTTATTTTTTCCTTCCAGTATCATGCATAGCATGTTCCATGGGTATGAATGCTAGTCAGTAGAGATGAGGCTCTGAAGTCAGCACCAGCTTGATTTCTCCTTGCTCGTTCTACAGATCATGGATGTGCTATCTCTAGCAATAGGATCTTATCATTCAGTTCTGGTGGGTACCCAAGAGCAGGAACAATGATCAGTATTGTTTGAGGGTCTATGGAACCCCTAGTTAATAGTTTCTAGTTAGGGAGGTAGACTCACACTTTTAAATAATGAGTAAATTGGTCAATGAAAAAGAAAACACAAAAGAATGGTGGAGAGATGGTTCAATGGTTAAAACCACTTGCCAAGTTTGGTTCCTGGCATTCATATCTGGTGGTTCACAATTTCTGTAAGTCCAGCTCCAGGGTAACTGATGCCATCTTCTGACCTTTGAAGGTACCTGCACACACATGCCCATACATATAAATAAAAAGATTATATAATCTTCATTAAAAAGAGATACAAGGGAAACCAGAAAATCCTCTAAGATGAATGGGAATGAAGACAAACTATCAAAATGTTTGTGATTCAGCTAAAATAATGCTTTGAATGAACTTTATAATAAAGGCCTATTTAATAAGAAAGATCCTCTAGCATTCATTCACTTTATACCTTAATATATTTGGAAAAGAAGAGTAATCTAAACCCAGAACAAAGAGAAAGTTGGAAAATAGATGCAGAATAAGTGACAGAGCAAGTAGAATACAGGAGAGAGAAATCCATGAATCCATGCCTGAAGTTAAGTTTAAAACAAGATCAGCAAAACGACAAACCTGCAGCTAGACTTCTCAGGATAAATGAGAGTCCAATTTTTAGAATCATAAAAGAAAATACTGCTACTGATCTTGCAGAAAGCAAAAGTATCATGATGAACTAGTATCAAATTGTGTGTCAAAAAGGTAACCTACCCCGAATGAACAATTTCTTGGAAAGGCAAACTAGAAAAAAATACATGCAACACAGGAAGTCTTATGAAGGCTTAATAAACCTAATAACAAATAGTTTAAATAAGTAATTAAAAGAAGATACCCACAAAAGTCCAGACCTAAATTGTTGGTTTGTGTGGGAGGCAGTACTTTTATTAACTGTTTAATGAAACATAATTTCCAGAACTGGCAAACACATAGTGATGAAGGAATATGGGTTGGTTTGGGTAGGTGGTGGTAACTGGAATGGGTGGGATTTCATTACAATTTGGTGAAAATGTTATGAACATTCAGTAATGGTTATATAACTATGAATATAAAATGCTTGTAAATTATGGGTGAATTTTCTGGTGTGTGAATTAAATATCAGTGAGACACTAACATAGGAAGGTAGATACTCACTAAAGGTCCATCTGTAAAAATGAGTCACTTATGGCACATTCTTTTAGTGGGTTCCTATGAAGCCATTAAAGGAGTAAACTATACCTATGAATATATTATGACTTGTACTCATATCCAAGATTTTATATTAAGTTAAAAGCTAAGGTGTAGTCCTATATATAGTAAAGATATGTAGGGACTGAGAGATGGCCTAGCAGTTAAGACCACCGACTGCTCTGGCAGAGGACTTGGGTTCGATCCCCAGCACCCACATGGTGGCTGAGAGCTGTCTTTCACTCCAGTTCCAGGGGAATCCAACATCCTCCTCTGACCTCCGTGGTATTGCACGACATGGGTGCACAAACCTACATGCAAACAGTATGTTCATACAGATACAAAAATAAATTTTAAAAAGATATGTAAGCAAACTATTTCTTATTATAGTACATAGATGATTTCAAAACAAATATAGGAAAAATAGGAAATGCACATACCAAGTTGTGAGCCTCTAGAAGTGGAATGCTAAATGCTGAAAAGAGCCTGCAGATTGTGAAATGTTTTAGGTGGTGTGATTTGCATTTTTTACTTTCTTTAGTATCTTTAAATTAAGAAAAATTTAAATATTCTTTTTTTTCTTGAGACAGGGTCTCCCTGTAGCCCCAGCTGTCCTGGAACTCACTCTGTAGACCAGGCTGGCCTTGAATTCACTAAGATCCGCCTGCCTCTGCCTCTGCCTCCTGAGTGCTAGGATTAAAGGCGTGCACTACCATGAAGATTTGGCTTCCAGAATATTTGTCAGACCCACTCTGAAGGTATCTGACTTTACTCAGGACAAACTTGTATTCATTTGACACTCTGCTCACTTGTGAGTAACTATCCAGTTTTAAATCTAGTTTAAGAGATAAGTAAATGATTCTGCCTCTTATGCTTTTTGCCCAGGGACATGCTGCTCAGCTAGATTTTCCAGAAGGGAATGCTTCCCCTTAAGTAAAAATGTTACCTCTTTCTTTACTAGATCTACAGACCACTTAAAAAGATGGAGAACAACAGGATACCTTTCAACTGGTGCTTAGAGACAGAAGCTGTGGTGTATCCAGACAATGAAATTGTACTCAGCAATAAGAACTAAGGAACCATACATATATGCAATGCCTTGGATAAATCACAAATGCATTTTCCCATACTCAAATGGCTGTTTACTGTTAAATATCATTTGTGTGTTTGCTGTAGAGGGCCAAGCAATAATCATGGCAGAAAAAAATCAGTAAATATATCATGGGTTGAAGCATTAGCACAAGAGTTTTTTTTTTTTTTTTTATATGATTTTTTTTTTTTTTTTTTATTGTCTGTGTTTGTTTTGTAAAAAACTATAAATTGCTGGGCGTGGTGGTGCATACCTTTATTCCTAGCACTTGGGAGGCAGAGGCAGGTGGACCTCTATGAGTTCAAGGCCAGCCTGGTCTACAGAGTGAGTTTCAGGACAGCTGGGGCTACAGAGAGACCCTCTCTTGAAAAGACCAAAAAGAAAAAAAAAAAAAAAAGAAAGAAAGAAAGTTATCAGCATCCTTTTGTCATAATGCCCCAACAAAAATTTTTATCTGAGCATATGTGTTTGTGCCCATAGAATAATTTGTTATAATCATTAACATTTCTTACTATTCGTATTTTGTTACTATAATTAAAAAGATTCGTAAAAGACCCACCAGTCCATTGCAAGTGTAAGAATTGGGGTAAATAGGTATTTCAGAGACTCACTAAGGTCTCCATCTCACTTGGCTCCTCCATGCCTCCTGGCCTCCACCCTGCAGATCAGCCCAACTGGGTCCACTAGAGGCAGTCCAGGGACAGAGGAGGCTGTGCTGTGGGAGTGTGGGGTGTGTGCTGAGGCTGGCTTGGCTCTGCAGTATCAGCTAGATAGGCCAGGGAGCTGTGTGCTAGGCTCACAAACTGCAGGTTTCATAATCACACCAACTAAGCTTCCACCCTTCACTCCCCGACCACACCAGCTGAGCAGCAGCCCAAGATCCCTGAGTGGCAAGGATGATCTGAGCCACCACCTGTCTTTGCCAGCAGCTAGATGCTGAAGTGTGGCAGGTGAGAGTGCAGGGGCAGCAGGTGCACCTTCCCTCCTGCAGGCCCTGCTGATGTGCTGGATGCTGGACTGGAGAGGGCAGCAGGAGCCAGTGTCTAGGATGCCAGGGCTGGGTGAGGGCAAGGGCGACGGTGAGGGGAGCAGCGCTGTGTGGTCTTCGGAGGGGCCGCAGGTTTTCTCTTGAGGTTTTTATGTTAAAGCTAATTAGGCTCATCTGGGAGGCAAATTACAATCACCTGTGAAGCTCATTACAATCAGTCCTGAAGTCATTAGACACCCCTGGGAGGCAAATTAGAATCACTTGTGAAGCTCTTTAGCATAGTCTGGGAAGCCCACCTCCTGTACCAGCCAGCAGGGTTGTGTGCATGGAGCTAGACAGGCAGCTAGCAAGACAAAGCCACCAGGCCGACTGAGGCAACCCACCTTGTGGCCCTGCCTTGTGACTCCCCCACTCCTGGAGGTTTGGGAGGACCAAGAGATTTCCCATCTTGGGTAGCAGCCAGCAGAGGGGCATGCACAGAGTTAGACAGGCAGCTAGCAAGACAGCAGCATGATGGCCAGGCCAGGTGAGGTGGACAAAGTTGTGGCCTTAACCTTGTGGCTCCCCCGCCCCTGGAGGCTTGGGAGCACCCAGAGACGTCCCACCTTGGTCCCACCCAGCAGAGGGGCATGCACGGAGCTAGACAGGCAGCTAGCAAGACACCAGCGAGGCAGCCAGGCCAGGTGAGTCAGATGCCTTGTGGCCCTGCCTTGTGGCTTCCCAACCCCTGGAGGAGTTAAAGCTGATGATGCTGTGGTGGGGATGATCCAGCATGCACAGTGTTACTGATTCTACACTGCACACACAATGTTGAGGAACAAGCCAGAAGGAAGCAGAGTAAGTTCCCAACCAGTCCTCCATGTTAACACTTGAGATTAGCACCAGAATGAAAACAAACAAACAAACAAACAAACAAACAACCAAACCCTCATCCCCAAAACACAACGCAAAAACAGCAACATGGGCAAAGCTCATAATAAATCCACCCTGAACTCTACCAGTCCTATAGAAAATCCCTTTCATGGGTTGACAGTTTATCCAGGAATATCCTTTCAGTCCTACTAATGAAGCCCAAGCAATTAGATATACATGCATTTAAACAGTATTCATTATTATGGTAAGTTATGTTGGTATAGACACAGATGTTTGGGTGGCATGCTAATCCATGAACTATATATTTTTTCCTATTGATCGGGGAGTTTAGCCCGTTAATATTTACGGTTATAACTGAAAGATGGATGTTGCTTCCTTTCACCTTATTGTCCATTCGGACTTTTAGTCTCTGATTCTACTTCCTACGGTTATGTTTTTATCAGTTTCTTTTCCTAGGTGCTTGGGGATGGTTGCTCCTCTTCTGCTCTTTGAACTGCTTCAAGTATTTTCTGAAGACTTGGTTTTCCGGACATGAATTCTATCATCTTGTTTATGTCATGGAAGATTTTTCTCTCTCCTTCAACTATAATTGACATTTTTGCTGGGTAAAGTATTCTGAGTTGGCATCCATAGTCCTTTAACACTGGGAATGCTTTGCTCTATGTTCTTCTTGCTTTCATGGTTTGCGCCAAGAAGTGAGTTGTAATTCTGATGGGTTTCCCTTTGTATGTGACTTGTTTTTCTTTTCTAGCCTTCAGAATTTTGTCTTTGTTTTGAGCATCTAGCATTTTAACTATGATATGGCATGGGAGTTTCTTTTCTGATCTTTTCTATTTGGAGTCCTATGTGCTTCTTGTATTTGTATGGGTTTGTCTATTTTTAGTTTGGGGAAATTTTCATCTATTATTCTGTTGAAGATCTGATCAATACTATTCTCTTGAGATTCTTCTCCTTCCTCTATTCCTATGATGCGGAGGTTTGATCTTTTCATAGTGTCCCATATTTCCTGGTTGTTCCACTTTTGTGTATTTTTAAATTTTTCATACTTTTGTTTCTTTATTTGAGGTTTTAGTTGTTCTATCTTCCAGATCTGATATTCTTTGGTCTGCTGCTTCTTCCATTCTACTTTCTGAGGCTTTTTCCTTTCCTTTCTGTCTTGATTGTGAATAAGTGTATATTTCCTTTTTAATTTCTCATCCTGGTGATTTTCCTTTAGTATTTTCCATTTCTTTTTGAAGCTTCTCAATGCCTTCTTGGTGCTCCTTACTTAACTGGTTGGTCTACCTTTTTCAATTTTTATACTTCCTTTCAGAGTTTTTTTTTTTATCTCTCCTCTAGTTCTTTCTGTAGTTTGTCATTGCCTCGTCCCTAGTTTCCTTTCTGAATGTTTGTCAGTTGTATCCCCTGGTCTTTTCACTTTTTCATTCCGTCTCCTTAGTTCTCTGACTTTTTATTTTCTTTACTCTCTGCATAGGTCTGCAATTATCCTCTAAGATCTGTTTCTTGGGTCACCTCGGGCATGCCATTGTAGCTATTTCCTACGAGGGTTGGTAAGAGCTTGGTGCAGAAATATCTCTTGCACTTTCCCATGTTGTCCTTTTGTCGAGCCCTGGCATGTGGGTTTCCTTTTTTTTGCGGGGGGGCTGGATTCTGATTCAAATCACAAATGTCTTTTGCTGTGTTGAAGGCTTGCTTTGCTTGCCTCCTTCAGATGCCATCTCCCCTTTTTTTTTCTCTTGTTTTTTTTTTTTTTTTTTTTTTTTTTTTTTTTTTTTTTTTTTTTTTTTTTTTTGTTTTTTTATTGGATATTGGAAGCCTGAATCACTCTCCCTTCCTGTTCTGAAGGTCTCTCCAAAAAACATCCGAACTTGGATACACTCTTAGCTGGCTCGTCAATTTCAGTTGGTGGCGGGTGTGGGGGGGGGGGCTATGCCTGATGTACCTGTCTGGAGTGGTACCAGGCTCTTACCTGCACTCCAGGTGGTCTTAGCAACGCAGAGGGCCGAACCTGAGCCTGCACACCACGAATCAGCTATGGACCAGCAGCTGGCTGCACAAGGGGTAAGGGCAACCCAACCAAACAGCCACTTTCTACAAGGGTAAGGGCTGAGACCTAAGCCTACTGGCCAACAGCCCCTCTGTCACAAACAAGTGAATCAATTTTCCAGCAGCCCAAGAGTCAAACCACTCCAAGCTCCACCTGTCTGGAGTGGCCCCAGGCACTTACCTATGTTCCAGGTGGTCTTAGCAAGCAAACAAGGCCCTGACCT
Source organism: Rhizomys pruinosus (assembly GCA_009823505.1). NCBI lineage: Eukaryota > Metazoa > Chordata > Mammalia > Rodentia > Spalacidae > Rhizomys > Rhizomys pruinosus. Next base: position 3,045,343 of record VZQC01014308.1, read on the forward strand.
GAGCACCCCACACATGTCGCCCTCCTATATTTTTCTATAAAATTAAGTCTATGACAAGGTTTACTGTGGCTTATAACATTTTATAACGCACCTAGAGGATGTAAGTTTGTGACATCTGTCCTGGAATTATTCTTCAAGGAGAGAGCTACCTAACCAATTATTTTTGGGGATATACAGAGCATATGGCACCGACTATGCTGCACGGAAGTTTCCGGCGTGAGTGTAGCTGACTCCTTGAGTTGGATGGAGGTCTTGCGCAGGTTGACTTCAGGAGACCCAGATGTTTGCTTTGTTGGTTTTAGTGGCCTTTGGCAAAACACTTCCTGGTATTCCAGAGACCAACTGTAACACTTGCAAGTGTGGTCTCAATACATCTTTTCCCATGCTTACAACAGGTCTTCAACAGTAGGGCCTTACCACCTCTCTTCTTACAGTGTCCAGTTTACAGGCAAGAGCCTTTACCGTTTTGGGGGCTTGTATCCCCTGGCAAACATCTCCTTGGCAGAATAAATCACGTTGGAGATGGAATTGATAAGGTTCAGGACCTCTTCCTGTATTAATATATTTTGCTTAATCAAACAGCTTAAAAAGACTTTAGTATGGTATATTTCTAGTGGGCTCTGAATATAGAATAATCTTTTTCACAGTTTTTATGTCTATTAGTTAATTAAATAAAGCAGTTAAACTGGTTTTATAAGGTATTACTTCTTTAACAGTCAGCTCTAATTTACAGTTAGGGAAGACTTCATTACCATCGATGTTTTTTTTGTTCTATGAAAAGGAGTAAGAAAGTCTCTCATATTAACTTTGCGGCACCTGGAAGAAAAAGTTCATTAGGGCACATTATAAACAGTTGTTGACACAAGTAGGATCCACAGAAAATTTTGATGTTTGTAGCAGTCTGAGGATTTTTTAACCTTTTAATGTTTAGATGGGCCAACTTCTCTGCCTGGTATTTCTTGGTACAGTCTGCACAATGCAAAGGCGTGGTATCTTTCTTCTTATACTCAGCCAGTAATGGGTTGGTGAGTGTTCTGACTTGTGGAAACATGCAAATGCTTTCCCATAGTTCCCCATACTTAGGTATTTTAATTTTAAATCTGAAAATTTGACAATTGAAAGTATCTTGGATTAATTAACTGTTAACTGCCGCGACTAGGATTTTTTGGATGTAGTCTCGTTAGGGTTATTTATTTGGGACCATGAAATCTCGCAAAACCAGAGGGCAGTTGATAGTATACGCTCATACCTAATAGGATTGGAATCAAAGCGGTAATTTCATTATTTTACCCAAGTGTTTTGGGTGTCTATATCATGGTATGTTATTTGTGGGAAGCAGGACTTAATATCCCTAAATTAAATTATTCCTACAGGTATAAGAAGAAAATCGTTAAGAATGATTCTCTGTAACACAGCATATATTAGAACTTTGTAATAGGAGTGGGAACCATAGGCACTTGGGAAACTTCTTCATGGTAGCTTGCTTGTGCGCTCAGGGCCTGCCTGGGCCCTGTCATGTATGTACGACTTCCATTTGATAATGGACTATTGCTTGGCACAGTCCTACTTTATGGTCTGGTGGGCCAGACTAAACACCGAGCTCATGATGGGCAGCTCAGGTCGCACGGAAGACTTGGTGGCCCATGTCAAACGTTCAGTTTCCACTAAGGCCAATAGCAGGCTAAGAGATGTCTCTCAAAAGGAGAATAGTTGTTTGCAGTTGAAGATAGGGCCTTACTCCAAATCCCAAGGGCCTCTGCTGTGATTCCCCTATGGGAGCCTGCCACAGACTCCAGATGGCATCTTTATCTGCCACTGAAACCTCAAGCACCATTGGATGCTGGATCACATGGCCCTAGGGGCAGAGAAACCTGCACTGCAGCCTGGACTGTTGAAGAGCCTTTCCTGTGCAAGCCCCAACTCACAAGTTTGCTGCAATCCAAGTCACCTGGTATATGGGTTGTAGTAACACACCGATGAGTGAATGTGCTGCCTCCAGAATCCAAAAAGGCCCTCTAAACGTTGTGCTTCTTTCATGTGGAGGAAGGGGCGGGTGCACAACTTATTCTTTACCTTTGGAAGGAAATGTCTCTGCTACTCCACACCACTGAACCCTAAAACTTCACTGAGGTAGAGGCCCTTGATATTTTAGTTGGGTTTATTTGCCCCATCCCTCTCATAGCCATATGCTTACCACAGTCTAAATAGCTGTACCTCCTTGTTCATGGGTCCATTCAGGCATAACATCATCAATATAGTGGCCAGTGTGATATTTTGTGAAGTACAGGCTACAAGATCCACTGTCTCAACAAGTTATGGCACAGGCTGGCAGAGTTTGAGTTAATATACCTTTGAGGTAAGACAGTAAAAGGTATATTTTGAGCCTTTCAGCTGAAAGAAAATTGCTTTTGTGGTCCTTATGAACCTGTTTGAGAAGAAAGCTATTGGCAGATCAATAGCTGCATACCAGGTACAGGGACATATTAATGCTGCTCATGTAAGGACACGCACTCTGGTACATGCGCTGCACGTGTGGTTGTCACTACTTGTTGAGTTTTTGATAGATCAATGTCATCTCCATGATCCATCTTCTTTTGCACAGGCCAAATGGAGAGTCTTAAATGGAGATGTGGTAGGACATCACCACCCCTGCATCTTTCAAAATCCTTATGGTTAGGCTGGCACTAATTTCTGCCAATCCCTCCGGGATGCTACTGTTTTTTGTTCACTATTTTCCCTGGTAGAAGGAACACCAATGGTTTACATTTGGCCTTTTCTGACCATACTAATAGCCCTACTCCACAGTCAGGGAACCAATGTGAGTATTCTGCAATTCCTACTTATATATTTATCCCAAATTTAACATCTGACTGGGATGGGAAATAAACAGGAATGAGTTCTGGGACCCCTGTGGCCCACTGTGAGTTCGGACTTCAGCCAAAACTCCATTTATCACCATGACCTCCATGAGGCTGCTACTTTAACTGGAGGGCCACATGCTTTTAGGGTCTCTGGGATCAGTGTCAACTCAGAACCAGTATCCATAGGCCTCGACAAAGGTCTGATTATTTCCTTTTCCCCGGTGTACAGTTACCCTAGTAAAAGGCCTCAGGTCCCTTGGGGAAGGACATAGGAGGAAGGCAAACCAGCATTAATTCTTTGGTATTGTGACAAGGTCCTTCCATCACGGAACCGGCCACCCCTTCATTCAGGGTTCTGTGGTCTGTGAACTGTCTCACGTCTGGAAAACTTGTTACCTGGACTGGGATCATACTGCGAAACCCAATGTTGACTTCCTGTCATTTGTTCTAGAGCTTTTCTGCTTGATCTGTAGATCAAATAAAAACTTAGTAGGCTTCTTATGTATTTGGTTCCTGGGAACACCATGATTAATTAGCCAGTTCCGAAGATCATTTCGGGTCATACCATTATAGGCATTGTTTTGCCTTTGCCGCCCATTATGATAAATCAAGCCCTATCCAATGTTTTTATTCAGATAGTTTCTTCAGTTTCAATAGGGGAAGTATAAATTTCACTGTACCCTAATGCTAACAGAGCATTCAGCCCTTTCACCCCTAACTAGGATATCTCATCCATCCAAAATCAAATGTCCTCCTAATCTTCATTATGTTCAATGCATGGTTATACAGCCTTTCAACACTTCAATGTTAATTCTCATGCATACCAACACTCACTCATTCATTGCCTTTTAGGGAAGAGGAACAAATTAAGATTGACAAAATGTGGATTAAGGCACAAGACACAATAGCATATGACTTTGCTAGGGTTAATTAAAAGTCATTAGGCAGGATTACAAAAGTCATTCCTACATATGCTATCAAGGGTACAGCAGATCAATGGGATGCCATCAGTACAAGAGCCAGAGGAAACAGACTACCCTGTGCATGATGTTAGCCTGTAATGAAAGGTGGTCAATGTTGAGGACACATGTGCCCTGTAACCCCAAGCATGGGAGGTCTAGTTCATCAATTAATCAAAACAGTGTTAACTGAAAAATTCCTACATCTTATCGATGTATATTTCACAAAAGAAAAGTGAGGCAACATTAAATGAATTTTAAAACAATGAAATTGTATTGTAAAATAATGTCAAATTGTAGAAAATACCAAGGAAATATAGTATGGACTCTAGCAAATGGTTAGCTGAGACCACTGAAGTTCCATTTTGAAAGAAATTTGTAACGATGACATCTGGCTTACAACTTTCCAAAGAACTCAAATTTTTGCTTTGCCAAAATTTTCTACCCCAGACTCATTTTTAACACTAGCACACGATGAACCCTCAGCTCCACTATATTAGTACTGATCTTGTGTTTCCATATAAGCTTTCCATTTCTGTCTCCTTTGTCCCTGGTTCCTAGTCTTTGAAAACAAGAAGTATCACATAGCCCTCTAAGGAAAAGATCAGAGGAGTTTTTCTTTTGTTTTGAGGCAGGCAACACATGGATAATGTAGGAAAATATGTGATCAGTTTATGCAAAGTCCTTTCTTTGTGCACAGAAGCCCCTCTCCAAAAAATGCACATAGCAAACTCAGAACTGCTGACTGTCATCTGTAACAAGCTACACTTACATGTACTTCTGAACAATAATACAAATTTCACTCTCACAAGTAACATCAAATTTAGACAATTGCAATTCATGCATCTTCCCAAAGACTGTGGCTATGAAGACCTGTTGGGAGGATGTGCTATCAAAGACTGTCCTCACCTATAAGTTTAAAGAAAATCCACTATTTACTCATTTATAACTTTGCATATTTGGGTATTCATATGATTAAAATCAAATCCAGTATAGGAAGGGACATGCACATTAAGAACAGTGTGTTACTGACAAAATCTAGGAATCAAAATAGAGACCCACCTTCAGTATGCACTTTGGTAACCAAATCTCTGTTCTCTTAAAGCTAGTAATAGGAAGACAACACATTAAATCAATCCTTGTGGGGTTCACTCATGAGGGCTACTTTAAGTCTTGACAGTATCTCCCTTTCTACTCAGTCCTACGGTTTCAATGCTTTGGCAAATATCTGTGAGCCCTTATTGCCAATTCTTTGGATAACTAAACAAAAAATCAGGAAACACTGATGTCAAAACCAACTGTTAGAGACAGATTTCTTTTTGTTGTTGTTGTTTCAGAAACTACGTCATAGTTACTGTCTAGCCATGAAAATGCTATGCAGCAGGGTATAACCTAGAACTGATCATTTTAAAACATTATTACATTTTTAAGTAATTTGTATACATTGTGTATGTGTGTGTGTCAAAGAGAGAGAGAGAAAGAGAGAGAGAGAGAGAGAGAGAGAGAGAGAGAGAGAGAGAGCAGATCCCCTAGAAGCTGGGGTTACAACTGACTGTGAGCCCCTTCCTGGGAACTGAACGTGGGATCAGAAGGGGGTGGAGATCCCCTAGAAGCTGGAGTTACAGCTGACTGTGAGTCTCTTCCTCCGAACTGATCTCTGGGAGAGCAGTGAATGCTGTTTCCTGGTGAGCAATCTCTCCAGGACTCTCAGTATCTTCTGACGAACACATCCAAGGTTCTGGGACTGAAGGAAGTTGCAATTTCACTCCCTTATGCAGTATTAGGAATAAAAACAAGCACTATGTGAATGCAAAGCATGGTATCTACCAAATGAGCTGAGTCATAACTGCCTTTAACTGCAGCTCCATGAGATCCAACCCCCTCTTCAGGCCTCTGCTGACACACAGTTGTGCTCATACTAACAAACACACACAATAAATATTCAGGGGCCTACAGTGGGCCCAGGCATTGGAATTTCACAGTGGGTCAGAATACAGCCTGGATAAGGCTATTTTCTTTCCTGAAGCAGGCAGCAGGCCATCTGGACAAAGGGCCTACCCAAGCTGCCCCCAAACCTAGGCTGTTCCACAAACCCACTGCCCCTCCTGATCCCTGCTCAGCTGACAATCCCAGGACTCCTGCAGACAACACTGCAGCCTGGGCTCAAGTCCCCAAGCAGGGCAAGGACAGGGTGCCCAGCATCTTGGAGAATCACAGCCCAGCACTACAGGAGGTAGAAGCCAGAATATGGGGAGCAGACACAGGTTCCTCCCACCTTGGATGCCCTACTCATCAGCATCTGATTCCCAGACATCCCATCCTCACTCCATGTCTCCAGGGAGAGATGAGTCAGGATGAGAAGACGAGACAGAGAAATACAGCCTTCTGAACAAAGAACTCAACTCACAGGCAAAGATGCTGGAAAATGGTGAGTCAGAGGCAAAGCTTGCCTCCTATTTTCTGTGAGCCTGAAGTCTCCCAACAGTGGCTGTGATTGGCTGGTGATTCACTCCAGAACCAAAAATAGATGTAGGAACCCAAGATTAAATGAAGGAGACAGGCATAAATTTTGCCTACAGTTATTTTAATGCAAGACTTCCACTGAGAATCCATAATTCGTTCAAATTTGTCCCTGAAATCTTTCCATGCCTGCACCAGCTTTTGAATTCTATGTAAACTTTTGTTCTTCACAAATGGACCTACAGTGTTGGTATCACCATGCGCAAAACCCATGCAATCTCAGCAGGATAAAACCCAGCACAGAAATGTAGAAATGGGTAGCAGTGCCCAATTATGGCTGAGGAAATATTGGCAGCAGATGGTGGTAAGACTTAGCTTCTTCAGAAAAGAGACCCCAGATAGGCTAACTAGACCTCAGGGGAGGAGCTGCCACTGGGGAATGATCAGGCAGAGTAATTTGGTACAATGTACTCTTGCAGGAACAAGAGGAGGTGTGAACTGAAGGGAGAGGTAATTGTGGGAGGGGGCCAAGGGAGAAGCTGGAATAACTGGCATTAAGACTGACTGAAAAATTATGTATGATACACATAAAAAATTCAATAAAAATATAATGCAAAAAAGATTTATATATTATGGGAATGGAACTTTGTGTGTGGTTTGAAGTGAGAAATCGTAAGACCTGTCCTTGGAGGTCTCCAGTTATCTGATATCTCTGTGGGCTTCCAGAGTTATCTGTAGCCTGAAGATTCAGGATATTACAATGATTCTTGCTTCGCCCTATCTCTGCAAAATTCCAGGCAACTTCCCTTGAGGCAGTGAGCAGAATGTCACACCTCTAGTTACCTGTTGCACAAACCGGAGTTCTGCAGCCCCCCGATTAGAACCAAGTTGGCTTACCCCTCTCTTCCACATGCTCCCCACTTCCTTGCCCAAAACACAGTAGTTTTAAATATATAGACCTCACTGACAGAAAATAAACGGAGTTCCTATCCTCCCCATTTCTCCACGCATGTGTGGGAGGCTGCTCATTTTTCCTACGGGTGTTCTTCAGTGGTATTCCCTTCCCCCTTCTTGTGGGAGCAGAGCCCAGAGATTGCTGGCCTGTAGGCGGGAGGCAAGTCCTGGAGCTAAGCCAAGAAGGGAAGGACAGCGTGTGGAAGGTGGTCACACGTGACTCAAAGACACTGACCCGACAACTGGTGCCCAGAACATGTGGCTGGAATTTCAACCAAAGGAAGAAGGAAAAAAGGTATTTATTGGGCTGTCTCTCTTAACCCTGATTTCCCCCACTCAAGGGAAATCTCAGAGGGTTTTACCGTAGAGACAAGGAGATACTCCCCCCAACTAGGGTAGTCATGACCAGCTATGGTATATTTCCGTGGAATTTAACTCTTTTCCCAGGAGAGATTAATCTTTGTATCTGCTTTAAATCTCTGTGGGCCAGCTGTGGCACACCTCCATGAAATTCTCTCTTCCCATGGGGTTAGTCTTTTGAACTGTCTCTTTCCCTAAACACTAGCACTTTCTATCTCTCTTTATCATGGGTAAGAAACAGACATGCCAAAAAGACCCACAGGCTAAGTAAATAAAAACACTCCTCAAGAGTCAAGGAGTTAAAATTTCCATGCAGGAAATTGCCTCCTTTTGGAGTGAGACTCTTAATATTGCCCCATGGATGTCCCCTGCAGACTTATGGAGCTCAGAATCCTGGATGCGTGTGGCACAGGACGCTAGACAGTGAGAAAATGTCCTGGCATCTCTCACGTTCTTGCCTCTACTAGCTGCAGTGAGACAATGCTTAAGGCCTTCTCAACAAACCACGCCAGGAAAGGAAAAAAAAATTAAATCGCAAACCCCCTCCCAAGAACCTGCTAAAACTCCCCTTGAGAACCCCAATAAAATCCCTGTTAATTTAGCTCCAACTCGGGCTCGCCCTCTGTATTAGTCACTTTTTTGTTGGTGTGATAAAACACCATGACCAAAGGAACTTATAAAAGGAAGAGTTTATTTGAGCTTATGATTGACAGTTCCAGGGAATTAGAGTCCATTGTGGTGGGAGGCATGGTGGCCGGGGCTGGAGCAGCAAGCCAAGGGTCACATCTTGCAATGAGCACAGGAGCAGAGCAGAGTGACTGGAGACCCAAGGCTTGTTAAACTCACTAAGCCTGCCCCCAGTGACATACTTCCTCTAGCACAGCCACACCTTCTAAGACCTCCAAGAACAGTGCCACCAACTGAAGACAAAATGTCTGAATACTTAAAGGCTATGGGGGATACTCATTCAAACCACCACACCCTCTAAACTGGTGCCCATACCAGGCAAGTAAGTTGAAAGAACTCACTCAAGCAGTCAGAGAGGATGGCATTCAGGCACCGTGGACAAAGTCCATTCTCCAGAGCTTTTGCACTTCTCTTAACACTCCACAGGACTGGAGAGATATCTGTAGATATGCACTTCCAGGTCCACTATTTTTAAAATGGGAAGCACTATACAGAGATGAATGTCTCCAAAAGGTTGGGAGAAATCAAGGGCAACCTAACATAGACTGGGGTTACGAACAGCTCTTTGGAGAAGTACAGGGACACAACATGCCAGACTGGCCCCAGGGTACTTTGACAAGGTATGCCTTTGTGCCCTACAGGCCTGGGATAGAATTATACCAACCACTGAATCCCAGGCCAGTTCATTATTATTTCCTAGGAAAAACCTGAGGAACCCCTATCTGACTTTATCTTAAGAACTAAAAGCAGCCTAGAGAGGAAGATCCCCAACTTTACAGCCAGAGATATACTCCCCAAAAAATATTGTTTGGGAGGGAATGAATTCGGAGTGCAGACAAGTGTTCCAGGGCGTCCATTATGACAGATGGATAGTGGCAAATCAGGACGTGGGCACAGCCTCCCAGAAAGCTAATTACCTAGCTCAAGCCTTTGCGGCTGCTGTCACCACAAATTAAAAATGTTTTAACTGTGGAGACAGAGGTCATTGGAAAATACTGTGCCCAAAAGCACCAGTCTCTCCCAGAGTGCCTCCTGAACACCCCCCCCACCATGTGTTCTCCACCCCCAGTGTAAAAATGATATCACTGGAGGAAAGATTGATTCTCAAACTATGATAAAGATGGGAAAAAATTGCCACCTTTAAACTCCTTGATGGGCAGCCCCTAGCCCAGGGAAAAAAGGAGTAAAAGGAGTCAGTGCACACCCTCTGGGCAGCACCTATTTCAGAAGGCTCACATCCTGCACTGATGATTAAAATTGGGGGGAGGTCTTTTAAATGTTTGATAGATACAGGGGCAGATAGAACCATTATAAAACAGCAAGAGCTGGGTGTGGTGGCACACGCCTTTAATCCTAGCACTTGGGAGGCAGAGGCAAGCAGATCTATGTGAGTTCAAGGCCAGCCTGGTCTACAGAGTGAGTTCCAGGACAGCTGGGGCTACAGGGAGACCCTGTGCCACACCAACTCCAGTGTCACCTGTGTGAGCAATGACAAAAGTCATATTCAAGGCAGGCAGGGGAGCAAAGTCCTTTGGGGCCTGACTCCCTGGAGGTCCCTGGCAGAATGCTCAGCCCTGGTCACCACCAAGATCCCAATGTACTCCTAAGATGTTACGCTTCCTTGGTGCTGGGCTTGGCATGCTGTCTTTCCTGGCAACAGTATATTTTCTGAGTGCAACAAAGTCCTTTCTCAAGTTTAATTAAATGTTTCTTATAGACAAAGAACAAAGTTACCTAAATGTTCCGGGAGATGGCAATAATAACCAAATACCTCCCCCAGTTATTAGGCCACTCTTGGAGCAGGAACTTTCTGTAAATCTTAGTCAAATTAAATATAAAAATATTTCTGAGTATGACCCTCCCTTACTAAAAGCTCTTGAAAAAATTCATTGAAAAAACATTACATGGGTGATATCATAGATCAATTACAGAATAATGAACTATTCATAGAGAGTCCAAAAACAAAATAATTAGACAAAAAGTAAGGCATTACAAAAAGGGCCTCTCCCCATTCCAGTCCCTGATTCTCCCCTTCCTTTCACAGGAGCATATGATAAATGGGGAGACAGATGGGTTAATATAGATGGACAGTGGGTCTTATACTATACTTTAAACTTCATGCAAAGACTGTTAAGAGCTAGGCCTCCTTGGTGCTTATTAACTTCACAGCAAAAACAAACTATTATTAATCAAATATACAATAGTAAATGGTGGCATTGCACACACTGTACAAAAGCAAGTCATGTTGAAAAATTGGCTCCAGGTGCATTACAATTGGCTTGAGCCATTTCCCTATGCTCCCAGCAAAAAAAAGCCCTGAATCTTGACTCGGATTACATTTTAACTGGCCCGAGCCGTTTCCCTGGGAGACAGAAAAAGAAAACCTTAAGATCACAAAGTAAAGGTTATTTGAGTGATAAAGTAATAATAAAAAGAAAAACCACAATCTCTCAGTTCTTAAAAGTTTTGTTCCAGACTTATGCCTGCAGTTTTATGACCATTGTCTAAACTTAAAAATGTATTATGCTGAGCCGGGCGTGGTGGCGCACGCCTTTAATCCTAGCACTTGGGAGGCAGAGACAGGCGGATCTTTGTGAGTTCAAGGCCAGCCTGGTTTACAAGGTGAGTTCCAGGACAGCTGGGGCTACAGGGAGACCCTGTCTCGAAAAGACCAAAAAAAAAAATGTATTATGCTGTAATCTGCCAACTGTGACCTATGACTATGTACTTTGATTAATGTATGAAACTTGAATTATTAGTAACCTGTCCAGTAGTTCTGGGAAGTTTGCCAACTCTCCTTGCTATTTCTTCTTTAATGTACTATAAAATCAATGCCTTGAGCTCAGTAAAATCGCAGCAGAATCAAAGCCCCTCTGGTGTCGTTTCTGACTGTCACCGCTGACCCTGTGTTTTCCTGATTACCAAGGACCCTGTTCTCCCATGGTTGAGACCCCAGTGGGCCAGTCTGTGGCAACCCTGTCTCAAAAAGGCCAATAAATAAATAAATAAATAAATAAATAAATAAATAAATAAATAAATCAGCAAGAAATACCCCCTGACTGGCCCTTGCTCCCAAGACCTAAACTTCTAGGAATAGGACACTCACAGTCTTACTTAACTAAAAATGTTTTCACCTGGGAAGACCCTGATGGAAACACAGGTCAGATTCGTCCATTAATAGAACCCACTATTATCAATCTGCTAGGGCAAGATATTTTAGAGGCTTTGGATGTGGTTACTGCCACTCCAAGTGAGAACAACCATGCCCAGACAGGGAGAAAATGCCTCCATCATGTCAGCAAGAAGCACCCCCAATCCTGAGGGTCACCGCAGAGTATTCTCCCCCTCATTTGGACTGGAAGTCAGATGATCCAGTCTGGATTGAGCAGTGGCCCTTACCAGGAGAGAAATTACAAGCTCTCCAAGACTTAGTCAAAGAACAATTTTCATTGGGATGCATCCGTCCATCTTGCAGTCCCTGGAACACCCCTGTGTTTGTCATAAAAAAGGCAACAGGTGGTTGGCATCTCTTACAAGACCTGCGAGCCATTAACAGAACTGTGCATATATGGGGGTCACCGCAAAAGTGTCTCCCCCTTGCCTCTGCTATTCCAGCTAACACCCCTCTGCTAGCCCAAGATATAAGACTGTCTTTTTATTTTTTCCATCCCCCTCCATGCTGAGGATTGCAAGTGGTTTGCTTTCTCAGTTCCTGCAATTAACAACTCAGGTCCAGCAATTCGTTACGAGTGGACTGTTCTGCCACAAGGCATGGCCAACAGCCCAATGCTCTGCCAAGAGGTTGTGGCAGCAGTGGCTCTTAAACCCCATATAGAACAAGGTCTGCAAGTCTTCCATTATATGGACGACATTTTAGTTTGGGACAAATCATCAACTGACCTGGCAACTTTAAAGGACAGGCTTGTACCATCCTTAGAAGCTTTTGGATTTAAAATAGCCCATGCTAAGTTTCAAATGATTCCCCCAATTCTCTTCCTAGGCACTGAAATTGCTCTCACTATAGTGAGACCTCTCAAACCTGTACTCTCCCTTCCTCCCAAGCTCACGCTAGCATCCCTTCAGTCCTTCCAAGGAAATCTTAACTGGCTCCACCCATGGCTGTCCATCTCCACCACAATGCTACAGCCTATCTTTGATCTTCTGCGAGGTGACAGAAACCCAGCTTCCAGGTGAAAGCTCACAGCCGAAGCCTCAGAAGCTCTGGCTGAAGTCAACCGAGCTCTCCAGAGCATGGCTTTAGCACATTTCACACCCTCCCTTCCTGTGCAGCTGCTTATTTTTAACACTAACCCATGCTCGTAGGGGCCCTTTACCAATCCAGGGGAGTACTAGAGTGGCTGCACACGCCTATAGGGGAACTCCCCGACTGTTAACTGAAATGGATTCTTTAGCTGCTATGATAAGAAATGGGAGAGAATGTTCCCTGCAGACACCGGGGAAGGACCCTGATGTCATAGTGACACCCTTCTCCCTCCTGGACATCCAGTGGCTGATACGAAATCATGTTCTTATAGCTCTAAGCCTCATGGGATTTCCAGGACAGAAAATCACTACCCTAATGACAGGTGGGTCTCTGCTCTCACATTGCTAAACTGGCTTCCCGTCTTTTCCAAGACGCGCCTATAAGGCAGACTGCATCTGTTTTCACAAATGGAGGGAAGCGAGGGGCTGCAGCCATCATTTATGACAACCTGGATCAAGCCCCTCAGATCCTGTTTCACCCACTCCCTGACCATTCCTCACAGTACAGAGAACTCTATGCTGTTTAGTTAGCTCTCAAAGAAACCAACAGTCCTCTTAATCTCTTCTCAGTATCTATGTGATCAGTCTGTTGCCCTGGCTATCCAGATCCTTTGTCCAATTAGACAAAAATCCCCTCTCCCCACTTCTCATTGTAGTTTCATCCGTTTTACAGAATAGGAGTCACCCCTTCTTTATATAGCACATTCGTGCCCACAGCCTCCTGCCAGGACCTCTCTCTGAAGGCAACTCTGTTGCAGGGCAAGTCTCCTCTATAGGGGTGTATGTCCTATCCCTCCCTGAAACAGAAAAATTTCACTCCCTCACCCTTGTTAACCTAAAAGGCCTCCAAGCTCCCTTTCCAAAAATTCCTTCAGCCCAACTTCAGCAAATCCTTAGAACTTGTTCATCCTGTTCTACTCTAGTTAAAACACCTGTGCTACAGGTTTTGGGAATTAACCCCAGGGTATTATGTTACAGATACAGAAAAAGCGTGCCAATGATTGAAAACCAATACACTCTGGCAAACTGATATTACACACATAGCTTCTTATAGAAAAAAATATGTATTTGTCACCATAGACACTTATTCCAGATTCATCTGGGCTACTCCCCATACAGGAAAGAAAGCTAAGGACCTCACTGCTCACCTACTTTCTACCTTTGCTACCATGGGCATCCCCAAATGGATGATGGGCCAGCATTTGCTAGCTCTAGCTTTAAATCATTTTGTCAATTATGGAATATTGCATATCATACAGGTATCCCTCATAACCCACAGGGACAAGGCATCATAGAACGGACCCATCAGGTCCTAAAAAAATCAGTTATTAAAACAAAAGGTGGGGAAATACCCTAACATTAAGCTGGCCATGGCATTGGCAACTCTAAACCTCTTTAACATTTATGGAGATTCAAAGTGTCCAGCCATATTCAAAAATTGGCAGACACCAAGCACTGTTCCTCAAATAATTGTCAGATGGAAAGATCCCTTAGACAATCAATGGAAAGGACCTGATCCACTGTTAACAACTGGGAGGGGCTTTGCTTGCATCTTCCCACAGGATTGTCCAAGACCCATTTGGATTCTGGCCAGAAATGTCAGATTCATCACCGCTGACCAAAAAGATGGCACACCTGTCACTCTGAAAGAAACTTGAACAACTCCTCACTTCTGCAAAATCCATGTGTCCCCCCTCTGCACCCCTGTCTGACATCCTTTTAGCTGCTCTGATAATAGTTCAAACTAACTCTATCTCTTCCAAGCCTGAGAACAGACCTCTGACCTAGACCCATGTCTGGTGATTTTTGTCAGAGAAACTTGGGAAGGAAGAAATCAGGTAATTGTAACCATTAACTGTCCTTTGCAAGGCTGAAGCTAGGCAATCACAATTACTGTGTTCCCCAATTCCACCACTACCTGTCAGGCACCCTTTATCTGTTTCCCCCATCTTAACAAAGGGCAGTGCTTGCAAATTCTGGTCTTGCAGGTTGGAGAGTGCTCGTAGCCCAAGAAGCCTGTTTCAAATCCAAAATAACCAGTTTAAAATTAATATGCAGGACCCCCAGTGTGAGTACTGAAGAGGTGGAGTACAGGGAAAAGCCTACCCTTACAGGAATGCCTAGTACCCTGCATCAGACATCCGTATCTCTTGCCAGCTTGTTCTAGCTCCTCAACCCATCCTCACTCAATCCCACATTCTTTTACAGGAGTCCAACATGGAAGGAAAGCTGCAGTCTACTGTAACATGGCCTCAGTACATTGAATATGCCAGAGATCTCTTCAATTACACCACCCACCCTAATGTCTCCCAACGTTTTTTCTGTGCATCGCTCACATGCCCTCTTTTCACTGCCTTCCCCTCTAACCCCCCTTTACAGGAATCTACCTCCGTGAAGACAGAGCCAGTGCTCATGGCATTCCCCTTTGATTGACTCACTACACTTCCTATTTGTTTAGTAAGAGCTGCAGCAGCCCCAGACCCCAGGTGCCTCCGACGTGTCCCTCTCAACAGGAACCTGTGTGTCAAATCAACATTCTTTCTCTGATGTGATGGCACTGCATCTTTCTGTGCGAATGCTACTGGATCTGGAATTTGTTTTCCTGTAATTATCACCCCTCAGCTCTTTCTTTATGAAAACAAGGAAGTCGATTGGATGCTGTGGCTGGACCCAGACCATCAAGAGATTGATTTTCATCCCATTTCTGGTCAGCCTAGGCATCACCCTCTCCACGGAAGCGATGGGAACTGGAGGCAGAGCTCTCGTGAAGGTTTACAGCATGCAAGCAGACTTCCAAACTAAGATTGATGAAGCAATGGCGTCCACAACAAACAGCCTTGAATCGCTCCAGAGGCAGATAACTTCTCTGGCCAAAGTGGTGATGCAGAACCAGCCAGTCCTGGACTTCTTGACTGCAGAAAATGGGGGAACCTGCGTGTTCCTGGGAGAAGAATGTTGTTTTTGTTTAAATGAGTCTGGTCTTATCTAAATTGTTGAGCAAAATGTTAAAACTCTAAGGGATCTCAGAAAAGAACTCTGTGAGAGATACTCCCCACAAGTTTCTGTCCCATGGTTTTCCAACCCTGACCTCATGGCTGATGGGGCCCACCTGGCTGGCCAGGTCAAGATGGCACTGAGGGGAGATAGAGGAGGAGGGACCCGGGTTGTTTGCCAAAACCTCTGGTTGGGGAGAGATAAGGACAAGCAGTGTAAGTTACAATTGTCAGCCGTGTATGCCAATCTGCCTGAGAGGGTCAGAGGGGCTGCAGGAACATTGGTCATTTGCTTTCATGCCTAAATGCCTTTTGTGGCTGTTTTGTATATAAGTCACTGCTCTGCTTGCAATAAAGTGAGTCCTTGCTTGACAAGCTCCCGGTCTGGTGTGTTCTCATGCGGACAGTCAATACTCAACCTGCTCAGCCCCATCCACCGAGGAGGCTGGCTGGTTCGAGCCTCCCCTCCCCCATCCCTCTTCAGGTGACACCACACATGGCTACTTCCCTTACTGGGACCCTTTGTCACCCTAGGAATTCTCCTGACTATTGCACCCTGTGTCCTCNAAAAAGCCACAATCTCTCAGTTCTTAAAAGTTTTGTTCCAGACTTGTGCCTGCGGTTTTATGACCATTGTCTAAACTTAAAAATGTATTATGCTGTAATCTGCCAACTGTGACCTATGACTATGTACTTTGGTTAATGTATGAAACTTGAATTATTAGTAACCTGTCCAGTAGTTCTGGGAAGTTTGCCAACTCTCCTTGCTATTTCTTCTTGAATGTACTATAAAATCAATGCCTTGAGCTCAGTAAAATCGCAGCAGAATCAAAACCCCTCTGGTGTCGTTTCTGACTGTCACCGCTGACCCTGTGTTTTCCTGATTACCAAGGACCCTGTTCTCCCATGGTTGAGACCCCAGTGGGCCAGTCTGTGGCAACCCTGTCTCAAAAAGGCCAATAAATAAATAAATAAATAAATAAATAAATAAATAAATAAATAAATCAGCAAGAAATACCCCCTGACTGGCCCTTGCTCCCAAGACCTAAACTTCTAGGAATAGGACACTCACAGTCTTACTTAACTAAAAATGTTTTCACCTGGGAAGACCCTGATGGAAACACAGGTCAGATTCGTCCATTAATAGCACCCACTATTATCAATCTGCTAGGGCAAGATATTTTAGAGGCTTTGGATGTGGTTACTGCCACTCCAAGTGAGAACAACCATGCCCAGACAGGGAGAAAATGCCTCCATCATGTCAGCAAGAAGCACCCCCAATCCTGAGGGTCACCGCAGAGTATTCTCCCCCTCATTTGGACTGGAAGTCAGATGATCCAGTCTGGATTGAGCAGTGGCCCTTACCAGGAGAGAAATTACAAGCTCTCCAAGACTTAGTCAAAGAACAATTTTCATTGGGATGCATCCGTCCATCTTGCAGTCCCTGGAACACCCCTGTGTTTGTCATAAAAAAGGCAACAGGTGGTTGGCATCTCTTACAAGACCTGCGAGCCATTAACAGAACTGTGCATATATGGGGGTCACCGCAAAAGTGTCTCCCCCTTGCCTCTGCTATTCCAGCTAACACCCCTCTGCTAGCCCTAGATATAAGACTGTCTTTTTATTTTTTCCATCCCCCTCCATGCTGAGGATTGCAAGTGGTTTGCTTTCTCAGTTCCTGCAATTAACAACTCAGGTCCAGCAATTCGTTACGAGTGGACTGTTCTGCCACAAGGCATGGCCAACAGCCCAATGCTCTGCCAAGAGGTTGTGGCAGCAGTGGCTCTTAAACCCCATATAGAACAAGGTCTGCAAGTCTTCCATTATATGGACGACATTTTAGTTTGGGACAAATCATCAACTGACCTGGCAACTTTAAAGGACAGGCTTGTACCATCCTTAGAAGCTTTTGGATTTAAAATAGNTGTGGAGTATCTTCCACTGAATGTCATCAAGTCTGGGACTGGGAGGGGAAGACCAACTTGGGGAAAACTCAGGACATGTATTTGTGCATCCAAGAAAGTTCTTTGTAGTCTTCAATTTCAAAGGCTTTGTGGTAAGATTGTGCATTTTTCCTGTGTAATGTTGTCAGCAGCATTCTCTGTTTAGGTGGATGGTGTTCAACATCTCCCTCCTCTGCCCAAACCACTATTTCTCTGGTTTATAGCACCAGAATCAGCTCCTTCTGAGTCATTTCCACCTCCCTCTTTCCAGCATTTTATCGGCATTTAACTTGGGTCCCAGGCTGGAAAGAATGGGCTGTAAATTCAAGTGGAAGGGTTTTTGTGTATGTGTAAATTTCTTAATTGAATCTTTGTGCATTTCAAATAGTGTCTCAATCAATCTTCAATGTCAGTATACCCCCTTTGCCACCTGCAGAGGGAATTCTTTTATAGTCATAGAATATTACTCTTCAGATTTGACTGATTACCAAAGGCTGTTTGCACCCAACCTCAGAGACCCTCTTTCCTCAGAGACCCAAATTATTTGTAAACAGGTCCTCCTGTGTAATTCCAGGCAAAAGACATAATAGATAGTCTGTGATGAATGCAATCTAATTAATCCAACAGTCAGAGACAGATGGATCTCCATCAGATTGAGGCTTGCCTGGTCTATATAGTGAGCCCCAGACCAGGTAGACCAAGAGTGAGACCATTCCAAGTATCCAAGGGGACTGATTATTCTGAGATGCCTAAGGTGGCTGACAGAAATATCTAGTGGGTATTGTACAGCATCATCCTAACTGGGTGGAAGATTTCCCTCTGCCAATATTACAACTAACTCTGTAACAAAAACACTCCTAAGGTCAATAGTTCCAAGATTTTGGTTAATATAAGAAGACTGAAAAAAACAGAAGATATTTTTTAAAAAAACACAAGATATTTTACTGCCACTATTCTAAAATAACTAATGGAATCAGTAGACATTAACTGGGTCTATCACACCCCTTGTCACCCTTCATACTGGGAGAACTGTGAAACAGTGAACTGAATGCTCAAACAAAGGGAAACAATGCTGACAGAACACACAAGGCCCATGCAGACTCTATTAGACAAAATCCCATCCTAGATCAGGGGAAACAGGAAGCAGGCCCTAAGCCTAGCCAAGCAACTATTGGTAAATAATTACTGCAGATGAGGGAGAGTTGATCTTCTTTCCAGGAGGGACTGTAGATAGGCAGACTAGACTACAGTGGACGAACTTGCACCAAGCATCATCTGGGTACATATGCTTCACTGGATAGAATTACACAAAAATGACAGAATTCATGAAATCTAGTGGGGGGGGCACTAGTGAGAGGATGGGGAGGGGGTCTATATTTGAATAAGATCTATTATATGAAATGCATAAAAACCAAACACAGAAAGTCTTTAAACAACAAATTATTAACTTAATTTTTGAGACTAAATGGCCTTGGACTGAGTGTTTGGCAAACAGTCCTGAAAAAGATGTAGGATTGTCCTTTCTGAAATTCTACATGGATCAACAGACCTGGGAAGAGCCATTGACCTTCTACCATGGAGAATAAGATCAACTTCTCAAAAATTATGTGCTGGCCTCACCTAACTCTGGTTTCTCTTAGGTTACAAGGCTTTCTCTTCCAGCCCTCTCCACTGCCAGGCATCCACAAAGATGCCAGGGCCACACAGATAATGACAGAAACCCTTCTACTTGACTTTCTAGCCCATTCTTTCCAGCCTGAGATTCAAGTTAAATGCTGCTAAAATGCTAGAAAGAGGAAAAGGTGGAACTGATTTAGAAGGAGCAGATTCTGGTATTGCAAACCACAGAAATAGCAGTTTGGGCAGAGGGGAAGAGAAGTTGGAGACAGTCCAGTCAAATGCAGAAGGCTGCTGACAACATTACACAAAGAAAATGCACAATCTTACCATAGCGAGCCCCTTTAAAATGGAAGACTACAAAAAAACAGTTGTAGTCTTTTTATTATGGGAAAAAATAATAGCCAACTCGGAAACAAATGTAACTAAAACACTGTCTAATCCTACATTGGGATCAAATATTCTCTCAGTGTATGAAATAAGAGAAACTGTCAGGACTGAGTGGCAGGGATGGGAGAAGCTCATGTGGTCTAGTTACCACTGAGATGGACCTCCCCAGCCTTAGGAATGGGATGCTTGGTCTTCTCTTCTAAAAGGACATGACCTGGGGAAACACATCTTGAAAATCCCTGTCCTTTATGTTCTTTGACACAAAAGGCCTGAGGCAAGACACACCCTTCAAATCCAACTATTCCAGCTCCTTTGATCAGCTGTAACTACAACACCTGCAACAAAAGAGGAGAAGGAATCAAAATTCATTAGAAACTTGTCTGATGAGGGCTTCCTTTCCTTTAAGGAAACCTGACACTTCAACTTGAGAACTGCCAGAGCACACATCTCTTGACATTGTGATGGACTATTACTAGAGGCCTGACTGTCTAGTTGAGGTGGGCCTGTGGTTCTGCCTTACTAGGTCTTCCTTTCACTATTGCCTAACAAGGTTTCTCAAGCGTAACCTCAACTGTCTCACAGACAAAGGGACCCTGACTCTAAGAGGGTCATTTGACACTCACGTGGATATAATTTCTTAGAACAGAGCACCCAATGAGTTTAAGTTAGAAACCAAATAGCAGCAGGACTTGAGTCAGTGCTGTTCTGGTGATTTACCATAAATGAGATTCCAGACTGGAAAACATGCATACAAACTATATACACACACACAGAGGCACATTAGCTATTATATATTATAGCTAACACAGATTTGTGCATTTCACTAGAGACAATATAAGCTGTACTGAAGATCAACTGGATGTCATTAGTAAGCGGCATGGGAAAATAAACTATCCTTAAGCATATTACCAGGAGAAAGGTGTGTATGATGATAGGTGGTCAGTGCTGTCCTTTCATTCCTCATAATACAGCATCTGCTGGCAACATTACAAAGGTTCTTCAGGCACAAACTATTTGGTCCAATGAGCTACCTCAAAATTCAAAATAAATGATTCCTTTTCTGATCTTAAGGAACAGTGGTTTGCCAAGTAGAAGGGTAAAGATCTCCTTTGTATAGTCCTAGGACTCATGACAAAAGCTGGCTGTTGTATGATCCCGTGCATGGGTGATTAATTGATGATTAATTGAAACAGTGACAACTGAAAAAATTCCTACATCTTTTCACAATTTGTTAGTAATGAGAACCTCAGAGATGGAAAGTTTGGCAAGGCTAAGTGAATTTTAAAAACTTAAATGGTATTGTAAAAGAGGGGATGTCTTGGAAAATGCCAATGAATTTGCATTAAATGGTTAACACAGAAAGAGAATACCAAGTGTAAGAAAATTTGTCAAGATACCATAGGCAGATTGTATCCTGTGCTCAATGTCATATCCTGTTCTCAAGAGCTGAACTTTGCTTATCATCTATGCTCTTTAGTGCTCAACCATGTAAGAATGGGAGGCCAAACTCTGACCATTCAGAATTAGGCAAAGAGTCCTTTGCCTTGGGCTTAAAAACCCAGTTGAAGCCCTGCCTAATGTACTTTCCTGTCTCACTTAATGTTGGGTTATAGCCTTTTAGAAAGTGAAGCATTTCTAATACTAGCACATAATAAACACCCAGTCCCCTGAAGAGGGAGACTATTATTTGGTAACCCTGGATGAATTTTATCTGGCAGTACTTTTTTTTTTTAATCTGGCAGGCTTTTTGCCTGTATCCTTCTCTATAGAAACAAGGAGTAGGGACTGGAGGGATGGCTCAGACCATAAGAGTGTGTACTACCTCTTCACAGGAACTGAGTTCCATTCCCAGCACATATGGGGCAACTCACAAGTGCCTATGATTCCAGCACCATGTATATTGCATGTGTCCTCAGGCACCTGACATAAGGACACAACCCCACTAACACACCCCATTCCACATAATTTAAGAAACTTTAAAAAATCAAAAAACAAATGGGGACTGGAGAGTTGGCTCATTGGTTAATGGCACTTGGTGCTCCCAAGGGAACCTGGGTTTGGTTCACAGCACCCATATGGTGGAACAACTGTCCATAACTTGTTTCAGGGGATCTAACACTGTCTTCTCTCCTATGAGACACTGTATGTATGGGTGCATTTGCATTCATGGAGAAAAAACACTCATGCACATGATAAAAATAAAGAAATAACAAAGAACCCTAAGTAGGTCTCTGAGGAAAAGTTGGCATGATTTTTTTTTTAATGGCAGGGAAGCACATGAGATGCTTTACTCTGTTACACTATGTGATTTGGGATATGCACACCCCTGTTCTTGTAATAGTGCACTTTAACCTGCACCTACTATGCACACTGGCTTGTCTCCAAACAATGCAGTTAGCAACCTCAGAACCCCTGAACTCTCACCTGCATCAGGTTGCACATACACCCCAGTCTGAACTATGGTATAGGATTCCCTACCCCCAGTAACATCAAATTGAGATAATTCCTATTGACTTAAATTCCAACGACTTTAGGTATGAGGAATGCAGGACCAATCCAGGCTCAACTGGCTTAGGGAGAATCACTTATTTATCATTTTATGTCTATATATAACTGACATGCATATGACTGAAAGCAGATGCATTGTAGGAAAGAATTTTACAGAAAGAAAACTGCATAATCTGTCAAGTCAAAGAGAGCCACCCTCATTGCATTCAGCAACCGCATCCTACTCCTCTTGAACCCCATAAAAAGAAGCTCCAAACAATAATTCAGCCTTGAGTGTCCTCAGTCATGGGCCTGCTGTCAGTGTTGACAGTGTATCTCTCTCTTATCTATTCAATGGCTTCACTATTTAGTAAAGAACTGAGCTCTTACTTTAAGAGACCAGGAATTTGTAAACAGCCAGCCCCACAGAAAAAAATGGGGAAGTTTTGTTTGTTTGTTTTTCCAGAAACAATCTTATGCAGTCAAGGCTGGCTTAGAACACAGACTAGGGCTAGAGAGATGGCTCAGGGGTTAGGAGAACTGGATAATCTTCCAGGAGACCTGGGTTCGGTTCCCACCACCAAACCTTGTTACTCCAGTTCCATGTGACCTGCACTCTAAGCAGTGGATGACATGGCTGCTCTTATATACATGCAGGCCAAACAGTCATACACATAGAAGAAAAAGAAGAAAATTCTAAAGAGAAAGATAGTTTGTACCTGGGCATGGCCTTGATCTCCTGACCCCCACGTCCTGGGGACTGGGCTTGCACAGGTGCACCCCCCCTTCCTTAGGTAGAAAGCAGCACTGTGTGGATGCAAGGCAAACTCTCTCCCTGAGCTATGGGTACAGCTGCCTGTAATTACATCTCCATGAGCAATGGCCTGCTCTGGACTCCAGATAACGCAGTAGTGCCCATGCTGACACATGTTCACATACACACACACACACACACACACACACACACACTCCTAGGACAGGCCATAGGCGCGGGTCTACACTGGCGCAGCCCAAGGCCCAGGGGAGGCAGATTCTTTAGACTCCAGGGGGCAGCAGGGCGCCGGAACCCACCACCTTCTGGAGCCTCCCCAAGCCCCGGGCCGCAGACCAGGGTCCAGGAATCCCACAGCCCCGCCCGCCGCCGCTCCACACCCCCCCCCCTTGCGCCCTCCCGAGTCCCGGAACTCTGGACTCTTGCGGGCAGAGCTGCAGCTAAGGCTCCGCCGGACAGGACACTAAGAGCTTCCAAAGCCCCCCACAGGCCAGCACTGCCCGACAGAGGAGCCGGAAGGCGGGGAGCGGACACAGCCTTCTCCCCGTCAGGACGCTGCTCACCAGCTCCTGATTCCCCGACATCCCGCCGTCTCCGCGCTTCTCCCCGGGGCAGAGTCTTCTCCAGATAGGATGACACATACACAACCTCAGAACAGACTGGAATCTAGGGACAGAACCAGAGAGAAAAGGATGAAACTTTCAGGAAGCTGGTTGCCAGTCTCTGTGAGCCTGATTGGCCGTGGAATCCTACAACAGTGCCTCCGATTGGAAGGAATTTCAGGTCCCGCCCCCTTATGCTCTGAGTGACACTATGTTCTCCCAATGGGAAGGAAATGAATCTTGCCAAGCTCACCTCAGAGGAAAAAGGCCTTGGTTTCCTGACTTCTCTCTCCTGGATTCCTCATGGTGGAAGTAGAGAAATGATTCCACCAAGTTTTCCTGTAAGCTCCAGAAATGCCTTAGGCCTTCTGTGTTTTTTGCAGAAGCAGACACATTAATAAATTAAAATATCTTGCCTATATTTAATTTTTAATTATATTTTGTATGTATAGGTGTTTTCCTGCACATAAGTGAACACATGCATGCAATGTCCTCAGAGGCCAATAGAGGGCATGAGATTACCAGGTACGGGAATACTGAAGAAGAGAAGTTATGGAGACCTAGCATTGGCAGAGAGCTTATAACAAAGCCCATTACAGAACCTGTTACAAAGCCTGTTAACCCTAGAGACAGGTTGAAACCAGGTGAGAAGCAAGAATTCCAGTATGATTCATATTAACTATGGACTTTACCAAGATCCGGATAATATTCCTTTTATCTAGAGATATTTAATTTGAAAATGACAACAAACCAGGACTAAAGCCTCAATATGAAGACACTGGGGTGGAGCTCATTCTCTTCTCCAGACGTTACTGGTCATCTTGAATAGGAACATTAATGATTCTTCACACTGGCTAGTGGTAAAATGGCTTTCTGAATCAAAGTCTGGAATCCCAATTTAACCTTGTGTGTCTGATAGATTAGAGCTGTGCCTCCTTCCTCTGTCCCTTACAGGATCTTAGCTGTTTAAAAAGCAGGTGTTGCAATTCTAAGATCTGACAAAATATTCTTCACATTAAAATGAATCAGAAGAGATATAGAGGGTCACTGCATTCTCATCAAAGAATCAATTGACCAAGAAGATATTAAAATCATGAACAGATATTCATCAGCTCTTGCATAACCAATTTCATAAAAAAATATTACAGAACTTCAAGACACTGACTAATCACAACTCAATAATAGTAGATGACTTCAATACACCCCCACTCTAGTTTGCCTTCAATTGCTGTGACAAAACTCTCTGACCAATACCAACTTGGGAAGAGAGTCCATTTGCCTTATATCTGCCAGGTCACGCTCATCACCAAGAGAGCCCAAGGTAGGAACTCAGGGTAGGAACCTGGATGCAGAAGCTGAAGCACAGGGCATCAAGGAATGCGGTTTATTGGCTTGCTTCCCTGGCTCTTGCTCAGTCTGATTTCTTATACAATGCAGAAAAACTTGCCCTGGGGTGGTACTGTTGATACTGGGATGGGCCTTTCCATATCACTCAACAATAAAGAAAGTGCCTGACAGATATGGCCCAAGTGCTCTCAAGTGCAGGAAATTTCTATATGACTCTCCCTGTACCAAGGTGTTTCAATTTGACAGCTAAAGCTAACCAGAAAAATTGACCTTTGTCAGCTATACACAAAACCATATCACTTTAAACCACAACCCTTCCATTTCCTGTCCCCAGGATATGATGATAATATTATTACATTAGTTAGTACAACTTTATTTTTGTTTTATTTTATCAGTCCTTTGGAGACAGGGTCTCCCTGTCGCCCCAGGTGGCCTAGAACTCACTATGTACACCAGACTGGCCTTGAATTCACAGACATCCATATGCCTCTGCCTCGTAAGTGCTGGGTTTAATGGCTTGTGCCATCACATCTGCAACAATACAATTTTAAAAGTCCCATAGTTTTTACAAAATTCAACACTTTAAGTACTCAAAGCCTTTGTTAAATGTATCTAAACTGTGGTATTCTATAAAATACAAAACAAGTACTATCTTATTTTCAAAGGAAAGAATCAGAAACATTGAAACAAAACCAAAGTCCAGCAAAGAAGCTCAAGGCTGGACGTCTGGGACTCACCCACAATCTTCTGGGCTATCATGGGCATTGGCAGCTCCATTTCTGTGGCTCTGTCATCCACGCCTCATAAGCCTCATCTTGTAGGCTCAGGCCAGTTGTGTTCTACACCTGCTACTGCTGCTGGTGGTGGTTGGCCTATGGTCCTAGCATCTTCCAAAAGCTGAGGACTCCATTGACAGTGAGGCTTCATCTTCACAAATGGGTCCTTCTGGGCTCTCAGGTGGCAAAGCCTCCAATTCTCCCCCATGATCCCTTCAATGTATTGGCCTTCACTGGAACTGAAGCTGAACTGTGACCACCTTCAAATCAGAATTATCTAGCTTGAGATGGACGCTCAGGCCCCATCTGGACCACAGATTCTGTGTGCTGACTGTCAGGGAATACTTCCCAAATGACTTTCCCACAATGATGTGGCCTCTTGCTACCAGCGGCTGATTTTTCTAGCCCTACCTAACCAGCAGAAACTGTCCCAGCAAAGCGATGATGTCATGTCAGTGGTTCTAATCTCTTCTTTATCACAACTGATAAAGCATAGATTGTGAATTCAAAATATCACACAAATAGCCCTGGTATTCTCAGCTTCCATTTGAAACTTGAAAAACTGGGCTCTATTGTTTACAAGTACTTGAGCTGCATTATTCCAAGCTCCACAGCCTCGGTTTATTAAAACCTAAACTCTCAAAGTCTTTTCCACTCAAAGTTCTAAATGCTTCAGCAATTCTCTCCAAAACAACTGGGCCAGTGTTGTCACAGCAATAGCCCAATTTCTGCTCCCATTTCTGTTCTAGTGTACTTTCAATTGCTGTGATAAAACACTCTCACCAGAACCTATTTGGGGAGGAAAGGGTCAATTTGCTTCACAAGTGCAGTCCGCCATCAAGAGAAGCTAAGGCAGGAACTCAGAAAAGGTACATGGAGGCAGGAGCTGATGTACAAATGATGGAAGAATGCTGCTTACTGGCTTGCTCCCCAACCCCTGGTCAGCCTGCTTACTTATACAACACGGAAGAACTGGCCCAGGTGTGACACTAGTCACAGTGGGCTGGGCCTCTATAGAGTATAATTTATTTTTCCAATATTAAAGTTGTATTCAAGTGCATATATACCAATGTCATATGCTAATTGCTTTAAAAGGAGCGGGCCTGTGATGTCCAGCTCAGATGTTCAATATTACTAAGAAGAAACTGTGAATTAATGTTTGATTCTGGTGATACTGTCCTCAGGCATTTTGTTTGGAAAGATGTTTTTGGTGGTTAGACTGATATTACATGATCGGAGAGCCTTAATAACATGATGATATTCAGAGTGTTCAGATATCACACTGCCTAAATTGACAAGGCAAAAATTTTTATTGGAGTTTAAGAAGGAAAAAGCAAACAATGGAAACCAAAGGTGATTCCAAGTTGAAAAAGACATCAAAGAGAATTGTAGAATTAGACAAACATGTGAATCTTCAAGAGAAACAAAGCAGAGCAGCCTGAATTGGTCCTCAGCTTCCTAGATGCTGATGCAGGCTCTGATGCTGGATTGCAGGCACTTTGAGTTTTTCTAGGGTATAAGTTATTGCTACCTGAAATTACTCTTTTACTGTGTACTTCATTTTCATTGATCCCAGGAACTAACATACCTCAGCACTGCTGCACTGTCCACTATAAATTCTCTCTGTGCTTGAGAAAAGCATGGTTTCAATTATACAAACTGTTCATATTCAGGCTGGCATATTTATTTCCCACAACTTATTAGGTGTCACATGATGCATTCTAGTTCTCTGAAGTTTCTGGGAGGTAAATTGAACACTCCTTCAGTGAAAATATTTTCATACATTAATCACACTCTTTGGATCTCCACCAGCTAAAATGTAAAGAGTAATGTGTAATAATTTTTGTAATATAAAATGTAGAAAAATGCAAGCAAAAATGCCTCAGATTCACCAAAGTTGGAAATAATCAGAAAAGACTAGTCCTTTTCAAGGTACATAAATGCATTCCAAAAGTAGAGTTCATATATGTCAATGCCTATTGAATCCCTAGGGGTGAGTTCATCTAGTGGATCCTATTTGGCCTGTCCAGGGTCACTCCCTTCAAAATGATTCACTCTCCATTACCCAGCAGTGAAAAGCTGTCAATATTTATTTGCCAAGTTGTGGCAACCTGCCCATTTTCCTAGGTCTATGATTTTTTTTTCTGACAGAGTTTTCATGGGTCTTGTGCATATTGTCACCACTCCTGTAAGTTCATATGACCAAGGTTCCAGGAGCCTGTGAGAATGTGTTTCTTTATGGTCATGCACCACCTGACCTGCCTCTGGCAATCTATTCATGCTCTCTTCTGAAATGGTTCCTGGGCCCTGTGTGTATGCAGGTTAGGATAGGATTCATATCCAGGGACCACAGTTTGCAGTCTCTTATTTGTTACACCTTGGCCAGTTGCAGCATTTGTGTTCATCACCTACTGCTGATAAGGAAGTCTTGCTTAAGAGAGTTGAGAGATGCATTAGCATTCCCTCTCCACCTTGTTCCACTAATTTTTGTGGGACTTTGGTATATAGGTTCCATTTTAGATGTGTCACTCGTGGCTGGTCACCTCACAGACACTCATTCTCTGTGTGTGATCCATTAGGCATTTTTTTATTTTTATTTTTTTATATGTATGAACATGCATGTAGGTTTGCGCACCTGTGTCATGCAATGCAGCAGAAGTCAGAAGAGAGCATTGGATTCCCCTAAAGACGGTTCTCAGCCACCATGTGGATGCTTGGGATCGAACCCGGGTCCTCTGAAAGAGCAGTCAGTGCTCTTAACCACCAGGCCATCTTTCCAGCCCCCCATTAGGCAAATTTATAATAGTCTCTGTTGCAAAATAAGTTTCTTTGATGACTGGTGACCAGCATGCTTGTATATAAATATAAGGATCCGTATTTAGCAAAGTGCAATAAATTATGTTTACCTAGGCATATGACAGACTCAGTGATTTCTTTAAGATCTATGACCTCTCCAGCCAGATGTATTTGTCTATATGTACAGGCCACATATGAGTTCCCTTGCATTGAGTGGGCTGTATGTCCAATTAGGGAGCTGTTGATTAACCCCCAAGAGAAAAGAACCACTATTAAACCAATATAATTTGCTGTGTGGTTATTAGGATTTAAAGCTGGGTTGGACCATTGATTGATGTTCTCCCTTCAGAGCTTGCATAGAGTCATCCAACTCAATGAAACTAGTGTTCAGGAAGGCCACTTCCAGGTCAGTTCTAGCTCCGAGTCCTGTGTCTGAAGTATTTCCTATCTTCAGCAGTAGAGACTATACCTTCAAGACATTACCTGGGACATAATCAAGGGCTCTGGCAGTAGTCTATGCACTTTTCAGAGTCCCTTTGTCCTCCCTGACCAACAATTCAAGGGCAGGTTTATCCTATCTTACATTGTGTTTCTTGTTATATGGTCTTCATGTATACAAACATGTACAGATACTGTGTGTATATTCATGTACAGATACTGTATGTGTATATTTCAGTAGGGTTTTAAGCTAATACATTTCCCTCTGGTTTTTCACATCAGCTAAGCATTATTTATCTCTCACGTCTCTCTGAATATGAACCTCCCTCTCCAGTTGTTTTCCACATTATCCATATTTTCCCCTGCATAATACCTGTCTCCTGTGATTCTCTCTCTCTCTCTTCAGCTCCATCTTCCCGTTTATACCATTGTTCTTGGTATAATTCTCCCTTTACACCTTCCTGTTTAATACCAGAAAATTTTACTGTGATACCATAATACTACAAAGAGGGAACAAAATCCCCACAGGAAAAAATATAGAAAGATCTTAATGAACATAGACACAAATATTCTAAATAAAACATGGGAAAACTGAAATAAGCCTCATATAAAAATGATATTCATCCCAAACAAATGGACTTTATTCAAAAGATATGTAATACACCAACATATGTTAATTACTCAATGTTAACTATCACATAAATACACTCAAAGACACAGTCAAATGATCATCACATTGCTCTTCAACAGAGTCAACTTCTCTTCAAGATTAAAGCCATGGAAGAGCTAGGGATGGAGGGAGTATAACTCTAAATAATAAAGATTATAAAATCAAAGGGACAGACAACATCTTGCTAAACGGAGAAAACTTAAAGTATCATCCTTAAAATCTCTTTTAAGGCAATAGCGATCACTATCTGCAAACTGTTAAATATATTATGTGACATCTTAGCTAGAACCATAAAATGAGTGAAGGGAATAAAAGTGATACAAAAAGGAAAAAGAAGGAATAGAATCTCTGTTTGGAGATGGCATGATTATTTTCCATAAGAAACCTAAAGACTCCATTAGAAAGAGAATATTCCAACAGAAAATTACAAAGAGATCCTTAATGAACATAGACGTAAATATTCTAAATAAAACACTGACAAGTTGAATTCAAGCTTATATCAAAATGATTATTTATCTCAACCAATAGGATTTTATTCAAAAAATACAAAGAAATAAAAAATTCTTAGAGTTGAAAAGTAATTTCAGCAAAATGATGGAAGATAAAAATAAACACAAGTCAGTATCATCTCTATACCCCATGGTATAGAGATGATACTTTCTCCAAAAGAGATTGGAGAAAGGAATGGGGCAAATAACCACATTCAAAATACATACCATAAATAAAAATACTTGTGAAAATGGCTAAGCAAGGAAAGGAAATAATTCTACAATAAAAACTATAATGCAGTGAGAATGAAATTGGGGAACACACTAAAAGCTGGGAAGGCATTCCACAGATTAGAATAATTAATCCTGTGAAAAAGACCTTCCTTAGTAAGACAATCTTAAAATTCCATGTAATCTCAATCAAAATCACAAGATCCTTCTGACCAGATATAGATCAAACAGGCAGTCTTCAAATTGAAAACAATTTCAAACATAATAACAATATCATTATTGAGAGTTATACATGAAACTTATATAAATAAAAATATATAGTTAGTCTCAAAATAACAGGTGTAGTAAAAAAATAACTACAGAAAATGAGTAATAGGTTGGATATTACCACCCCTGACTTCAAATTACATTTCAGAGCCATAGAAACATAAAATGCAGAGTTCGAGCACAGGAAGAGACAAATAAATCATTAGAATAAAATTGAGAACGTAGATAAAAACTCCCTCAATACAAGTATCCTATTTTAAGCAAACTAACAGTAATATACACTGGGGAAATAAAAACAGCATCTATTACAAATGGTGCTGGGAAACCTGGACTTCAATATGTCGATAAAGGAAAATATATACTTATTTCTCAGGGTGAAGAAAACTCAACCCCATGTGGATCATGGAAATACTGGATAACACAGAAGATAATCTCAATGATTAACAAATGGGATGTCATGAAACAATGAAGTTTATATTCAGCAAATGAAATGGTGAGGTCAATGAACAGTCAGTGTACTCAGTGGGAGAAAATTTTGATTGAGAGAGCTTTCCTGTCTCCAATATACAAAGAACTTCATAAAATAAACATTACCAATGTAAACAAGTCAACTACAAGAAGATTGTGGAACTGAAAAAATGGTTCTCAAAAGAAGAAAGGCAAATACCTAGGGAAAGCTTTAAAATGTAATAATAATAGGCAACAGGGAAATGTAAATTAAGATTTGAAAATAAAATGGAATTTCCTGTATTGGTGGGCAATATCACTACCAGTAGACATACATCTCTGTGAACAGTCGTGGGGATCATAAACTGATGACTCAGACTATCTTGAATCTCTCTCTTGTTTTTCAAGTCTGATTCTCTCACTCACTCTTCAGCTGACACACTGTCTAGGTGAGTTGGCTGTTCATTTCTAAGGCTCTGATTTTCTCTCTTACTCATGTGGTCATATTATAGGTAAATGTCACCACACCTGGCTTTATATATCACTGTTGTAGTTCCAAACTCAGGTCCTCATACTCGAGTGGCAAGCACTTCCTGTCCTCAGCCATCTTCCCATACCTCCCCTTCTTCCTTCAATCACTACATTTAATCCATTCTACTAACACTCCATGAAGAATTTTGTTCTTTTTTTTCCTTTGCACACAATTCCAAAAACATTTTTAAGCCAACATTCAAATACTATCTCAAAGATAACGTTCTGATACAGAACAAAACAAAACAAAACAAAACAAAAAAACAACAGTTTAACAATTCTAAGTATATAAAATCATTTGAAACGAATTATTAAATGTGGAAACACAGCTGGGCTTGATGGCACACA
>VZQC01014308.1:3081011-3096011 GCA_009823505.1 Rhizomys pruinosus
TGTCAACCCATGAATGGAAACAACCTGAACAGACTGGAGTCCAAAATGACAACTCCAAAGAAATTAGACTGTTTTCCTCTCACCCACTTGTGCCCCTTTCCCAAAGCCCAGGGAACAAACTTCGGAAGAGGAGGCATGGTAGATTGTAAGGGATGCAGAGAGATAGGGGTGAATCGTGAGACTACAGGAATATAGTATGGACTCCTAACTGATCAAGATGCCTGTGCATACAAGCTTCTCCAACTGGACAATGGGAACCCTGGGTTGTTCAAAATTTGGACATAGGTACTTGCAAAATGCACCAGTTACATAATTGTATGACATACTGAGTAACATCAATGTTATCTGCAAACAGCTGTGTCATTATATTGTAGAATCCCTTAAAAATAAACAAAATTAATTAAAATTTATTGCCTTTATTTATTTACTTATGTATTTATTGTCTTTTCGAGACAGTGTCTCCCTGTAGACCCAGCTGTCCTGGAC
Source organism: Rhizomys pruinosus (assembly GCA_009823505.1). Taxonomy (NCBI): domain Eukaryota; kingdom Metazoa; phylum Chordata; class Mammalia; order Rodentia; family Spalacidae; genus Rhizomys; species Rhizomys pruinosus. The sequence continues at coordinate 3,081,498 of VZQC01014308.1, forward strand.
CTCACTCTGTAGACAAGGATGTCCTTGAATTTACAAATATCCGCTTTCCTCGCCTCCCGGGTGCTAGGATTAAAGACTTGTGCAACCACGCCAGGCCTATATTTAATTTTTAGTTAATTTTTTGTGTGTATAGGTGTTTTCCTGCATGTAAGCAAACACATGCATGCAATGTCCTCAGAGGCCAGTAAAGGGCATGAGATTACCTGGAACTGGAGTACTGAAGAAGAGAAGTTATGGAGATCTAGCATTGGCAGAGAGCTTATAACAAAGCCCATTACAGAGCCTGTTACAAGCCTGTTAACACTAGAGACAGGTTGAAACCAGGTGAGAAGCAAGAATTCCAGTATGATTCATATTAACTATGAACTTTACCAAGATCCGGATAATATTCCTTTTATCTAGAGATATTTAATTTGAAAATGACAACAATCCAAGACTAAAGCCTCAATATGAAGACACTGGGGTGGAGCTCATTCTCTTCTCCAGACGTTAGTGGTCTACTTGAATAGGAACATTAATGATTCTTCACACTGGCTAGTGCTAAAATGGCTTTCTGAAGCAAAGTCTGGAATCCCAGTTTGGCCTTATCTGGATGCTAGAGTAGAGCTGTGCCTCCTTCCTCCGTCCCTCACAGGATCTCAGCTGTTTAAAAACGCAGGTGTTGCAATTCTAAGATCTGACAAAATAGCTTCACATTAAAACTAATCAGAAGAGATATAGAGGGTCAGTGCATTCTCATCAAAGGATCAACTGACCAAGAAGATATTAAAATCATGAACAGATATTCACCAACTCTGGTGCACCCAATTTCATAAAAACTCTACTACAGAACTTCAAGACACTGATTAATTGCAACTCAATAATAGTAGACGACTTCAATACCCCACTTCTCTAGTTTCCCTTCAACTGGTGTGATGAAACATTCTGACCAATACTAACTTGGAAGAAAGAGTCTATTTGCCTTATATCTGCCAGGTCACAGTTCATCACCAGGGGAGCTCAAGGTAGGAACTCAGGGCAAGAATCTGGATGCAGAAGCTGAAGCACAGGCCATCAAGGAATGCCGTTTATTACCTTGATCCCCTGGCCCTTGCTCAGTCTGATTTCCTTTTTCTTTTCAAAGCCAATTTTTTACTGAACCTCTGTGCATTTCAAAATTACAAATCAAATTTACACCCGTGCCCCCCTTCTCTGCCCCCCACCCCACCAGAGCTCATGCATTCTGCCAAACGTGTTTTTCATCTTTTTCTCAGTCTCTCTCAAAATTCTCAATGCAGAAGTTTACTGTTTTGAGCAGTTCACCATTTCAGTCAGTTCTTTGATGCAGTCTTTCTGTTGTTGTTATTCGTTCCAGTATGCATCATTCCCAAATATGCACATATGCATGCCACATATATCATGGGTTTTAGCATCTTCAACTTATGGGGTTTTTTTTTCTTTATTAAGGTGAAAGATAGCATGTTTGAAGGCTCTTCCTTGGCAAGCCCAAACCACCATCAATTCTGCCCTCATGTTCCACACTGGGGTTTTCCCTTCCCATGGTCACCAAATGTGTTCCAGTACGGATCATGTCCTGTCTCGATCTACCTGTACTGGTCTCCATGATACAGCCTGGGTAGTCGAACAATGGCAGTCTATACTCTGAAGAGGCAGAAACTCCAGTAGTAGTTCACTCCACAAGTTGGATGTTTCAGCAATAACCATCTGGCACTGAAGGTTTGGAGGATTCTTGGTGGAAATCCCCAATCTAAGCTCTGTGCACTCAATCTGATTTCTTTTACAACACAGAACAACCTGCCCAGGGGTGGTACTGCTGATAGCGAGCTAGGCCTTCCCACATCACTCAACGATAAGGGAAGTACCCCACATATGTGGCCCCAGTGCTGTCAAGTGAAGGAAATTTCTATATGACTCTCCCTATACCCAGAAGTGTCAAGTTCACAGCTAAAGCTAATGAGCAAAATTGACCCTTGTAAACTTGACACACAATCACATTATTTTAAATAACAATCCTTCCATTTCTAGTCCCCAAGATGTCATGATAAGATTATCAATACATAAAACAATAGAACTTAGTTTTTTATTTTATTTTATCAATCTTTTTGAGACAGGGTCTCCTTAGAGCCTGAGCTGGCCTAGTACNTAGAGGAGTAAGCAGTAAGCAGCATTCCTCATGGGAACTGTACATAGTATCACCGCCTCCTTCATGAGTGTCACGACATTCCTCAGCGCATAGGGCACCTGTATATTTCAGTCATTCTAACAAAGCTCAAGCTATTTGATGTACAGGGATTTAAGCAGTAACTAAGTTGCATAGGATACAGATGTTTGGATGGTAATGCTAATCCACAAACGTGGTTTCTCTATAAAGGGGTACAAGTTCTTTATTGTTGCTTATAACATCTCCATACACTAGAAGACATAAGCTTATGGCATCGCACTGTGAGTTTATTCCTCCTAACGGAAGAATGAGCTAATAGCCATTAAGATTTTGGGATATATATATATATGTATATATATTGTATAATATTATGTATATATATGTATTATATATATGTATATATATATATATGTAATCTTGGCTGCCACCATTGCACAGTATCTCCAGGCCCTGTTGAGGTGAAGCTGATACTGACAGAGGAGTCTTCTTGTCTCAGGGAGACCAAAATTTTGCTGTATTTCTTTAGAGGCCTTTGGTAATGCTCTCTGGCATTTCAGAGGCCAGTGTATGCTAGCAACTGCGTCTCATAACATTTTTTCATGCTCACACCTGGTCTTCGAAACAGGGACTTACTGACTTTCTCTTGCATATATCCCACTTATGGCAAAAGGCCTTTATATTTGGGGGGGCGGGTTTGAATCCACTAGCCAACATCTCCTAGGCAGAATGTTCTATTGCTGTGTCAGAGCCTTTCCTGTAGTTAATATATTTTGCTTAATTACAACAACTTATAAACACTTTACTATTGAATTTGTCTCTAGATAGAGAATATCCTTTCACAGTACCTATGCCTATCAGTCCAGACTAAAAAGGTAGTTATAACTGTTTTATAGGAAATATACAAACTGTAAGAATTGCTCTAAATTTATCAGTTAGCGGATATGATTTCTTACAATCAATGTTTTTCTTTTCCTCAATTAAAGGGGAAGAGGTAAGGAAGGTTTCTCGTTATCTGGAAGGTAAACTTTGTTATGGTCCATTATAAACAGTTAACGCCAATAGTATTCAGAGAGATGCTCAGTGTCTGTGACTCAAGTGCAGTTTGAGTTCCTCTTTCTTTAATGTACAGATGGGTCAAGCCTCTCTGCTGGCATTTTCCAGTCCATCCTGCATAGCCATAGTTGTATGTTTTCAGGTATTTATATTGGTGATTTTTACCTGTTGGGAACATAAAATTCTCCCACTATTAGTTTCAAGATCTCATAAAATTGAAAATTTATCTATAGTTTTGGAACACAGAGTTTTCCAATTGTATCCCAAAAAGGATAACTAACCGCACCATACCATATCACCTCCCTCTTTTTTTTCAGGTTTTTGTTTTATATTTTGACCTTATAGACTGCCTACAGTTGTATTACACATACCCATTAAACAGGAGATACGAGGCATAAGCTTTTCATTAAATTTACACGAACTGTTTCTCATTGACTGTATGCTACTTACTTGGGAAGGAAATTTAAAGCTTAGTTCTTTTAAATTGTCCTACAAGTAAATAAAGTGTTATATAAATGTGGATGTTTATATATTCAGAAAAAATATAAAGGAACAAATTGTTGAACCTTAACCTAGTACAAATTATAAATAAAAACAATTAACATTTTTTCCCAATCTAGTCTCAATTGTATTACCATTTTCACCCAAAAACCTACACCTAAATTTAACTAAATCTAAACAATTCACTAAGACTTTTAAAGCATCTTGTACTTTGGATAAAGCTTGGGCAGAGGTGAGTATATGCTAAATAAATTTTAACCCAATAAACACTTTGCTCTTTAAAGCTATATGACTGGACTATGACCTTTCTACTTATTTGGGAAGGTAAAATTAAGCTTAGTTCTTTAAATTGTCCTACAGTAAAAGAAAGTGTTTACACTGTTGATGTGGTGTATAATTCAGAAAAATATAAGAGACCTTTTGTGTACCTTAACCCAATTAAAATTATTAATAAAAACTGTCAATTTTAATATTCAGTTTTAGTTCAATTGTATTACCATTTTGACCAAAACCTACACCCAAAATTTAACTAATCTAAACAAATTTAACTATGGCTTAAATTATACCTATACTATGTGGATTACAGCTTGGCCAGAAGTTTGAGTACTTGCTAAATAAATTTTACCCACTATAACTTTGCTCTTTAAAGCTATATACTGGACTATGACTTCAGAGAAATCAGTCCCTTAACTTTTATGGTTTATTTTGTATTTGTGTATAATGTCTTAACTGGAATATCCGTCTCTAGTAAATAATGTTATTTTTTAAGTATACTTTTTTAAAAATGCCAAATCTTAACAGAAGTGGAATTTTTAGATTGACTATCTTTCCTCCGCTCTTGGCCTTCCAGGGCCTGGCATTGAAACTTCTTTAAGGACTTTTCAGTATATAGCTCCTTTTTTTTTTTTTTTTTTTTTTTTTTTTAGCCACAAGCATACCTTCATATAAAACCAATTTGCCAAAGCAGTTGTGCCCCAGCCCAGCATTCAAGGCTCCGACCATCCAGCTGGAGGGACTTGAATGTTCAATAAAGTTGATCAAATAAGTGTTCGGTCTATATTGCTGTAGTTCCCAATTCACCCCAATTGCAGCCCCTATATTCTACCACTGCCATCTTCCGCAGATTGTTACTATAGGCTTAGACGACGGGGGTCCACTAGGGGACAAGAAGCACAATCAGTTCTACTTTGTCTGGGAAGAGTTGTTGTCTTGGACTTTGGTCATTTCTGGCTGTTTCATTTCATGATCTGACCGTTTGCAGGATAAGCTTTCAATCCTACAAATGAAACACAAGCGGAAATTTTAGATAATATAGGTATTTAAAACATTGCTCAGTTACTAGCTGTAGGTTACTTGGTATAGATACAGGTGTTTCTGGAGGTGTGTTAATCCTGTTGATTACTTTTTTTTCGCTTGAGAAAGATGACAAAGGCCTACTGTGGAGTATAACAGCGTTCCTAATCACTAGGGGGTATAAGCTTGTGGCAATATCCACAAGTTATTCCTCCATGTAGAGAGCAAATAATCAAATAAATTTGGGATATACAGACTTATAGCTGCCACTGCTGCACAATAACTCCAAGCAGGTGAGGTATAGCTGCATGTTGGTGAGGTAGTCTTGCTTGACTCAAGAGACCAACATTTCTTGCTTTAATTGGTTTAGTGGTCACTTGGTAACCACTCTCTGGTATTCCAGAGTGCCACTGTATACTTGTAAGCGTGATCTTGGTACAATCTTCCCATGCTTACATAAGGTCATTGACAGCAGGGCCAGGCCTTACTTGCCTCTCTCCCTTGCAAATATCCCAGTTTGTAGGCAAGAAATCTTTACCTTTGGAGGGGGGGCTTGGATCCCCTATTGGCCAACATCTTCTTGGCAGAAAAATCCATTGCTGCTATCAGTGCTCTCCTGTACTTAATATATTTTTGCTTATATGCACCATTTAAAGAGACTTAGTTTATTAATTTGGTTCTGAATAAAGAAATCACTTTTTACAGCTCCTATGTCTATTAAGTCAATTAAAGAAAGCAGTTTAACCAGTTATAAAGAGATTACTGTCTATAACAGTCAGCTCTAAATTACAGTTAAGGGATGACTTCCATACACCTATGCTGTTTTTTCTTTTGTTCTATGAAAAGAGGTAAGGAGGTCTCTCATATTGAAACTGTGCTGCACCTAGAAGTAAAGTTCATTAGGAACTCACTGTAAACAGGATGTTACACCTATGGTCCTCAGAGATGTTTGATGCCTTTAGCAATCCGAGGCTTTTCCTTCTTTTAGTGTTAAGATTGGTAAACTTCTCTGCTGGTATTTCTTGGGACAACCTACACGATGGAAGGCTGTATCATTCTTTCTCAGCCTTTGAGTTGGTGAAATTCTAGACCTGTGGGAACACAAATCTTTTTCCCATAGTTTAGTCTTAAGATAAATTGGATAGTTTTTGAACAAAAAAGGATTTAATATTAACCGTATCCCTTTTTATTTTTATTTTTTTAAATTTTTAATTTAATTATTATTTATTTATTAATTTTTTTTTGACACCAGTGAGTCTTCAAAAGTCAGTTAAGGTACACATACCTATTAGGCAGTGATCAAGGTGTAAATTTCATCAAATTTGTCCATGCTTTTTTTGGGTGACTGTATGCTTGTTAATTTGGGAAGCAAAACTTAATTCCTTAGATTAAATTAGATTAAATACAGGTAAAAGAAAATGTTACAAATTGATACTGCAGAACACAAATAATAGAGAACATTTGTTTATTTTAATGCCCAAACGTTAATTGTTATAACTAAAGTTTTTAAGTAAAATACCCATGTATTTTAAATTAAATATACATAAATAGAATATAGACCCATGTCTCCTCCTGCCCCTTGCACTACACATCACCGGTACTTTTGTTTTGTACTTTAGTAAGGCCACAGTTAATGACAGTTTAAGAAAGTACTTTGAATATTTAAAAGTGGTTTGAAATCTTTTGTAAAGACTTGCGGGACTTTTAAAGTTGGAATGTTTTGAGTTTGTTGGGACATGCCATTAATTCCGCACTTGGAGGCAGAAGCATGTGGATATCTGTGAATCTCAAAAGGCCCAGCCCTGGTCTACATAGTGTGTTTGGAGGAGGAGGGGGAGGAGGAGGAGGGGGAAGAGGGGGGGAGGAGGAGGAGGAGGAGGAATAATGCGAACATGTTCTAGCATGGGCACCATTGCGTTATCTGGACGTTAGAGCTGGTCAGAACTCATGGAGATGTAATTACAGGCAGTTGTACCCATAGGTCAGGGGAGAGAGTTTGCCTTGCATCCACACGGTGCTGCTTTCGACATAAGGAGGGGAGGTGTACCTGTGCAAGGTCAGATCTGGTCAGAGGTCATAGAGATGTAATTACAGGCAGTTGTACCCATAGCTCAGGGGAGAGAGTTTGCCTTGCATTCACACGGTGCTGCTTTCGACATAAGGAGGGGAGGTGCACCTGTGAAAGGTCAGAGCTGGTCAGAACTCATGGAGATGTAATTACAGGCAGTTTTACCCATAGCTCAGGGGAGAGAGTTTGCCTTGCATCCACACAGTGCTGCTTTCTACATAAGGAGGGGAGGTGCACCTGTGGGAGCCCTGTGCTCAGGACGTGGAGGTCAGGAGATCAAGGCCATGCCCAGGTACAAACCATCTTCTTTCCTTCTTTTTAGAATTTTCTTCTTTTTCTTCTATGTGTATGGCTGTTTGGCCAGCATGTATATAAGAGCAGCCATGTCATGCAGTGCCTAGAGGGCAGACCACATGGAACTGGAGTAACAAAGTTTGGTGGTGGGAACTGAACCCAGTTCTTCTGGAAGACTATCCAGTTCTCCTAACCCCTGAGCCATATCTCCAGCCCTACAACTGTGTTCAAAGCCAGCCTTGATTGCATAAGATTGTCTCTGGAAAAACAAACAAACAAAAACAAAACTTCCCCATTTTTGCTGTGGGGCTGGGTGTTTCCACATTCCTGGTCTCTTTAAGAGCTGAGTTCTTTACTAAATATGAAGCCATAGAATAGATTAGAGAGGGAGACACTGTCAACACTGACAGTAGGCCCATGACTGTGGACACTCAAGGCTGAATTATTGTTTGGAGCTTCTTTTTTTATGTACCCAGATGACCCTTGGTGCTAGTTCATCCACTGCAGTCTAGTCCGCCTATCTACCATCACTCCTGGAAAGAAGATCAACTTTCCCTCATCTGCAGTAATTATTTACCAATAGTTCCTTGGCTAGGCTTAGGGGCTGCTTCCTGTTCTAGGATGGGTTTTGTCTGATAGAGTCTGCATGAACCTTGTGTATTCTGTCAGCATTGTTTCAAATTCCTTTTGTTTAAGCGTTCAGTTCACTTTTTCTTTTTAATTTATTTTTTACATATATTATTTTTGTACAAGATTATGTTACAAATAGAATCTAGACCCGTGTCCTGCTCTCAACCCCCCCGTCCCACCAGATTCACCCTTTCAGTCAGTTCTTTGATGAAGTCTTTTCTGTCGTTGGTGTTATTGTTCTTTCCATTATGTATCACTCCCAACAAGAAATGTTAACAACTAGGTTATTGGTGCTAGCATACACAGATGAGGGTTGCCATTCATCATTTGTTTTTCTGGGACTGTGTTACTTCACTTAACATAATATCTTCCAGTTCCATCCATTTACCTCCAAAGTTCATGATGTTGTCTTTTTTTACTGCTGCATAGAACTCCATTGTGTACATGTACCACATTTTCTCAATCCACTCGTCAGTTGAGGGGCATTTGGGTTGTTTCCAGCTTTTTGCTATTGGTAACAGAGCTGCAATAAACATTGCTGTGAATGTGTCTCTGTGGTAAGAAGAGTCTTGTGGGTATATACCCAGGAATGGTATGACTGGTCAGATGGTAAGCTCATTTTGAGTCTTCCAAGTGTTCTCCACACTCCTTTCCATAGTGGCTGTACAAGGTTACATTCCCACCAACAATGGATGAGTGTTCCCCTTTCCCCACAACCTTTCTAGCACTTGATATCATTTGTTTTCTTGATCCTAGCCAGTCTTATCAGAGTGAGAGGATATCTTAAAGTGGTTTTAGTTTGCATTTCCTTAATTATTATTGATATTGAACACTTTTAAAGATGTTTCTCAGCTATCTCTAATTCCTCACTTGTGAAGTCTCTGTTCAGCTCTTTGTGCCATCTTTTGAGTGATTCATTTGTTTTTTTTTTTCTTCTTTGTTTTTTGAGTAGATTATATAGGTTGGAAATCAATGCTTTGTCAGACGTATCTGTGGTGAAGGTTTCCTCCCACTCTGTGGGTTTTCTCTTCACTTCTTTGATTGTTTCTTTTGATGTACAGANGGGGGGGGGTGGAGTGGGCGGGGGAGGGGAGGGGGAGGTGGGGGGGTAGGAGGTGGGAGGGTGGGGGTGGAGGGTGAGGGGGAGGGGGAGGGGGGAGTGGGGGCGGGGGAGGGGGAGGGGGAGGCGCGCGCTGCGTGGGCCGCGTCCGCCGGGGAGGGGGGGGAGGAGAGAGCGAACGAACCCGAACCGAACCCGAACCCGAACCCGACCCCTAACCATAACCCTAATCCTAACCCTAAGCCTAATCCTAAGCCTAAACCTAACCCGAACCCGACCCCGAACCCGAACCCGAACCCGAACCCGAGCCCTAAGCCTAACCCTAAGCCTATCCCTATCCCTCACCCGAACCCGAACCCGAACCGAACCCGAACCCGAACCCGATACCCGAACCCGAACCCGAACCCGAACCGAACCCGAACCCGAACCCGAACCTGAACCCGAACTCGCCCCGAAACCCGGATACTCGCGAACTCGACCGAACCCGAAACCCGACCCGAACCGGAACCCGAACCCGATACCCGAACCCGAACCCCGAACCCGAAACCCGGACCCCGCACCAACCCGGAACCTCGAACCCGAACCCGAACCCGAACCGAACCCGAACCCGAACCCGAACCCGAACCCCGAACCCGAACCCGAACCCAACCCGAACCCGAATCCCGAAACCCGAACCCGAACCCGAACCCGAACCCCGAAGCCGAACCCGAACCCGAACCAGAACCCTAACCGTCATCCGAACCCCGAACCCTACCCCGAACCCGAACCCGAACCCGACCCCTAACCATAACCCTAAAAAAACCCTAACATAACCCTAACACTAACATAATCTTAACCTAACCCTAAATCCTAACACTAACCATAACCCAAACCCTAACCCCAACCCGAACCCGAACCCGAACCGAACCCGAACCCGAACCCCAAACCGAACCGAAACGAACCCTACCCGTAACCCGAACCCTAACCCGAACCCGATCCCAAACCCGAAACCCGAACCCGAACCCGAACCGAACCCGAACCCGAAACCCGAACCCGAACCGAACCCGAACCCGAACCCAAACCCAAACCCGAACCCGAACCCGTACCCGAACCCTAACCCGACCCCGAACCCGAACCCGAACCCGGAACCCGAACCCGAACCCGAACCCCTGGACACTGACCGAAATCAGAACCCGAACCGAACCCGAACCCGCACCCGAACCCAAACCCTAACACTAAACCGAACCCTAACCGCACTCAGAACCCTAACCCTAACCTCAAACCTAACCCTAACCCGAAACCGAACCCGAACCCGAACCCGAACCGACCCGCACCCGAACCCGAACCCGAACCCGACCCGCGGAACCCGATACCCGACCCCGAACCCGAACCCGAACCCAAACCCAAACCCGGAACCCGTAAAACCCGAACCCGAAACCCGAATATCCCGAACCCGAACCCGAACCCGAACCGAACCCGAACCCGAACCCGAACCGAACCCGAACCCGAACCCGAACCCGAACCCGAACCCGAACCCGAACTCCGAAACCCGAACCAGAACCCGGAACCCTGAAAACCCGAACCCGACCCCGAACCCCACCGAAACCCCGAAACCCTAACCCGAACCCGAAACCCTCTCCCCGAACCCGTAAACCCGTAAACCCGAACCCGAAACCCTGACACGAACCCGAACCCGAACCCGAACCCGAACCCGAACCCGAACCCGAACCCGAACCCTGACCCTATCCCTAACCCTAGCTCTAACCCGAACCCGAACCCGAACCCGAACCGAACCCGACCCCGAACCCGAACCCTAACCCTAAGCCTAACCCTGACTCTAACCCTAACCATGATCCTGACCTAACCCTAACTCTAACTATAATCTTAACCCTGACTCTAACCCTAAGCCTAACCCAAAGCTTAACACTAAGCCTAACCCTAAGCCTTACCCGAACCCGAACCCGAACCCCGAAGCCGAACCCGAACCCGAACCCGAACCCGAACCCGAACCCGAAACGAACCCGAACCCGAACCCGAACCCGAACTCCGGAACCCGAACCCGAAACCCGAACCCGAACCCGGAACTCCTGACACCGAACTTCCGACCCGAACCCCGAACCCGAAACCCGAACCGAAACCGAACCCCGAAACCCGACCCGGAACCCTTGAACCCTTAACCCGAACCCCCGAACCCGAACCCGATAACCCGCACCCGAATCCCGAACCCGAACCTCAACCCATTACCCGAACCCGAACCGAACCCGAACCCGAACCGAACCCGAACCCGAACCCTAAACCGACCCAGAACCCGCACCCGAACCCGAACCCGAACCCGAACCCAAACCCGAACCCGAACCCCAAACCCGGAACCCACCCGAACCCTAAACCCTGAACCCGAATCCCGAACCCGAACCCGAACCCGAAATACCCGAACCCGAACCCGAACCCGAACCCGAACCCGAACCGAACCCGAACCCGAACCCGAACCCGAAACTGAACCCTAAACAAGAACCCGAACCCGCACCCGAACCCGAACCCGAACCCGACCCTTAAACCCGAACCCGAACCCGAACCCGAACCCGAACCTCGAACCCGAACCCGAACCCGACCCCAACCCGAACCGTAAACCCGATACCCCGAAACCCCGAACCGACCCCGAATCCCGAACCGATACCCGAACCCGAACCCGAACCGAACCCGAACCCGAACCCGACCCGAAACCCGGAACCACCTCCGACCCCGGAACCCGAACCCGAACCCGAACCGAACCCGAACCCGAACCCGAACCCCATCCCTAACCCGAACCCGACCCCGAACCCGAACCCGACCCGAACCAGAACCCGAATCCCGAACCCGCCCCCGGAAACCGAACCAAACCCGAACCCGAACCCGAACCAGAACCCCGACCCGAACCCGAACCCGAACCCGAACCCGAACCCGAACCCGAACCCGAACCCGAAACCCGAACCCGCACCCGAACCCGAACCCGAACCCTGAACGAACCCCAACCCGAACCCGAAACCCGAACCGAACCCGAACCCGAACCCAAACCCAAACCCGAACCGAACCGAACCAAACCCGAACCCGAACCCGAACCCGAACCCGAACCCGAACCCGAACCCGATCCCAAACCCGAAACACGAACCCGAAACCGATACCTCGAACCCGATACCCGAAAACCCGAAACCCGAACCGAACCCCGAACCCGAACCCTACCCCGAACCCGAACCCTAAACCCTAAACCCAAAACCCCAGGCCCCAACTCCGAACCCGAAACCCGACCCCGAACTCCGAACCCGAACCCGAACCCGAACCCGAACCCAAACCTGAACCCGAACCCGAACCCGAACCCGAACCCGAACCCTAACCCGACCCCGAACCCGAACCCAAACCTGAACCCGTAACCCGAACCCGAACCCGAAACCGAACCCGAACCCGACACCCGAACCCGAACCGAACCCGAACCCGAAACCCGAACCCGAACCCAACCCCTAACCCTGTAACCCCAATCCCGACCCGAACCCGAACCCGAACACTGCAAACCCGAACCCGAACCCGAACCCGAACCCTGAACCCGAACCCGAACCCGAACCGTAACCCGACCCTGAAACCCGAACCCGAACCCGAACCGAACCCGAACCCGAACCCGATCCCGAACCCGAACCGTAACCCGAACCCGAACCCTGACCCCAACCCCAAACCCGAACCTCGAACCAGAAACCCGAACCCGCACCCGAACCCGAACCCGATACCCGACCCGAACCCGAACCCGGACCCCAACCCCAACCCTAACCTTAACCTTAACCATAACCATAACCCTAACATTAACACTAACCCTAACCATACCCCTGACCCTATCCCTAATCCTATCCCTATCCCTATCCCGAACCCGAACCCGAACCGAACCCGAACCCGAATTCCCGACCCCGAACCCGAACCTACCCCCGAACCCGACCCCGAACCCGATAACCCGAACCGAACCTCGACAATCCAACCCGAACCCGAAACCCCGAAACCCGCACCCCGACCCTAACCCGAAACCGAACCCGAACCCGAACCCGAACCCGAACCCTAATCCTAACCCTAAGCCTAATCCTAAGCCTAAACCTAACCCGAACCCGACCCCGAACCGAACCCGAACCCGAACCCGAACCAAACCCGAACCCGAACCCGAACCCGAACCCGACCCCAACCGATCCCCCTGAACCCGAACCCGAACCCGATCCCAAACACGAATCCCGAAACCCGAACCCGAACCCGGAACCGAGAATCCCTGAATCCCGATACCCGAAACGCGAACCCGCACCTGACCCGAACCCCGCAATCCCGACCCCGAACCCGAGCCCGAACGCCGACACCTCCGGATACCCGAACCCGAAAACCCGACCCCGAAACCCGAACCCGAACTCCGGAACCCGCACCCGAATTCCCTAAACCAGAACCCACCCTAACCCGAAGCCGGAACCCGAACCCCGAACCGATACCCGAACCCTACCCCGATCCCGTCGAACCCGAACCCCGAACCCTGAACTCCGAACCCGACCGAAACCCGAACCCAACCCGAACCCGAACCCGAACCCTGAACGAACCCGGAACCGAACTCCGAACCCGAACCCGAACCCGAACCGAACCCGAACCCGAACCCGAACCGCACCCGAACCCGACCCCGAACCCGAACCCAAACCCAAACCCGTAACCAGAACCCTAAACCCGAACCCACCCGAACCCGACCCGTTACCCGACCCGGAACCCGATACCCGAACCGAACCGAACCAAACCCGAACCCGAACCCGAACCCGAACCCGCTGAACCGAAACCAGCACCCGAAACCCGAACCCCGCTGATACCTGAAAACCCGAACCGTACCCGAACCCGAGAACCCCTCGAACCCTAACCCGAACCCGAACCCGAAAACTCCGAGAACCCCGAACCCGAAACCGAAAACCCGAACCCGAACCGAACCCGAACCCGAACGCAACCGAACCCGAAGCCGAACCCGAACCCCAACCCAAACCCCTAACCCCGAACCAGGAACCCGAACTCCGAACCCGAACCCGAACCCGAACCCGAACCCGAACCGAAACCCGAACCCGAACCCGAAACTCCGACCCCCAACCCGAACCCGAACCCGAACCGAACCCGAACCCGAACCCGAACCCTATCCCTACCCCTGACCCTATCCCTAATCCTATCCCTATCCCTATCCCGAACCCGAACCCGAACCGAACCCGAACCCGAACACGAGACCCGAACCCGATACCCTAACCCGAACCCGAACCCGGACCCCGATACCCGAACCCGAACCCGAACCGAACCCGAACCCGAACCCGAACCGAACCCGAACCCGAACCCGAACCCGAACCCGACCCGAACCCGAACCCGGACCCTAACCCGAACCTCGAACCCGAACCCGAACCCGAACCGAACCCGAACCCGAACCCGAACCCGCACCCGAACTCCTGACCCGAACCCGAA
>VZQC01014308.1:3101011-3127626 GCA_009823505.1 Rhizomys pruinosus
AACACTAACCCTAACCCTAACCCTCCAACCAACCCTAACCTAAACCCTACCCCTCACCCTACCTAACCCCTCAACCCTAACCCTAACCTAACCCATACCCTACAACCCTAACCCTAACCCTAACCCTAACCCTATAACCCTAACCCTACCTAACCCTACCTAACCCCTAACCTAACCCCTAACCCTAACCCTAACCCACTGCCCCTGAACCTGACCCTGCCCTGACCTGACCCTGAACCCTGACCTAACCTAACCCTGACCTGACCCTGACTCTGACCTGACCTGACCCTGACCTGACCCTAACCCCCTAACCCCTAAACCCCTACCCTAAACCCTGAACCCTAACCCTAACCCTGAACCCTGACCCTGACCCTGACCCCTGACCCTAACCCTGACCCTGACCCTGACCCTGACCCTAACCCCTGACCCTGACCCTGACCCTGACCCTGACCCTGACCCTGACCCTGACCCTAACAAATACACTCTTTATTCCCAAATTCGTATTGGTCAGAGTCTTTTGTCACAGCAACTGAAGGCAAACTATAACAGTAGGGGTATTGATGTCTTTTACTATTAATGAGTTGTAATTAATCAGTGTCTTAAAGTTCTGTAGCACTGTTTTTATGAAATTGGGTGCACCAGAATTGTTGAATATCTATGATTTTATTATCTTCTTGGTCACTTGTCCCTTTGATGAGAATGTAGCCACTCTCTAAATCCCTTGTGATTAGTTTTAAGTGAAGTCTATTTTGTCAGATCTTAGAATTGCAACACCTCCTCCTTTTTTCCCCTCAGGTCATTTAAATGGGGGGGGGGTAGCCTGTATAAGGTGACCAGAGAGCCACATAATTTTAGACATTTGAAAATGAAATGCAGATAGAGCCCTTAATGTGAACGAACATTTTTTTCCTGATTCACAATTAAATTTGGTCTTTGCAAAAAATTGCATTCCATCTTGAAGTTGAAAAGCAATTCTTTTGGTCTCCCTAGAATCATTGAGATTCTTATGTAAACAAGTCACAGATTTGTGCCGTGCCCAGTGGCCAGACTCTCCTGTGTCTACGCAACACCAGCTTTTTAAAAACCTAACATCCTGTGAGGGACAGAGGAAGGAGGCACAGCTCTACTCTATCACCCAGATGAGACAAAAATCAGGATTCCAGATGGATTCAGAAAGCCATTTCAGCACTAGCCATTGTGAAGGATCCAATGATGTTCCTATTCAAGGTGGTAAGTAATGTCTGGAGAGGAAAATGTGCTCCTACACCTGGTCTTCATATTGAGGCATTAGGCCTGGTTTGGTATCATTTTTTAAATATTCATAGCTAATATGAATTGTACTGGAATTCTTCTCGCCTGATTTCAACCTATCTCTCGTGTTACAGACTTTGTAACAGGCTCTGTCACAGGCTGTTACAAGCTCTGTGACAATGCTAGATCTCCATAACTTCCTTTCTTCAGTACTCCAGTTCCAGGTTAATTAATGCCGTCTTCTGGCCTCTAAGGGCATTGCATGCATGCATTCACTTACATACATACAGGAAAACACTCATTCATACGCATAAAAAAATAAAAAATTGGGGATGGAGAGATGGCCTAGTGGTTAAGAGCACCGACTGCTCTTGCAGAGGACCCGGGTTCGATCCCCAGCACCCACATGGCGGCTGAGAACCGTCTGTAACTCCAATTCCAGGAAAACTCCAGTTCTAGGGGAATCCGATACCCTCTTCTGACCTCCGCGGCATTGCACGACACGGGTGCACAGACCTGCATGCGGACAGTACATTCATACACATACAAAAATATATAAAAATTTTTTAAAAATTGGCAAGAAATTCTGATTTGTTAATATGTGTGTGCTTGTGTATAAAACACATGAGACCTAGGGCACTTTTGGATGTCACAGGAGAACCCGGGGGAATCGTTTCTCAACTTCCATCTTGCAGGATTCAGGAGAGAAGCCAGGAAACCACACAGAGCGAGAAGGCCTTTTTCCTCTGAGGCACGTTGGACAGCCCTGAGTTTGGCATGATTCATTTTCTTCCCATTAGTACGACATATGTCACTCAAGGGCATGAGGGGGCGGGACCTGAAATTCTTTCCAATCAGAGGCGCTGTTGTAGGATTCCTGGTCCAATTAGGCTCACAGAGACTGGAGGGCGGGCTTCCTGTAATCTGTGTCTGTGTTCCCAGCCTTGCATCCACGTTGGTGTCTGCGTGGTCCTGTCCAGAGAGGACTCTGCGGGGCAGAGCAGCGCCCTGAGGATAAGATGTCCGGGAATCTGGAGTTGGTGAGCTGAGTCCTAACAGGGAGGAGGTTGAATCCCCTTCCCGCCCTCCCGCTCTTCCTTCCGGCCCTGCTGGGCTGCTCCAGCTCCAGGACCCCTTGGCGTCCTGCCCGCCCGGCTCGGGGATTAGAGCTCCGGCTGCCGCGCTGTCCGCAAGAGTCGGGGGCTAGGGAGGTCGCAAGGGGGGTTGTGGAGCGGCAGCCCGCGGGGCTGCGGGGTTCTCGGCACCTGGTCTGCGGGGGCCGCCGGAGGAGGCTGGGGAAGACGGTGGGTCCCGGAGCCCTGCCGCCAGCTGCAGTCTCCCCCGGGCCGTGGGCTACGTCAGTGTAGATCCACAACTAGGTCCCCTGGGGGGGGGGGCAGGAGGGAGAGAGAGAGAGAGAGAGAGGAAAGAGAAGAGAGAGGAGAGAGGAAGAGAGAGATGAAGAGAGAGAGAGAGAGAGATTGAGAGATTTCATTTCTAATGAAATTGTAGCAACATGAGTGTCAAATAACCCTCTTGGACTCAGGGTCACTTTTTCTATGAGACAGTTGAAGTTAAGCCTGAATAATCTGGATATGCAATAGTGAAAGAAAGAGCTAGTAGGATAGAAGCACAAGCCCCACCCCAACTGGACAGTCAGGCTTCTAGTAATAGTCCACCACAATATGTACTCTGACAATTCTCAGGTTGAAGTGGTGTCAGGTCTCCTCAAAGGAAAGGAAGCCTCATCAGACAAGTTTCCAATGAATCCTGATTTCTTCTCCCCTTTTGTTGCAGGAGCTGTAGTTATAACTGATCAGAGGAGCTGAAATAGTGGGTTTGAGGGGTGTGTCTTGCCTGCAGGCCTTTTGTGGCAAGGAACAAAAAGGAAGGGATTTCTGAGATGCGCTTCCCCAGGCCATGTCCTGGAAGAGAAGACCAGGTATCACATTCCTAGGGCTGGGGAGGTCCATCTCAGTGAGATCTAGATCATGTGAGCTTTTCCTATCCCTTCCAGTCAGTCATGACAGTTGCTCTTATTTCATACACTGAGAGCTGAGAGAGTATTTGATCCATTGTGGCCATGCTTTCATTCCCCCACTTCCACTTTCAATCACCATAGTCTGTCTTCTGCCTCATCTAAATTTTTGTCCTCCTTGGGAATCTCTGGATTAGAGGTGGGGCTTGGATACCTAGGCTTATAATGCTAGGCCTCCATGATTTCTTTTTCAAGATTATCCTTGACATGACTTGTACACACCCAGACTGTGTGTTCCACTGATGAATGATTTCTGTAAAAAAAAAAATTTTTTTAATTAGTTATTTTTATTTGCACAATGGTTTGAATTGCTGTTATCTTTTTTTTTTTTTTTTTTTTTTTTTTTTTTTTTTTTTTTTATTGTCCTTTCGAGACAGGTCTCCCTGTTAAGCCCCAGCTGTCCTGGAACTCACTCCGTACGACCAAGCTGGCCTTGAACTCATAAAGATCTGCCTGCCTCTGCCTCCCAAGTGCTAGGACTAAAGGCGTGCACCACCATGCACGGCTGAATTGCTGTTATCTTTACTCATATGTGTATAGTTCCCAAAGGCTGGAAGAGGGCAACAAACCTCCCATGTGAGTACTAGGAATAGAACTCAGAAGAATAGCTTGTGCTCTTAATGCCTGAGCCACCTCTCCAGCCTCTAATCTGATTTCCTGAATATAGAAAGAAGAGTATTCCATTAAGGTTCCTACAGTTTCTTTGTGTCTCTCCCCTCAGTACTCTTTGCATGGACTCAGTACTCTGAGTCCATGTACTCCTTCTCCAGTTACTTGTTATTGGCACATAGAAAGGTTACTGATTTTTTATTTTTTATTTTTTTTTTGATCTTTTCGAGATAGGATCTCCCTATAGCCCCAGCTGTCCTGGAACTTACTCTGTAGACCAGGGCTGGGCCTTGTAACTCACAAAGATTCCAACCTGCCTCTGCCTCCCAAGTGCTAGGATTAAGGGCATGCACCACCACGCCTGGCTAAGGCTACTTGATTTTTATAGATTAATTTGTAACCTGCTACTTTACTGAAATTGTTAATCATTTCTAGTTTTTTTTTTTTCCACAAGAGTAAATATACTTTTTTTTTTTTTTTTTTTTTTGCCTGTGGCCCTGTGAAATACTTTTATTATTTTTATTTTAAAGAATATTTTGGGCTGGAGAGATGGCCTAGTGGTTAAGAGTGCCAACTGCTCTTGCAGAGGACCTGGGTTCGATCCCCAGGGCCCACATGGTGGCTGAGAACCTTCTTTAACTCCAGTTCTGGGGGAATCCAACACCCTCTTCTGACCTCTGTGGCACTGCATGACACGAGTGCACCAACCTTTTCTAGTAGGATTTTTGGCATCCCTTAGGTGTATCATTATCTGCAAGAAGGGTGTGACCTCTTTTCCTTCCCCCCCCTTTTTTTTATTGTTTTATATATATTTTTTGTACAAGATTATGTTACAAATCAAATCTAGACCTGTGTCCCCCTCCCGACCTCTTCTTTTCCAGTTAGTACTATTTTAATTTCCTTCTCTTGTCTTATTGCTCTAGGAAGAGTTTCAAGCACTATTGAAAAGGAGTGGGGGCTGGGCGTGGTGGCGCATGCCTTTAATCCTAGCACTTGGGAGGCAGAGGCAGGCAGATCTTTGTGAGTTCAAGGTCACAGGCCTGGTCTACAGAGTGAGTTCCAGGACAGTGGGGCTTCAAGGAGACCCTGTCTCAAAAAGGACCAAAAAAAAAAAAAAAAAAAAAGAAAGAAAGAAAATGAGTGGAGATGGGGGCAGCCTTGCTGGGTTCCTGACTTAAGGGCACTGCTTCTAATTTGTCTCCATTTAGAATGATGTTGGCTGTGGGTTTGTTGTATGTAGCTTTAATTATGTTGAGGAATGTTCCCTCCAGTGCAATTCCCTCTTGGACTTTAAACATAAAGTCATGTTGAATTTCATCAAAGACCTTTCTGCATCAATTGAGATGACCATGTGGTTTTTGTCTTTGAGTCCATTTATATTATTTATGATAGTTATTGATTTATGTATACTGAACCATCCCTGCATCTCTGGAATAAATCCAACTTGATCATGGTGGATAACCTTTTTGATGTGTGCCTGTATGCAGTTTGCAAGTATTTTTGTTTGTTTGTTTTGTTTTGTTTTGGGTATTTTTGAAACAGGGTCTCCCTTTAGCTCCAGCTGGCTCGGTGCCTGCCTCTGCCTCCTGAGTGCTGGGATTAAAGGCATGCACCACCACACCCCTCTCAGTTAGCAAGTATTTTGTTGAGAATTCTTGCATCTATATTCATTAAGAGATGTGGATCTGTAGTTCTCTTTTTTGGTTGTATCTTTGCCTGGTTTTGGTTTTAGCGTTATGCAGGCTTCATAGAAGGAATTTGGGAGATTCCCCTCTGTTTTTATTCTTCTGAATAACTTAAGTAATATTGGTTGTAGGTTCTCTTTAAATGTCTGGAAGAATTCTGCCGTAAATCCATCTGGGACTGGGCTTTTTTTTTTTAGTTGGGAGGTTTCGTATTACTGTTTCTTTTTAAAAATATTTTAATTGAAGTTTTGTGCATTTCATACATATTTCTTTTTTTTTAAGTTCATTCCTTTTTTTAAAATTTTATTTATTTTTGTATGTGTATGAATGTACTGTCTGGGTGTAGGTTTGTGCACCCGTGTCGTGCAATGCCGCAGAGGACAGAAGAGGGCGATGGATTCCCCTGGAACTGGATTTAAAGACGGTTTTCAGCTGACATATGGGTGCTGGGGATCGAACCCGGATCCTCTGTAAGAGTGGTCGGCACTCTTAACCACTAGGCCATCTCTCCAGCCCCCATACATATTTCTTTTTAATTTTTTTTTTCTTTTTGAGACAGGGTCTCCCTGTAAAATTTTTTATTTATTTTTAATAAATAATAATGATAATAATAAAATAATAATAAAATTTTTATTATTAATTTTACTTTTTTCTGTATGTGTATGGATGTACTGTCTGTGTGTAAGTTTGTGCCCCCGTGTCGTGCAATGCCGTGGAGGTCGGAAGAGGGTGTCGGATTCCCCTGGAACTGGAGTTAAAGACAGTTTTCAGCCGCCATGTGGGTGCTGGGGATCGAACCCAGGTCCTCTGTAAGAGCGGTCGGCGCTCTTAACTGCTAGGCCATCTCTCCAGCCCCAACATATTTCATGTTTCAATTTAGACTCATTTCCTTTTCCATGCCCCCCACCCCACCTGAGTTCATGCATTCTGCAATACATTTCTTGTATCTTTTCCTGAGTCTTTTAAAAGTTTTTCAAAGCAGAGGATTATTGTTTGGGGGAGAACTTTACTGCTTCAGTTGGTTCTTTGCCCCAGTTCTTTTGTTGTTGTTCCCTCCAATTTGTATTGCTTCAATATATGTCACACCTATACTACCATTATGATAGTACTGTTTCAATTTTCTTATATGTTATAGGTCTGTTTAAGCTGTTGATCTCTTCTTGGTTAAACTTTGGTGAGTCCCATGATTTCAGATATTCATCCGTTTCTTTTAGGTTTACAAATTTAATAGATTTTTAAAGTATTCCTGTATAATGTTCTGGATCATTTTATTATTCATTGTGATATTTCCCCTTTCATCTCTAATTTTCTTGATTTGGAGTTGCTCTTTCTTTTTTGGTTAACTGGGCTAAGGGTCTGTCTGTCTTGTTTATCCTTTCAAAGAACCAGGTCTTGGACTCATTGGTTCTTTGTATAGTTTTCTTTGTTTCTATTTCATTAATCTCTGCTCTGATTTTTGTTATTTCTTCTTTTCTGTTGGGTTTGGAATTCATTTATCATTGTCTTTCAAGTGTCTTGAGTTGTAATGTTAACTCATTTATATGTGGTCTTTCTATTTTTTTTAATGTAGGCCCTTAGAGCTATAAGTTTTTCTCTTAGGACTCCTTTTAAAGTGTCCCAGAGGTTTTGTTGTGTTGTATTGTCCTTTTTGTTTGTTTAGTTCCAGGAATACTTTTTTTTTTTTAATTTTTTTTTATTTTTATTTTTTTATTTTTATTTATTTCGGTATGTGTATCAATGTACTGTCTGCATGCAGGTTTGTGCACCCGTGTCGTGCAATGCCGTGGAGGTCAGAAGAGGGTCTCGGATTCCCCTGGAACTGGAGTTCTCCTGGAACTGGAGTTTCAGACGGCTCTCGGCCGCCATGTGGGTGCTGGGGATCGAACCCGGGTCCTCTGCAAGAGCAGTCGGAGCTCTTAACCGCTAGGCCATCTCTCCAGCCCCAGTTCCAGGAATACTTTTATTTCTTTCTTAATTTCTCCTTTGGCCCATTCTTTATACAGGAGTTCGTTGTTTAATCTCTCTGAGTTTATTTAGTTACTAGGGCTTCTTCTGGAGTTGATATTAATCTTTATTGTATGTGTTTGATTTTGGAGAAAATTTCATGGGGTGCTGAACAGAAACTATATTCTTCGGTGCTTGGGTCCATTTGGTGTATTGTATTGTTCAGTTCTGATGTCTCTCTGTTTATTCTTTAAACAGTTGACCTATCTAATGGGCCCAGTTAGGTATTGAAGTCCCCTACTTCTAGTGTGTTGGGATTGATCTGTGCTTTAAAGCCCTGTAAAATTGTGTTCATGAAGATAGGTGCACCATAGTGTGGTGTGTATATATTCATGGTTGCGATATTTTCTTGGTGAATTGTTCCTTTGGTAAGAATGAAGTGACCCTCTTCCTCTCTTCTGATTAGTTTTAATTTGCAGTCTATTTTGTCTAATATTAGAATAGCAACTCCTACTTGCTGCTTAGTGCTATTTGCTTGGATATTTTTTCTACTTTTTCATAATCTTTGCTTGAGCAGTCTAGTTCTCCTTCATCTTGAGTCTTGATATTCTATTTTCTACTTTATTCATTCCATTAATGAGGCTTTCCCTGTCCTTTCTAGATGTTTTATTGAATGTTCCACCTTTTCATTTCAGCCCGTTTTCTTCAGTATTTCTCTCTTGTGAATTTGGTGCGGTTTATCATTATATTCTTTTAGTTTATTCCTATCTTTAGGTCCTTGGATTTCTTTCTTTGCATGGTCTTTAAATTCTTCAAATTCTTTGATTAAGTCTGTCATAGTTTTGTTTTTTTTTTAAATTCTGTATCCTGGGTTACATCTAGGGGGTCCCCATTGTAGCACTCTTCTGCAGGATTGGTAGTATTTAATGGAGTCATGTTACTTGGGTTTTTCCTTTTATTTTTTCATCTTAAGATAGTGCCTCTTCTTGAAGGTGGAAGATGGGTTTCTCTTTTTTTTTTTTGTCTTTTTGATACAGGGTCTCCCTGTAGCCCCAGATGTCCTGGAACTTACTCTCTACAGAGTGGCCTTGAACTCAAAAAGATCCACCTGCCTCTGCCTCCCAAGTGCTAGGATTAAAGGCATGCGCCACCACGCCTGGCTGAAAGATGGGTTTCTTACAGACTACAAAAACATGGATTTTGGGTTTTTTGTTTGTTTGTTTGTTTGTTTTGGTCTTTTTGAGACAGGGTCTCCCTGTAGCCCCAGCTGTCCTGGAATTCACTCTGTAGACCAGGCTGGCCTTGAACTCACTAAGATCCACCTGCCTCTGCCTCCCAAGTGCTAGGATTAAAGGCATGCGCCACCACGCCTGGCTGGATTTTGTTTCTTAATCCATTCTACTATCTATGCCTCTTGATTGGGGAGTCAGTCCATTGATATTTAAAGTTATTATTGAGAGATGTATACTGCTTCCCATCATTTTAGTTTCTGTTTGCATTCTTGGTCTAGGTTTGTATTTCCACAGTTATGCCTTCATTACCTACTTTCTATTTCCACTTGGGTATAGTCATTCATTGCTTCTGCTCTTTTTATTGCTTCAAGTATTCTGAAGGTCTGGTTTTCTGGTTATGAATTCTTTCAGCCTATTTATATCATGAAAGATTTTTCTTTCTCCTTCAGCTATAATAAACATTTTTGCTTTGTAAAGATTTCTGGGATGGGATCTATTTAGTACTAGGAATACTTTGGTCCAAGTTTTTCTGGATTTCATCATTTGCATTGAAAAAATCAACTATAATTCTGATGTGTTTTCCTTTATGTATGATCTCTTGTTTTCTTTTACAGCTTTTTGTATTCTTTATTTTGAACATCTAGTGTTTTTACTGTGATATGGCCTGGGGAATATCTTTTCTGGTCCTATCTTTTTGGTGTTCTATGGGCTTCTAGTATTTGCATGGGTATGTCTTTCCTTAATTTAGGAAATTTTCTTCTACACTCCTGTTGAAGATCTGGTCAATACCATTATCCTGGATTCTTCTCCTTCCTCTTTACCTATGATGCATAGGTTTGGTTTTTTTATGATGACCCACATTTCCTGAATATTCCATTCCTTGTGTTTTTCAAATTTTTCATAATCTTTGCTTGAGCAGTCCAGTTCTCCTTCATCTTTAGTCTTGATATTCTATTTTCTACTTCATTCATTCTGTTACTGAGGCTTTCTCCTGTCCTTTCTAGATGATTTATTGAATGTTCCACTTTTTCATTTCAGCCTCAGTTTTCTTCAGTAGTTCTCTTGTGAATTTGGTGCGAAGTTTATCATTATCTTTTAGTTTATTCCTATCTTTAAGTCCTTTGATTTCTTTGCATGGTTTTTAAATTCTTCAAATTCTTTGCTTAAGTCTATCATAGTTTTTAAAAATTCTGTATCCTGGGTTACATCTAGGGGGTCCTCATTGTAGCACTCTTCTACAAGATTGATAGTATTTAATGGAGTCATGTTACTTTCTTTATGATTTTTGCATGTGGGTTTCTTTTTTTTTTTTTTTGTGATTCTGGTATGAAGCTCAAGTGTTTCTTTGTTGAATTGAAGACTGACTTTCCTTGTATTCTTCAAGTGCCTTAGTTTTCTTCCTATTAGGTATGAAAGGCTGGTTACTCTAGGCTTCAGGTTCTCAGTTCTGATTTTGTACTGGAGGGCCCAACTAATTCTCACCCAGCCTGTCAAGAGCCCAAGACAGGTATCAGTCAAGCAGGTTTGAACACACAAGGCCCCATAATGTGAGCCGAGGGAGGGGCCCAGGTGTTCCCGAGCTAGGGGGTAGGAAGTCTGGAATGCCACTGCTGCAACACAGTTTGGGGCTCTCACCACTGGGCAAGTGGAACCCACAGAACCGCCTCACCACATTGGGTCCATCTACTGGCTCTTCAGGGCATTGGTTCCAGAGGTAAAATATTCAGCAGATGTTGGGTTCTTCCAGGGGAAAGCCTGCCTTAATATAACCTGTAGGTACAAACTTCTGATTTGTTAATTTTATGTGTATGTCATGTGTGTGGATATATGCATGCACCGTGTCACATATGATGGTCACTGGGTAACTTGGGGGAATTGTCTCTCTCTTTCCACATGTGGGAACTGGGGATCAAATTCAAGTCACCAGGTTTGAGGGCAGAAGCTTTACCTGCTAAGCTGTGTTACAGGCCCTAGTTGCTCATTCTTATTTCAGTTTCCAGGTATTAGTGCCATCCACTGTTTCTCAGGGTCTGAGAGGATGAAACCTGAGCTTCCGTGCAATGGGAAGCACTTGTGTATGTATGTCCAATCAGCTTCACAGAGAGAAAGGGCATCACAGGCTTTCACATCTCACTAGCCATCTCTGGGCCATTTGGGGCTCTGTCCCCATGATCTCTATCTGCTCAGGAGCCTGGGATTACGAGCCCTGTCTTGGGAGGTGAGTCGCCGCTACTGTGAAAATTCTAGTGAGGATGGGGATGTGCAGAAACTCAGAAAGGTGAGCTTGTGGCTTCGACCAAAAACCAAATACATTGTGCACCTTAGTCTCCAAATTTGATTTATTGGACAACTTCCCATGTCAGAGTTCATGCTGCATTCTCAAGGCATGGAGTTCCAAATTACACATTCACTTTAAAAAGTTGTAATATTATTTCCACTTTTATGTTTTGTCTTGTTTGTTTCTGAGGCAGAGTGTTATAGCCCTGGATCTCACTGCATAACCAACCTTGTCTGGTTTTCACAGACATCAGCCTGCCTCCACCTCCTGACATGAGTGCTGGTGTGCTGAAGCAAGAACATGACTCATTTATTCATTTATTATATGCGTGTGTTTGTACATGGGCCATAGTGTGGCTGCAGTGGTCAGAGGACAACTTTTCCTATTGGGTTCTCTCTTCCACCAGGTGGGTTCTGGAGGGAGAATTCACATTCCAGGCTGGTGGCAATGCCTTTGCCTATTTAGTCAAGGATGGTAACATTTCCTTCTTGTTTTATTCTCCTCTCCATTGGTTTCATCACCTGTCAACCTGATGTGCTATGCAGTAGGAAGGGCCAGGCTTTGTCTCTGACCCTCATTCTTACCATGTTCCTTCAGTGCTCAATTTGTGAATAACAAAGTTTATACAGAAATCAAATGCTGGTGCAGCCATATGTACAGGTTTCAGTGACAAATTTGAAAGGATTAGGGATTCTCAGTGGAAGTCTTGCTTTAAAATAACTGTAGGCAAGAACTTATTCCTGCCTGTTTCATTCACTCTTGGGTTTCTGCATCTATTGTTGGTTCTGGAGTAAATCACTATCTAGTTAGACTCACTGTTGGAAGACTGTTCAGACTCACAGAAAGTAGGAGGCGGGCTTTGCCTCTGGCCTGCCATTTTTCTGCATCTTTGTCTCTGAGCTGAGTTCTTTGTCCAGAAGGAAGGATTTCTCTGTCTGGTCTTCTTATCCTGTGACTCATCTTTATTTGGAGATACAGAGTGAGGACAAAATGTCAGGAAATCAGGAGCTGGTGAGTAGGGATTCCTGGCATGGAGAGGCCATGTCTGCTCCCTACCTGGCTTCTAGCTCCAGGAGTCCTGGGTGACTCGAGCCCAGGCTGCAGTGCTGTCTGCAGGAGTCCCGGGGTTGGCAGCTGAGCCGGGCTTAGGAAGGACAGTGGGGTTCATAGAACAGCAGCACCTCTGCCCTTCAGCCACAGCCTAGGTTTGGAGCAGCTTGAGTAAGTCCTTTGTTCAGATGGCCTCTGCCTGCTCACAAATATTTGCCAAAGCATTGATTCCATAGAACTGAGTAGAGAAGAAGATACTGTCAAGACTTAAAGCAACCCACATGAGTGGAGATGACAAGGGCTCATTTACTGTAGGAGCCTTACTGTTACCAGCTTTAAGAAAACAGAAATTTGGTTACCAAAGGGCATATTGAAGATGGGTCTCTATTTTGATTCCTAGATTATGTTGGAAATACACTTTTCATAATGTACATGTCCCTTCCCATACCAGATCTGATTTTAATTATATGAACACCCAATTATGCAAAACCATAAGAGGGTAAATAGAGGACTTTCTTTAAATTTATAGTTGAAGACAGTCTTTTTTTTTTTTTTTTTGTCTTTTCGAGACAGGGTTTCCCTGTAGCCCCAGCTGTCCTAGAACTTACTCTGTAGACCAGGCTGGCCTTGAACTCACAAAAATCCGCCTGCCTCTGCCTCCCAAGTGCTAGGATTATAGGCGTGCGCCACCATGCCTGGCTTTCTTTTGTCTTTTCAAGACAAGGTCTCCCTGCTTAGCCCAGCTGTCCTGGAACTCACTCTGTAAACCAGGCTGGCCTTGAACTCACAAAGATCTGCCTGCCTCTGCCTCCCAAGTGCTAAGATTAAAGGTGTGCGCCACCATGCCCAGCCAAAGATGGTCTTTGACTGCATGTTGTCCCAAAAGGTCTTCATAGCCAGAGTCTTTAGTAATATCCACAAATTGTAAATGTTTAAATTTGATATGACTAGTGGCAGGGAAATTTTCACTATTGTTTAGAAAGACATGTATGTGTAGCCTGTTACAGATGACAATTAGGGGTTCTGAATTTGCTATGTGCATTGCTTGGAGAGGGGCTTCTGTGCACAAAGAAAAGGGCTTTGCATAACCTAATCACATATTGCCCCAGATTGACCTATCTCCTCAAAACAAAAGAAAAATCTCCTCTCATGTTTTCCTCAGAGGGCCAGCTAATATTTCCTGTTTTTATTTTTTTATATATTTTTTATGTGTATGAATGTACTGTCTGCATGTACATTTGTGCACCTGTGTCGAATGCCGAGGAGGTCATAAAAGGGTGTCGGATTCCTCTGGAACTGGAGCTCTCCTGGAATTGGAGTTACAGACGGTTCTCAGCCACCATGTGGGTGCTGGGGATCGAACCCGGGTCCTCTGCAAGAGCATTTGGTGCTCTTGGTGGCTAAGAACCATCTTTAACTGTAGTTCCAGGGGAATCTGACACCCTCTTCTGACCTCTGTGGCATTGCACAACATGGGTGCACCAACCTACATGCAGACAGTACATTCATACACATTTAAAAAAAAAATGAGTATGGGGTACAAAATGACCGTGTAATCCAGCAGATTTTGGGAAAGCAAAAAAATTTCACATTCCTAACCTCAAACTCATCAGGAGTTCTTTTGCATTCCAATGGAATCTATATAAACCTAAGGGTCAAATGATCCTCTTGGAGTCAGAAGTTCCTTTTAGGAAACAGTTGCAGTTGAGCTTGGGTAACCTGATGATATGTAATATATATTTATTTATTTATTTATTTATTTATTTATTTATTTATTTATTTATTTATTTGTATTTTTGAGACAGGGTCTCCCTTTAAGTCCCAGCTGTCCTGGAGCTCACTCTGTAGACCAGGCTGGCCTTGAACTCACAGAGGTCTGCCTGCCTCTACCTTGTGAGTGCTAGGATTAAAGGCATGTGCCGCCACACCCAGCAACAATTTTGAAAGCTACAGCTATTCCTCAGCACAGGTTCCACTGCAGTTGTTTGGTAAAAGCTTCAGTAATGTGCTACAACAGGCACAACAGATATGTGCCCTGGCATTATTCAGACAACAGTGTTGTTGCTTCTCCTCAAAGGAATGGGGGACCTTAACAGACACATTTCCTAAGAATTCCAGTTCCTCCCCCCACCTTTCATGGCAAGAGTTGTGATTGGTAATGATCAAGGGAGCTTGAATAGTTGGGGTGGGGTGGTATTAGCCTCAGTCTGCTTGCAGCAGGCCATAGGAGGGAGAAGGATTTATAGAATGGGATTTCCCAGGCCATCTTGTAATGGAGGAGGAAGGCTATGCATTCCATCTCTAGGGCATGTGAAGTCCATCTGAGTGGGAACTTAATTACTTGAGCTTCTGTTCTCCCTGCCACACATTTGTAACTGATACCTTTATTGTATGTGCTTACAGAATATCTGATCCATTTTGGCCATGCATTCTCTGCTTCATACCCAATTTTGACCTCCATAATCTGTATTACTGTACAGTTTCTGCCACATGGACCTTTTTGCCTCCTTAGGAATCTCTGCACTGGAGGTGAGGCTAGGCTGGGGACCTAGGATAATAGAAAAACATCCCCTGGTTCTCTATTTCTCCAATATGACTGATACACATTCCATTGATCAACAGGTTCTTATCTGATTTCTTGATTATTAAAAGAGAAGTAAATCGAAGGTTCCTGTAGTTTCCTTCAGGATCTCCCCTATTATTTCTATTTTGCCCTGGATTTCCCTAAGGAGCATGCCAGGAGCATGGGAATATGTTCTGGGGTGGAGGCTATAGAGTATCTCCCACATTGTCATTGAATCTGAGTCTCATATTTGTCTATCCCAGACAGGCTGCTCTGATTTTGTAACTTGCAGAGTGTAAGAGTAAACATGTCCCATTGATGCTGCAGGAGACAGTGTTTCAGTTACCATGATCACTATAATATATAGTCTAAAACCAAATCTTTCTTACTCTTAATTTCAAGGGTTTCCTGGTGGTAAGATTGCAGATTTTTCTTGGACTTTGCTTTCAACAGCTTCCTTCATTTCTGTGTAATGTTTCCAATCTCTTTCAGCAGTTTGCATTTCTGGTTCTTTGGTTAACAACACAATAACAGCCCCTGCTAGTTCAGGTCCAACTTACTCTTCACAGGTTTTTATTAGCACTTGAGAAGAAGCAGGGTAGGGTTAAGTTAGAAACCAGGATTATATTATATTATATTGGAGAGAGGTCAACTGAAACAAAAAGTTTCAGTTAGGAAAAACATTTCCCAGTACTGCAGAAACAATGGACTTCCTGAGATTCAGGTATATCTGGATATGAATGTGCTGCTCAACAGGGTGTGGTTAATGGGGGCTGGGGTAGCAGTTGGGCAAAGTACAAAACAGAATCAGCCCAAACAAAAGGGAGTCACTTTGGACAGTTTAGTATGTAAAGCCTAAGACTGTATTCTCTTGGGTATCGTGGAAGGAATATCCTTAGACGATAGCATCCCACCATATCCAGGTGTAGAGAGGATGTGGAAAGTAAGAAGGATACTGCTCAACTTCACTTACACTCAGATACTAGACAAAAGAAGTGTGACTGTCCAGCACATGTGGAACAATAATCAGTTCCTACCAACAAATCCAATATTACATTTGAACTGAGACCACAAACTGCACCTCTGCCCCTGGCCTCATTTGCTACATGAAACATCACAAAAAGGAGATAGACGGGCTGGAGAGATGGCCTAGCGGTTAAGAGCGCCGACCACTCTTGCAGAGGACCCGGGTTCGATCCCCAGCACCCACATGGCAGCCAAGAACTGTCCGAAACTCCAATTCCAGGAGAACTCCAGTTCCAGGGGAATCCGACACCCTCTTCTGACCTCCGCGGCATTGCACGACACGGGTGCACAGACTTGCATGCAGACAGTACATTCATACACATACAGAAATAAATAAAATTAATTAAAAAAAAAAAAGGAGATAGACTCAAGTCATCACAATGAGGAAAAAATAATAACAGGTTATACCACCTTTTTATGTTATGTTCAGTTCAGTTTTCATTTTTTGCTTTTTAAAGTATTCACTCTTGCTGGGCAGGTTAGGGCATGATTTTTATCCCAGCACTCTGGATGCAGGACAAAGAGCCAGATGAGTCGCTGTGAGATCCAGGTCAGCCTATTCTAACATAGTAAGTTTCAGGCCAGCCAGGGTTACAAGGCAAACAAATGAAAAACAAAAGGAAAAAATATGTACTGGTGCTTAAATAATTCTTAACATTCTTGATTTAGTTTTCAAAGTTCTGATTTAATTAGATTCTGTGTAATTCTCCATTATTGTATTGTCTGATGTTTCGCAGCACATGGCACATATTCCCTACCCATTCCTCATTTTACATTTTTTTTTTTTTTTTTTTTGGAAAGGGTCTCCCTGTAGCCCCAGCTATCCGGGAACTCACTGTGTAGACCAGGCTGGGCTTGAACTCACAGAGATCTGCCTGCCTCTGGCTCCCAAGTGCTGGGATTAAAGGTGTGTGCCACCATGCCTGGCAACTTCACTTTAGTTCTTTTTCTTAAGGGATTCTACAATATAAGAGCACAGTTGTTTTCAGATCACATTGACGTTGCTCAGTTTGCCATACAATTAGGTAATTGGTGCTAGCATCCACAGATGAGGGATACCATTCATCATTTGTTTTTCTGGGACTGTGTTACTTCATTCAGCATGATATCTTCTAGCTCCAACCATTTACCTGCAAAGTTCATGATGTCATCTTTCTTTACCACTGCATAGAACTCCATCATGTAGATGTACTACATTTTCTCTATCCACTCGTCAGTTGAGGGACACTTGGGTTGGATCCAGCTCCTTGTGAAAAGAGCTGCAATAAACATGGCTGTGCATGTATCTCTGCAGTGAGATGAGTCTTGTGGGTACATACTCAGGAGTGGTATGGTTGGGTCAGGTGGCAAGTTCATTCCAAGTCTTCCAAGGGTTCTCCACACTGCTTTCCATAGTGGCTGAGTTTACATTCCCACCAGCAGTGGATGAGTATTCCCCTTTCCCCACAACCTCTCCAGCACTTGGTATCATTTGTTTTCTTGATCCTAGCCAGTCTTATTGGAGTGAGATGATATCTTAAAGTGGTTTTAATTTGCATTTCCCTTAATTATTAGTGATGTTGAACACTTCAAGATGTTTCTCAGCCATCTCTAATTCCTCACTTGTGAAGACTCCGTTCAGCTCTTTGCTCCATCTTTTTTCTTTGCATATTTTACTAGTGTAAATTTAAGTTCTATACCTTTTTAAATTTTTATTTTTTGTGTGTATGAATGTACTGTCTGCATGTAGGTTTGTGCACCCGTGTAGTGCAATGCCACGGAGTCAGAAGAGGGTGTCATACTTCCCTGGAACTGGAGTTAAAGACAGTTGTCGGCCGCCATGTGGGTGCTGGTGATCGAACCCGGGTCCTCCCTCTGCAAGAGCAGTTGGTGCTCTTAACCGCTAGGCCATCTCTTCAGCCCCCTCTTTACTCCATCTTTTGAGTGGGTCATTTGTTTTCTTTCTTTCTTTGCTTTTTGAGTAGAATATATTCTGGAAATCAAAGCTTTGTCAGATGTATCTGCAGTAAAGGTTTCCTCCCACTCTGTGGGTTTTCTCTTCACTTCCTTGATCGTTTCTTTTGATGTACAGAAGCTTTTGAGTTTAATGAGGTCCTATTTGTCAATTGTCGACCTTAATTCTTGCCCAGCTGCTGTCTGATTTAGGAAGTCTTTTCCTATGCCTATGTCTTGTAGTGTCTGCTGCCAACTTTTTCTTCTATCACCTTCAGAGTTTGGGGTTTCACGTTGAGGTCTTTGATCCATCTGGAGTTGACTTTTGTACAGGGTGAGAGGTAGGGATTTAATTTCATTCTTCTAAAACACTTTAGTTCTTAATACTGTATTCTCTTGGGTATCATTGAAGGAACATCCTTAGAAGATAGCATCCTATTATATCCAGGGGTAGAGAGGATGTGGAAAGTGAGAAGGGTACTACATATACACTCTGTATACTGAATAATTTTAGTCAATTTTCCTCCTCGTTCTAACCTCGATAGCAAAACAGTACAATTCTAATGACCTTGTCTCTTTGCCTCATAGTAGTTGTTGAAGGTAAACCGATTATTATGAAATTGTAACTGGTTATTATGTTTTCACAGTGAACTGTAAAGCAGTTGTGATTTCTTCAGAAGTTAACATTTTCTTCTCAGAATGTTGTTGAAGATTGTGACACACAGAACATGACTGAGAATTTAGCTACTAATCTACACTCATAGTCCACTGGGGAGGATCAACACTTGAACCCGCCAACAATCCATTCCAAGTTGAATATTGCAAGCACTTCTACTGAGAGAATATAATTCATATAAAAATTTCCTCTGAAGAAAATTGGCACCACAGAGAACCCCTGACCACAGAATATCTGGTCCCCCAACCCCTACCCTGAGAATACCTGTTTTTATATCAGGAACTTCATCAGTCCCCCTGCAGCAGCTTTCTGGGACCCTATAAAACTCTGACTGATTCCTCCCTCACACAACCTCCATTCCCCAAGAAGCGTCCTGCCCCTTGCTGTGCTAAATAACACAGTTCCATCTGATGAGGTCAGGTCTGGTTCTTTCTTGTCATCCCTATCTTTACTCTTTTCTGGAACCCCTTTCCTTCACCATCTATTATTTTGGGGCCTTTTTTGAGACAGTGTCTCCTTGTGGCCCCAACTGGAAAAATTGCATCTATTTAAATCCACATGTTTAAATCAACACAGATTACTATATTCAGCCTATATATTTGCCACAATTGCAGGAGAAAATCTTTCCATGACAGACTAAAATTCTCAACCACTATAGTGGAATGTACTCACCAAAGAGAAATAGGAACACATCCATGAGGATACAAGAAAGAAAAGAGTGCACTAGAGTAGTCTGTGAACAAGTGAGGAATTGCAAAACACAAACATGGAAATCAGGGAATCAGTGCACACCTTTCCATACAAACCAGTGTATAATGGTCTCCATTCCCCAAGCAAAGAATACAGACTTGAAGAAAATAGGAAACATTTGAATAAAATTATGCAACCTATCATATGTACCTACTAACATCTGTCCCAATGCTGTAGCATTCTCGTTCTTAGCAGCTTACAGAACTTATCTTTAAAATCGTTTATATGAAAAAAAATCATTTTATATGACAGGACACAGAGCAAGCCTTAAAAAAGAAGATAATTGAGGTAAATTCTTACATTCTATTATATCACAATGTAACAAATATAGAGATCTGTAGCAGGAAGGGAAAAGAGAAAGAGCAGAAAGTATGGTCTTGAAGACTCATTGTTGAACCAGTAGGTCATAAAGGGAAGACAAGTGATTATTCATGTTACTGGTACTATACAGTTATACTGATCATAAAATTTATAGAGATATTTTCTTGGGTTTCCTGGGTGAAGTGCTTTGTTCTTCATAGGACACTATTACCAGCTCATCCTTTCATTTCTCAAAATCAGTGTGCATTTATTGTCTGGCTTAGGCACTCCTGAGCACCAATAGAGTTCCTAATGACAAAAGCAAAACACTGTCTTCATCTGTACTTTAGTGGCAGTGCTCAAAAGGAAGAGCTTTTCCAGTGCTTTTCATCCCACAGTGCAGCAAGTTTGTGCTCTGCAATGCTGGGAACATCCCCTCTGCAGGAGTGCTGGGGAGCACTTTCCTGTGCAAGGTGCCCCCATGCTCACCCTTCAGTCACTCACCCTAGGTCTGAATTATTTTTCTTGTTTAAGGATCATGTTAGCTTTTTGGTGCTGTGGTGATTTGAATGAGAATGCCCACCCACCCCCCCCAAAAAAAGGAGAGAGAATGTCCCCCATAGGCTTCAAGTATTCAGACACTTTGCCACCAGTTGGTGGCACTGTTTTGGGAAGTCTTAGAAGGTGTGGCCATGCTGGAGGAAGTACATCACTGGGGGCAGGCTTACAGAGTTCAAAAAGCCTTGCCTGTCTCCAGTTGCTCTCTCTGCTTCCTGTGCCCACTTGAAGATATGAACCTCAGCTTTCTGCTCCAGCTCCTGCCACTATGCCTCCCCACAACTGTCTCAAATGAACTCTTCCTTTTATAAGTTCTCTTGGTCATGGTGGTTTTATCACAGCAACAGAAAACTGACT
Organism: Rhizomys pruinosus; assembly: GCA_009823505.1. Lineage (NCBI taxonomy): Eukaryota > Metazoa > Chordata > Mammalia > Rodentia > Spalacidae > Rhizomys > Rhizomys pruinosus. The sequence continues at coordinate 3,121,261 of VZQC01014308.1, forward strand.
AATACAGATTCTTATTTGTTTTTTTTTCTCTTTTATTGAAGTTTTGTACATTTCATACATCACTTCTCAGTTCAATCCAGACTCAATTCCCCCTCCATGCTTGCCCTCCCAAGTTCATGCAGTCTGCCATACATCACCTATTTCCCCTTCTGAGTCTTTTCAAAGTAGAAGATTATTTTTTGGGGGCATTTTTGTAATATTTGTAAAATACTGATATGTTCTGTCTGTGGGAAGCTCTGTGATATTGCAACATATTTACTGTGCTGTAAGGATAGATCAAGGATGATGTGAAGCCACATATCTGTCACCTTTATACTGCCCACAGAGATGAATGTGGGCAGAAAACGTGTAAAAACTTCTCCCTAATTATTTTATATGAAGTTGAATGAGTTATATGAATCTTTATATACTTCAATAATCCTATCATCTTTATACTTGCAAATATCTGATAATATTTTATAAAAAGAAAATTTTCTAAAAGTCTACTCAAGGCACTTTTTGTTAAAATTTTGAGTGTTCATAGCAGCCTGGAGTTATCTTCATGAATAAAAGCCATTTTCTTTTTCTAAATTCAGTTTCAATTACCAATTTCTGAGAAGAGCATTTACAGATTGCTGAGTTGTAGAAAAAAGCTCCTTCAATGCATTTAGGCTTGCTGTCTGTTGGGCATTTTATTATTTTTTTTAATTCATGTTTTGTGTATTTCAGACATCATTTTTCAATTCAGTTCAGGCATATTCCCCTTTCCCTTTCCCCTACCCCACCGCAGATCATGCATCCTGACATAACTTTCCTGCATCTTTCTTTCAGTCTTTTTTTTTTTATGCTTAGGAATTCACATTTTCCTCCATTAATTTTATATTACTCTGAAATATGGATACATACTCTCCCCCCATATACATGACTTACAGAGTCTGAAAATAATTGGTGGATGGATTCTACAGCCCATTGGGAGATTCATATTATAGCAACATAGTTGCTTTCAGATGATGATAATAATGTTATTCAGCTTGCCTTTCATCTGGGGGATTTGGTGTTAGCATCCACAAATGAGGGAAAGCATTCTCCATTTGCCTTTCTGGTCCTGTGTTACTTCACTCAGCATAATGGCTTCAAGCTCCATCCATTTACCTGCAAAGTTCATAATGCCATCTTTCTTTACTGCTGAATAGTACTCCATTGTGTAGATGTACCACATTTTTGTCATCCACTCGTCTGTTGAGGGGCATTTGGGTTGTCTTTGCTATTGTGAAGAGAGCTGCAATAAACATGGATGTGCATGTGTCTTTGGGGTATATACCCAGGAGTGGTATGACTGGTTCAGGTGGTAGGCTCATTCTTTTTAGGGGTTCTCCACACTGCTTTCCATAGTGGTTGTACAAGCTTACATTCTCACCAGCAGTGGATGAGTATTCCCCTTTCCCTACAACCTCTCCAGCATCTGTTGTCTTTTGTTTTCTTGATATTAGCTAGCCATATTGGAGTGAGATGATATCTGAGAGTGGTTTTAATTTGCACTTCCTTTATTATTAATGATGTTGAACACTTTTTAAGATGTTTCTCAGCCATCTTCAATTCCTCAGTGGTAAAGTCTCTATTCAGCTCTTTACTCCATCTTTTGAGTAGGTCATTTGTCTTCTTGTTTTTTGAGTAGTTTATATATTCTTGGCGTTAATGCTCCACTGATGATGCCTGTACCCCAGCAACCATTGATTGCCCTTAGCTCCAGAGGGAGGGATGACCTTTTGAGCTAGTCCTTCCTGGTAAATTGATGTGTCCAGTTTCTTTAGGTCTTAAGCAGGTACAGGTTGTTACTGTGAGTTCTTGGGTACATTAGCCATGCCATTTAAAGAACAGAGCATTTCACAGCTCTGCTACCAGTTCTGCCACTTTCTGTGAAGTTCTCAGACTCTTTGAGCTGGTGATATGGTCTCATTTAGAGGTAGCCCTTAATACTCACTTCTTTTCAAAAGGTTCATATTTATGGGTCTGTATTATCTGTCCCACACCGCAAAAGAAAATTCTCTGATCAAGGCTTACAGCATTGCTGATCTATGGATATAAACATAGTCTCAGTTCTGAACAACAAAGTACCATTTTGACCATTCCTTGTCCTCTGAAATAAACACTTGTAATCTTGTTTTCTCTTTGTTCGTTCATTTGATTTTAATTTCTCCATTTTCAGAGCTATGCTAGAAGTAAGCAGGAAGTCTACTCCTTGATTAATTCAATCTTTGGTGTAAATTTCTTATCCAGACTCCCAAAAAGAAACTGGAACAGAACATAGGCATTCTTCTGTGGATAGACAGAAGCTTTGTGTTCTTTCCCCATTTTATCCATCACTCCTGGTTTGTTTGGGGTTTTTTGTTTGTTTTTGTTTTGTTTTGTTTTGTTTTGTTTTGTTTTGAACCACTAGAATGTGTCCACCTTTGTTTCCCTGAGATCCCTAACCCTAACCCTTTAATCCTTGAACTTGGGGTTTAGTTTATATTCCCTTAAGTCTCCTATGTCCAAACTGAGATACTTAGTGTAAGAGCAGATTTGGTGAACATAGAGGATTCAGTGAATTGAGCTTTGGGCAAAGCTTGTATTTGTGTTACAATTCCTTGGAATCCTCTTTAGTCATATCTTCTTGAATCCCTACATTAACACAGGTAAGAAATTTGTATTGATTTTTCTTTCTGCCAGGGAGCAAACAAGGCAGGAACCTGTATAGGGAACCCTCTATTAGACTCCTACACAGAACAGAGTACACTCTCATTTTCTGTCCCACAACTTAGGATCTGGATTGAAGAAGGAAATTGTGTCCTTACAGGGCTCTGTGTCATTTGATGATGTAGCTGTGAACTTCACCTGGGATGAGTGGCAGGATCTGACCACTGAGCAGAGGACCCTCTACAGGGATGTGATGCTGGAGAACTACAGCAGCCTGGTGTTCTTGGGTGAGTCTGACTCTCCTATAACTGTCAGTTCCCATTAGGTTCTTGTTGACCAATTAATATATTTGTTCCTAAATTTTCGTGTTTCTTTTTGAGACAGTATCTCACTATGTAACCCTGAATTTCTTGCAATTCACTGTGTAGACCATCTCACAGAGAACTTTCCTCTGCCTCTTGAGTCCTGGTGAACCACCATGCCAGGCAGTTGTTCCTAACTTATCATCAACACGTGATGATAATGTACATTATAGTGAAAAATATGGTTTGCAGTACACTTACGTTTAGTGATCCCATAAAACACTGCGCCTCGGATTTGAGATCTCCTGAGCCCAGCAGCAGGAAGAGGGGGAGACAGGTAGGAACTGGGTGTCTTGGCGAGCTGATTGTTGATCCTTTGGTCCTGCTGTCTTTGGTTTGATTGGCCTTTGTGGCTGTGAGGTTGGAGTTATCCTCCCAGCTGGGATTAAAGGTGTGGTCTTTGGCTTGATTAGATCTAGTGGCTGTGGGGGCGGAGTTATCCTCCCAGCCGGTATTAAAGGCACGCTTGTGTGACTCTTGAGATTTGAGATCTCCTGAGCCCAGCGGCAGGAAGAGGGGTTCTATCTTTTTCCTTTTTGTAACTGGGCCTAGAGGTCCTGTCCTATCCTGTTTTATTCTTTCAAAAGAACAACTTATTCGAGCTTCATTTGATTTTTTGTATTGTTTTCTTGGTTTCTATTTCATTGATTTCTGCTCTGATTTTTGTTATTTCTCCCTGTCTGCTCTTTAGGGTTCAATCTGTTGTTGCCTATCAAGGCTTTTAGCTGTAGTGTTAGAGTCATTCACTTGTTGCTCTTTCTGTTTTTATTCTAATGACTCACCCAGGGCTATAAAATTTCCCTCTTATGGACTGACTTTTAAGGTTATCCCATAAGGTTTTGTGTGTTGTTATTGTCAATTGTCATTCAGTTTCCAGGAAGTGTTTTTTTATTCTTTCTTTTTTTTTTTTTTTTTTTAATTTTTTTTTTCATTAATTTTTTTATTTCTCCGTATGTGTGTATGAATGTACTGTCTGCATGCAAGTCTGTGCACCCGTGTCGTGCATCCGCGGGGGTCAGAAGAGGGTCTCGATTCCCCTGACTGGAGTTTCTCGCTGGAATTGAGTTTCGCAGCTCTCGCGGCCTCCATGTGGGTGCTGGGGATGAACCAGGGTCCTCTGCAGAGCGTCGGCGCTCCTAAACCGCTAGGCCATCTCTCCAGCCCTTTATATTTCTTTTTTCTTTCTCTTTCCTTGACCCCATTTATTATTCAAAGAGTGACTGTTGTTTAGTTCTCCTGTGTTCTTGTAGGCGCAGGCTTTGTCCTGGTGTTGTTGAGCTTTATTTCATTTATTGTGGTCTGACGATGATGGAAATTATTTCAATCTTTTTTGTATTTGTAGAGGTTTCTTTTGTGTCCCAGATGTGGTCGACTTTTGAGAATGTTCCGTGGTGGGGTTGCTGAGTAGAAAGTGTATTCTCTGGTATTAGGATGGAATGTTCGGTAGAAGGGGTTATGGAGGTCCATTTGTATCAATAATCGTTCAATATTCCTCGATGTTCCTCTCTTTATTTTTTGTCCTGTTGACCTATCCAAAGGGTATCTCAGTGGGTACTTGAAGTCCTCCCATTATGATGTGCTGGGGTTTAGTCTGTGCTTGTGGTCCCGAGAATTTCTTTATAAAGTTTTGGTGCAACCAGAATTTGCGGCATAATGTTTCATAATTGTGAAATCTTCTCTTGATGGATTGTTCCTTTTATTGATAAAGATGTAATGGCCTCTCTTTGTCTCTTCTGATTTCTTTTAATTTGAAGTCTATTTTACTCTGATATTAAATAGCAACACTGCTTTCTTTTTGGGGGTACCATTTGCTTGGAATATTTTTTTTCCTTCCATCCCTAACTTTAAGGTGCGTGCTCTGTTCTTTGAAGGTAAGATGTGTTTTTGTAGACAGGCATATAGATGGATTTCTGTTTCCCTAATCCAGTCTCCCAGTCTTTGGTCTTTTGATTGGGAAATTTGCCACTAATATTTAAGGTTATGTTAATCGATAGGTTTTGTGTTGCTTCCTTTTGCCTTTATTATCCATCTGCGGTTTTGATATTTAGGTTTCTACTTCTGCAGTTATGTCTTATATTTGATTTCTTCTATCTAGGCCTGGGGTGGTTGCTCCTTTCTTTTCGGTTCTTTGAATTGCTTCAAGATATTCTCTTGAAGGGTTGGTTTTCCGGACTGTATCTTTCAAGTTGTGTTATGTCCATGGAAGATTTCCATCTTCTCTTTCCACTTATGATTGACATTTTTGCTGGTGTAAGTACCTGGGTGGCACTCAATCTGTCCTAACACTGGATGCTTTGCTCCAGGTTCTTCTTGCCGTTCATCGTTTGCCATGGAAGTGCGTTGTTATTCTGATAAGGTTCTCCCTCTCATGCATTGGTTTCTCTCTTCTCTTGCCGCTTTAAGAAATTTTCTTGTTTTGGGGTCTAGCATTTTAACTATGATGTGGCTGGAGATTTTTTTCTGATCTGTCTGTTTGGAGTTCTGTGTGCTTTCTTGTATTGGATAATTGGTTGTCTCTTTTTTTAGTTTTGGGGAAGTTTTTCATCTATTATTCTGTTGAAGATCTGATCAATTACCATTCTTCTTGGGATCTTCTCCTTCCTCTAATTCTACTGATGCGAGAGTTTGATCTTTTCATAGTCCCACAGCTCCTGGTTGTTCTGTTTTGGTGTATTTTTAAAATTTTTCTAATCTTCCCTTGAGCGTTTTTAGTTGTTCTGTGTTATCCTCCAGGTCTGAACTATTCTTTGTTCTGCTTCCTCCATTCTGCTTCTGTAGCTTTTTTTCTTTTCTCTACTTCTCTTGAATGGATGAGCTACTTGATTTTAATTTCCTTTTTTTTCCTTTTCTCTTCTGGATTTTCTGTAGTTTCTATCTTTTGGAGCTTCTCTCGATTCTTTTTGTAGCTCTTTTGTTTGCTGGTTGGTTTCTTTTTTCTTTTTCAGCATGGGAATCTTTTCAGTTTCTACTTCCTTCCAGATTGTCTTTTCTCCTTTCCGTGTCATTCTCTGAGTTTGCTTCTCAGTTCTTTGTCCAATCTTTCGTTCTTTATGATCTTGTAGTTCTTTAAGTATGTTCCCAATGTGTTTCTGATATTCTGTGTCCTGGGCATCCCAGAGGGTATCCCACTGCAGGATTCGCATAGGGTTGGTAACACTTGGCGTGGGATTATCCTGCCCTTCCAGTGTAGTCTCTTCTTCGTCATCCTGGCATATGGGCTTCCCCTTGCCTGTATTCAATGTGAGTCCTCAAATCCTCTACTGTGTAAAGGCGTGCTTTGCTTGCCTCCTTCAGATCTTCTCGTAATCTCAGTTGGGGGGGGGGGGGGGCTTTCAGCCCCGCCCGGCAA
>VZQC01014308.1:3129760-3204595 GCA_009823505.1 Rhizomys pruinosus
TAGAGGACATCATGCTGAGTGAAGTAACACAGTCCCAGAAAAACAAACGATGCATGGTATCACTCATCTGTGGATGCTAGTGCCAATTACCCAGTTGTAAGTATTTCTTGTGTAGGGCCCCCTGAGCTTTTGTACAAAGCAGTTGGGCATAATGCATTTTGGAAACAACAACAACAGAAAATACTGCATCAAAGAACTGACTGAAACAGTGAACTTCTGCTCAAAACAGTCAACTTCCCCATGGAAAATATTGAGAAAGACTAAGAGATGGAAAGCATGTTTGGCAGAATGCACGAGCTCTGGTGGGGTGGGGGAATGAGCGGGAACATGGGTCTAGATTTGTTAAAAATAAATAAATAAATTTATGTGAAAAAAAAAAACAAAAAAACCACTGCGCCTCATGTAGTGCTTGTTTGTATTGGTAGCATTTAAAATCTGAAAGCCATTTTGTCTTCCAGGCCACTGGGAACTTGCTCATATGAATGTGCAGCAATGGTAACAGCATGTATAAGACCCATGCTGGCTTGGTCAAACCCATCATAGAATGAGGGAAATGGGTATCAGGCCCCAAACCTAGTGTTGGAATTATTCACAACTGATTACTGCTGGGTGACAGAGAGTAGATCTTTAAGATCTATAGATAGGTTAACTGGAATCCAGTGGATGAACTTGCACTGAAGGACATCTGAGTACAAGTAATTGACCAGACAGGATATAATATATTTGACAGAATTAATGGAATATGGTGGGGGTGATGGTTATGGGGAATGTGGATGGGGGAGGTAGTCTACATTTGATTAAGAACTCATATGAATTGCACAAAAACTCAAGTATTTTAAAAACTAAAATAAAATCTGAAAGCCATTTTGAAATAGTTATTTGCTATCAACATGTATTCACTACTGTTCTGTGGACAATAAGTTCCTCATCACTTCCATATCCATCCCACTATATACTACCCACTTCCTTCCATTCCTCTTTCCCCTATACCTTTTCCATGCTTGAGTCACCACTGTTTTCCTCTCTACTCTGTGGAGGTCGACTTTCATTTGCAGGTACCATAAGAACATGTATGATTTTTCTCTTCCTGCATGACATATATCACATGTTGAAATACTTCTGTTGCTGTGGTAGAATTCCCTGATAAAAAATGAATTTCAGGCCATAGAATATCTTTTGACTTACAGTTCCAGAAGGATATTGTGCATCATGGTGGGGAAGGGCATGGCAGTAGGAATTTGAGGTCTGCCTGGCCTTCAGGATGCTGAGACCTCACATTTCATAACAGGAAGCAGAAAGGACAAACACAAACTGGGACTAGGCTGAAACGCCTAATGCTCACCCCACATCGAATGGACTTTGTCTTAGCTAACAAACATCTCTTCACAGGTGTGCATTGAATAGATACCTAAAAGAAACTGTCCTTCAATCCCATGTTGGTGAATGAATGAGATTATGGTGGTACTTAGAGAGCAAAGGTGTCTCTCAGCTCCATCCCAAACATTTCCAGCCATTGTCATTTTTTACTGTTTTATATAACATTTTCTATGACCTTTTACTGTAATGTAATGTAGAGTCATTTGCTTGGGAAATCTATTATAATTCCCGTGAGAATCCAGGATCTGTATATGTGTGTGTTTCTCCTGTGTTGTAGAATTCTTTCACTGAATATGTCTTTTTGAGTTGGTTGGTTGGTTGGTTTCCTTCTGGAATACGTGTGAGGTAATTTTTTTTTTTACTGGTGGTTTCTGCATATGAAAAGGTATATTTCCTTATTCCACCTGGATTCATTAAAAATAACAAATTTCTGTATTTATGATACTTTTTTCTCAAACCTATGAGTTGAACTGTGTTCTTTTTTACAGTTCTTTTTCTGTTGATTGTGGTCATCAACTGTCAAATTTTTGTCAAATTTATTTTTATGATCATACTCTCTTTTTCCATTTTTCTTAAATAACTTGTTTTTTTCTTTTTAATGTTGTGGTTCATCTCTTTCCCTTCTATATTTTCTTAAATCATGAATTTGTATCTGTACTATGGAATTTAGGCCACTTGCAAGTCATTTTCCAGTGCATGAAGACTGAGTGGAAACCACCTCCAATGAAAATTTCTGATTTAATGATCAAGGCACAGTTCCCAAGTCAGAGTACTTGTTCTTCACCAGTGGATTCGACTTAGAACTCTGTTATAATTTTTTTTTTTTTGGCTTTTTTTTTTTTTGAGACAGGATCTCCCTGTAGCCCCAGCTGTCCTGGAACTCACTCTGTAGACCAGGCTGGCCTTGAACTAGATCCGCCTGCCTCTGCCTTGCAAGTGCTGGGATTAAAGGCATTTGCCACCACGCCCGGCTCTAAAGACAGTTCTTAGCTGCCATGTGGGTGCCGGGAATCAAACCCAGGTCTTCTGCAAGAGCAGTCAGTGCTCTTGACTACTGAGCCATCTCTCCAGCCCCAGAACTCTATTATAATTTGCGTTTTATTTCTCACTTACAGGGCACTGCATGACCAAACCTGAGTTGATCTTCAAGTTGGAGAATGGACTTGGGCCATGGAATGTGGCAGAAGCATCTGTCCAGAACTTCCCAGGTCAGTGAATCTATCATGAGCAAGGGAGTTCAGCAAGAAGCCAGGACATTAGATATTGGTCATTCATGTGGAATATCTCCCACAAAGGTTTCCAGATGTGGTGGATCAGACACTTAATTTTTGGCATTCTCAGAGTGTTATCTGGGTTGTACAATCTCCTTAAAGTTTTTTTTCTGAAATATATTTTCTTATATTTGCTGAAAATTCAATCCTATATAGATCTGAGACATTTTCTAACTGGTATTTTATTTTTTTAATGTGTATGAGTGTATTATCTGCATGTTTTTAAGTGCACTCATGTCGTTGAGTGACATCTGTTGTCAGAGGGGGCATTGGATCCCCTGGAACTGAGGTTATGGATGGTTATTTGGTGCCATGTGGGTGTTGAGAACTGAACCTGGGTCCTCTGTAAGAACATCCAATGCTCTTAACTGTTGAGCCATCTCTGCAGCCCTCCTATATGTTTTTTTTGAGACAGGGTATATGTAATCCAAGGTGGTCTCAAAATTGCCAGAGAGCCAAAGCTGGCCTTGGAAGTCATCAATCTCCTGCCCCACATCCCATTTGATTGGGCAAAAGAAATTTGTTGGTGCACCCAGTTGGTGAGAGTTCATTGGTTTGAATATTTACCTAAATTCTAGGTTGTCCTCCTTTCTACTCTTGTTTTATATACTAGAGATCTTATTAGGCCCTTTGTCAACCTTTTTTTCCTTGAACTCCTAATTATCAAGTTGTCTTTTTTTTTTTTTTTTTTTGGTCTTTTCAAGACAGGGTCTCCCTGTAGCCCCAGCTGTCCTGGAACTCACTCTGTAGACCATGCTGACCTTGAACTCACAGAGATCCGCCTGCCTTTGCCTCCCAAGTGCTAGGATTAAAGGCATGCACAACCATGCCCGGCTAACAGTTATCTTTTAATTATGATATTAGTAGCAATCAAAAACATACATCTTCCATTAAGATAATTACATTCCATTAACAGGAAAATTAGCAAAGATGTTATGTGCCCTGTGGGTAAGGGTCAAGAGAATGTTCGCAAGGAGGCTATGAAGAAAATATATGCAGTTGTATTTTAGGAAAGAGTTTGTTATTTCATTACAAACGAAGTATTCATTTACTTCAACTTGGGATGACTTTTACAAGTTTAGTATATAATACATGGGTGACTAAGTGAATATTGATACTGACTGTGGTTAAAATGTCAGTGCAGATTAGGAAATCTGTAGCCTGGAGATTATTTAGTACAGTTCTTATTGTGTCCACCTGTGGAATTTGTAAGAAATTAGAGTGTCATAATTTCCAAGGTGAGGGAGCAAATTAGAAGTTTTTTCCATGTTATCACATGGATGGGAAAATTAAGGTTAACAAAGGAGATTTAAATGAAGTCCAAGGAGAGACAGGGGGAAGATTGCTGGAGTTTAAGAATGAGATATCAAGACAGTTTAAAAGGAGAAGATTAAAAAATAATGCAGAGAAAAGTAGGGAACCGTCCACACTGCAAACTTCATGACTGAAGTATGAGCAAAAGCAGTCAACATGTTGCTCCAAACATCTGGAATCCAAAATGCCTACATGCCAATGAACTGACATTTAGGAGTACCCAAAATCCTATGTTTGTTTCTTGAAGGTGAAATGTGCAGTGTCTCGTGTCATTCAGGGTTTCCTCAAGCTAAGCATTAAGTAGTCAAGGATAAAACCTTGAACATCTTATCCTTCTGGTTGTACCTAACAAATTTGGGGGGGGGGGTTGCATGCACCCTCTGGGTTTCTGAGATGATGAGGATCAAACCAAGAGCTTTGCCAAAGCTCAGTAGTCCCTCTTTCAATAGAGTTACATCACAAACCTAACCTCCAGATTTTTGCAGTCTTCAATTAGGTAAAGAGGTTTTTTGTTGGTTTTTTTTTTTTTTGCTGCTACTCTTGCTTTGAAGAACAAGGTGATTAATTTTATCCACACATCATGCAGTGTCATATCCATACCTGCTGTAGACATGAAAACAGGAAATAGTAAAAATCCAGGGGGCTATGGACACACTGACAAGGTTTCTCTCCAGGAGATATCCACAAGGAAGTCATGAAAACTATCAGGGTCAAGTGTGGATTCCCTTAGAAAAATAAGAGAATAAGGATCCCTGAGTATGGGAGTGCTTGGTTATTACACCTTCTTTGACAGGGAATGTCTATTATTAATATGGATCAATGTAGAGGATTTGAATACTGAGACTTAAGTGAACAACTTGCCCCCAGACCCACCTTTCGTCACTGTGTAGGCAGAAGTACAATAAACACACAGTACAAGATTCACAAGCTTCCTTTTATGTTCATTTTCCTTAGGTTTCTTTTTTTTTTTTTTTTTTTTTTTTTGAGACAGGGTCTCCCTGTAGCCCCAGCTGGTCCTGGAACTCACTCGTAGACCCAGGCTGGCCCTTGAACTCACAAAGAGCCCCTGTCTCTGCCTCCTAAGTGCTAGGATTAAAGGCGTGCGCCACCGGGAAAGATAGCCCGGTTCCCTAGATTTCTTTTATCTCTTGCTCTTTACTCTTCCTCTTTAACACATTCTTTTTTTTGCTTCTAATTTTTATTTTGTAATTCTTTTAAAACTTGTATTTCTTTATGTCTGTCTGTGTGTCTGGTTGTGTGTGTATGTGGTTGTGTGGTGTGTGTGGAGAGAGAGAGAGATAAGAGAGAGAGGCGAGATGTAGAGTGTGTCTTATGGCCATGGCAAATGTAGGTAAGGAGAGAGAGGGAAGAGAAGAGTCAGAGTGCAGCTTATGTAATTTAGGTTTCGCTTCATCCAGCTTTGGTATGTTCTCAGATTTGATGTAAGTATATCAATTTTGTGAGACTTTTCTGTACTGTCTTAACTGGCTCTGTTTTCTTTTTTTATTATTTTAGTTTTACAGATTTTCACACATTTGTTCATTCTTATCTGTCCTCTTTAGAAGAGAGACTATCTATGAACCCACTACCTTAAATACAACTAATTGAAGAAAAATTAATATCTCATGCATGATGGTGTTATCATGGAAAGTGATAATTTATAATTATTATATAATCGGGGAAAATTACTATATAGAAACTAACAAATACAATCATTTATTGCCATATGTTTCAATAAGAATTAAAGAGACATGACAGCGTTGAAATATATATAGGTGAAATTTATATATATATATATTTTTTTAATTTTTTTTTATTAATTTTTTATTTATTTCTGTATGTGTATGAATGTACTGTCTGCATGTAGGTTTGTGCACCCGTGTCGTGCAACGCCGCGGAGTTCAGAAGAGGGTCTCGGATTCCCCTGGAACTGGAGTTCTCCTGGAATTGGAGCTTCAGACGGTTCTCTGCCGCCATGTGGGTGCTGGGGATCGAACCCGGGTCCTCTGCAAGAGCGATCGGCACTCCTAACTGCTAGGCCATCTCTCCAGCCCCATATTATATATATTTTTAATTTATTTATTTTTGTGTATGAATGTACTGTCTGCATGTAGGTTTGTGCACCCGTGTTGTACAGAGGTCAGAAGAGGGTGTCGGATTCCCCTGGAACTGGAGTTCTCCTGGAATTGGAGTTACAGACGGTTCTCAGCTGCTATGTGGGTGCTAGAGATCGAACCCGGGTCCTCTGCAAGAGCAGTTGGCGCTCTTAATCGCTAGGCCATCTCTCCAGCCCGAAATTTATTATATTTAACCATAAGGAAGTATGATGTACATTCTTATCAAAAGTGAAGATTAGGCACAGTGTGCTCATGTGTTACTTTAAGAATTCTGGAAGCAATGTCAGGTAAAGTTCTGTGAGCTCAAGGCCAGCCTGATTTATATAGCAAGATCTCTGCCAGCCAGGGATATATACTAAGACCTTATATGAAACAAATAGAATAGAGTAAGTCACATTATTTTACACCTTCCATGCGGATTAGTATGCACATTTTACTTTTATAATGCATAAAATAGATGTGTGATTGGTGGAAAATGACACTTATAATTTCACTTTTGATTTTCATAAAGATACTGCCAAGATGGAGATTATCTATAAAAATGACAAAAGACATTTATGGAAAGATGGAATAATGAATAGAAATACATCCACTGAAGACATTGTTAAAGTGAGTAAAATATATAATTTGGTCTTTTAACATATATTTAAAATCTGTAAACAAAGATTAGAAACCCTTCTGGAATGTTTCCTCTAGTATTTAACATGGGCTGAGGAGATAGGTTACTCAACAAAATGCTTGGCATGCTGGCATGATGACATTAATTTGTATAACCAGCACCCCTGTATAATGCTAACCAATTTAGCATGCAGCTGGATCCAAATTATGGAAAATGGAGAGAGAGGAACCCTGATGAGACAGTATATCCAAATTTTCATGCTTTGGGGTCACTGAGGTTTAGAAAGTGATTCAAGATGTCATCCATATGCAATAGCAGATGTCAGAACAATCTGCATAACTGTCTAAATATAGCCAATTCTATCTCTAGGAACAGCTAAAAGGACAACAGAAAATCCAACAGAGAATCTTCAATAAAGGGAAAGGATGTGTGAAGACATTATACCAGAAGTCATACCAAAGCAGGAATCAGATGTCTCACTCAAGTAAGAAATATGTCAATTATAAATCACATTTCACTCAGTGTCAAAGATATCCTCAAATGGAGATACCCAATGAGCACAAAGAATGCAAGAATATGTTCTTAAAGTCACATCTAAGTTTCTGTCTTACAGGTAAGAAGTCCTATAAATGTACAGAATGTGGAAATGTTTTCTACTTCAACTCAGAATTGATGCAACATCAACTCATTCATAAAGGTATCAAGCCCTGTGAGTGTAAGCACTGTGGCAAATCATTCGACCACATGTCTGTTCTCAGTGTGCATGAAAAAACTCACAAACAGGAGAAGCTCTATGATTATAAAAAGTGTGGAAGAGATTTCTCCAGGAAGACTCAGCTCACAGTGCATCAACAAAAGTATGCAGGAAAGAAGCTTTATGAATGCAAAGAATGTGGGAAAGTCTTCTCCAAGAACTCTCAGTTCATTGTACATCAAAGAACTCATACAGGAGAGAGGCCCTATGAATGTAAACTGTGTGAAAAAGCCTTCTATACCAAGCGACATCTCACTGTCCATCAAAGAACTCATACAGGAGAGAAGCCTTATGAATGTAAACAATGTGAAAAAGCCTTCTATACCAAGACTCATCTCACTATCCATCAAAGAACTCATACAGGAGAGAAGCCCTATGAATGTAAACAGTGTGGAAAAGCATTTTGCTCCAAGGTGAACCTTGCTGTCCATCAAAGAATTCATACAGGAGAGAAGCCCTATGAATGTAAACAGTGTGGAAAAGCATTCTGCTCCAAGGTGAACCTCACTGTCCATCAAAGAACTCACACAGGAGAGAAGCCCTATGAATGTAAACAGTGTGGAAAAGCCTTCTCCAAGAAGTCTTACCTCACTGTACATCAAAGAATTCATACAGGAGAGAAGCCCTATGAATGTAAACAGTGTAGGAAAGCATTCTGTACCAATCCTGAACTCACTGTTCATCAAAGAACTCATACAGGAGAGAAGCCCTATGAATGTAAACAATGTGGAAAAGCATTCTCCACCAAAACCCAGCTCACTGTCCATCAAAGAACCCATACAGGAGAGAAACCTTATGAATGTAAACAGTGTGAAAAAGCCTTCTATACCAAGGGACACCTCACTGTCCATCACAGAACTCATACAGGAGAGAAGCCCTATGAATGTAAACAGTGTGGAAAAGCATTTGGCTCCAAGGCATACCTTGCTGTCCATCGAAGAACTCATACAGGAGAGAAGCCCTATGAATGTAAACAGTGTGGAAAAGCATTCCGTACCAATCCTGAGCTCACTGTCCATCAAAAAACTCATACAGGAGAGAAGCCCCATGAATGTAAACAGTGTGGAAAAGGATTCTCCACCAAGACTCATCTCACTGTACATCAAAGAACTCATACAGGAGAGAGGCCCTATGAATGTAAACAGTGTGGGAAAGCATTCTCCACCAAGTCTCATCTCACTGTCCATGAAAGAACTCATACAGGAAGAAGTCCTATGAATGTAAACAGTGTGAAAAAAAAACTGCACCAAGCATGAGCTCACAGTCCAAAGAACCCATTCAGGAGAGAAGCCCTATGAATGTAAATAGTGTGGAAAAGCATTCTCAAAGAAGGATAGTCTCGTTCTGCACCAAATAACTCATACAGGGGAGAAATCATAGGAAAGTAAATGGTGCGGATAAACTTTTCAAATTTCTACACTCAGGGTATATCAAAGAAATCATGCAGGGGAGAAGCCATATGTATGTAAACCATGTGGAAAAGCCTTCGGCCACAAGTCCCAACTAACTGAGCATCAAAGAACTCATACAGGAGAGAAGCCTTATGAATATATGCACTGTGAAAAAGCCTTCAAGAAGTCTGACCTCATGTTTCATCAAAAACTCATACAGGAGAGCTGCCCTATGAATCTAAACAGTGTGGAAAAATCTTATCCCCAATATCTGCTCTCAGGGTGAATCAAAAAATTCATACAGGCGGGAGCCCTATAAACCTAAACTGAGTGGAAAACTTCTAAGACTTGGCTTATTGTGCCCAAAATACCTCATACAAGTGTGAAGTCTTATAAATACACACAATGTGCAAAATCCTATTACATGTTACTTCTTTGAGCCATAGAATTAATATAGCTCAAAATCCATTGAATATACTGAAAGCAGAGCTATTACCTCAAGTAATGTCTTGTTGAACATCAGAGAACACATACAAATGAAAAGTCCTCTCATTCTGTAGAATTAAATCATTCTGCAAATCACACCCCACTGGACATAGCTCAAAAATGGTAAATTCCCTATGAATTTATCTATTATATAAGAGATCTTTAATCCTATAGGAAATACCCCTGATCATGATAGTTCTTGTGGAAGAATCATGTAAGAGTGCATGAAAACTTACTATATTCATTCCTAGGTGTTCAGCAGACAGTGTTTGCAGATGAGGAGACTGAGAAATGTAGAGTATATGAAAAAACTTTATCCCATAACCCCTGACCTGACTCAACATCATTTAAAATAGAGAGGCATGAACAACCAGAGTTCAAGATTGCTAGACATCATTGTGACAAAATAGTTTCTGTACATAGAGAATGCATTCATGTGAAAAAGTACGGAATTTAAAAATGTAGGAAAGCTTCATTGTGTGAAGCAGGAATGTAGGTAGTAGCTCTGTAAATGTATAGAATATGGGAAATTTTCCAACAGTATCATCACTGCACTTTTTTTGAAAAAGTAGTACAGATAAAAGAAGCTTTGAAAAAAATTTTAAATTGGCCATTTGAAATGGGAGTCAGGCCTTATCCTAGATTGATTTCTGTTGCTGTAATAAA
The DNA here is from genome assembly GCA_009823505.1 of Rhizomys pruinosus. Classification (NCBI taxonomy): domain Eukaryota; kingdom Metazoa; phylum Chordata; class Mammalia; order Rodentia; family Spalacidae; genus Rhizomys; species Rhizomys pruinosus. Next base: position 3,139,756 of record VZQC01014308.1, read on the forward strand.
ACACTGATTAAATCAACATGGGAAGAAAGCTTTTACATTTTACAGTAGTCATTGATGGTAGATATAGCAAGACTTAAAGCACAAAATTCAAGAAAAAAATGAATACCTGCCGAATGGCTTGATTTCCATGGCTCCTTCAGGCACTTTCCTTCTGCCCAGGCACATGTGCCTAGAAGATATATCCACAATGGACTGGGCACTCCAACATTAATTTCCAATTAAGAAAATGACAACCAAGGCAACTGGCCTGTCCTTTATAGCGCATTCCTTGATTCAGGTTCCTCCTTCCCAGGTGACTTTGGTTTATTTCAAGTTAAGAAGTACTGGCCACTACATTGCAAACCTCAGTGCCACACTGTGACAATAAATCATTTAGTGAAGTTTATTATTACATACTTTCAATCACTAAACTTTGTCTTCATGCTAGAGGTTAACTCTACATGGCGGTTGGGAGATGGCATGAGCAATACATTAAAATGTCATAAAATAATAAAGCAAAAAAAGAAAAAAACATTCTTGAAGTATGTGGAACCTTATATCTGATACCTGAGTTTACTACAATGATTTGTCAGTAAATCCTATCAGAGGATCATAGAAAATGCATTTGAAAAGTCCCATATTGCCAATCATCAAATAACAGGAAATCTAGAATCTTTAAAACATTTTAGTCTTATGTTCTGTGTATGTATATATTCCCTCCATGGATATAAATGCACCACATGTATACATGTCCACAGAGACAGTAGAGGCCTCTGAGTCCCTGGAATTATAGGTTTGGGTGATTTTTACCTGACATGAGTGCTAGAAACTGAACCCGGCTCTTCTGGAAGGGAAACAAGTTTTCTCTCCTTTCTGTCACTTGTCTTTTTGAAACAGGGTATCCCTGTAGTTCCAGCTGGCCTGGAACTCATGAGATCCACCTGCTTCTGCCTTCTGAGTGCTGGGATTAAAAGCTTGTGCATCCCCACCTGGCAGGAATCTAGTATTCTTTTTTTTTTTTTTTTTAATTTTATTTATTTCCTTATGTGTATGAATGTATAGTTTGCATGCAAGTCTGTGCACCCGTGACGTGCAATGCCGCGGAGGTCAGAAGAGGGCGTCGGACTCCCCTGGAACTGGAGTTCTCCTGGAATTGGAGTTTCAGACGGTTTTCGGCCGCCATGTGGGTGCTGGGGATCGAACCCAGGTCCTCTGCAAGAGCGGTCGGCGCTCTTAACCACTAGGCCATCGCTCCAGCCCCGGAATCTAGTATTCTTATCCCTGAGATATATCTCCAGCTTTGTTTCCCCCCACAACTCCCCCAAAATCTTCAGAATTCTAAAATTCTAATTCATTTCATGTCATGTTTGTGTTTCAAATACCTCCATGCATGTGTGCAGAGCAGAAGTCAAATGTTTGAGTTGGTTCTCTCCTACCACATAGGTCCTCATACTCAAACTCATATCATTGGTCTTTGTGGTAGGATGTTTTATCTTCTGAGCTCTCTTGCTGGCCCAAAAATCCTTTTAAAGTTCAGGAATTAGGAGTTGCTGTGATGTGGTTCAGTGACACATAGATTGTAAATTAAATGGAGCCACCACAGCAGATTTAGGATGCTTTATTAGAAAGGGATGTTTTTGTAAATCTTTTCATATATTTGTACTTTATAACAGAGTCATGATTTTTCAGCTCTTGTGAGGATTCACAAATTTTCTATAGTGTTCCCCTTTGGGTTGGATGAAAGGCATGTGTGAGCATACCAAGAATAAAATTTATTGATGTGGGGCTGGAGAGATGGCCTAGCGGTTAAGAGCGCCGACCGCTCTTACAGAGGACCCGGGTTCAATCCCCAGCACCCACATGGCGGCCGAGAACCGTCTGAAACTCCAGTTCCAGGGGAATTCGAGACCCTCTTCTGACCTCCGCGGCATCGCACGACACGGGTGCACACACCTGCACGCAGACAGTGCATTCATACACATACCGAAATAAAAAAAAAATTTATTGATGTATGAACATTTATAGTAAAACATCAACATAGGTAGGCTGGGGCTGGCAATTAAGATAACTGGCTGCTCCCACGTGCAGCTATGCTGGATAGCTTTAATGTCAAGTTTGTTGTTGTTCAATGTCTTTGACTCACCCGTGACTGCATTCCACACGCTGTCCTTTCCTTCTTGGCTCAGCTCCAGGACTTGTCTCCTGCCTGCAGGCCGGCAATCTCTAGGCTTCGCTCCACCAAGAAGGGGGAGGGAAAACCGCAGGAGATCACCTGTGGAAATGAGTGGACTCACATGCAGAGAGCCGGAGAGGCTACTGTGCTCTGGGCAAGGAAGCAGGGAGCAGGCAGAAGGGAGGGGTTAGCCACCTTGGTTCTAATGGGGGGGGGCTGCAGAGCTCCGGTTTGTGCAACAGGTAACTAGAGGTGTGGCATTCTGCTCAGTGCCTCAAGGGAAGGGGCCTGGAATTTTGCAGAGATAGGGTGAGGCAAGTATCATTGTAATATCCCAAATCTTCCTGCTACAGATAACTCTGAATGTCCACAGAGATATCAGATAACTGGAGATCTTCCAGGACACAAAGTTTCATTCCCACACCTGAAATGAAGGAGCTTCAGTTGAGGGATTAACACCATTGGTCTGGCCTATAGCCATCTGTGGGGTTAGTATTTTGTTTTGTTTGGTTTGGTTTGGACTTTTCAAGACAGGGTCTCCCTGTAGCCCCAGCTGTCCTGGAATTCATACTGTAGACCAGGCTGGCCTTGAACTCACAAAGATCCACCTGCCTCTGCCTCCCAAGTGCTAGGATTAAAGGCGTGTGCCACCACACCCAGCTAGTATTTATTTTTTGAGTGATGTGGGAGAGCCCAGCCTACTGTTGGCAGTGAGACCCCTGCACAGGTTGTTGTGTATGTATAAGGAAGCAGACTGACTTTGGGCCAGGGGATCGAGCCAGTAAGCAGTGTTCCTCCAGGGTCTGTCCTTCAGGTCCTACCTACAGTTTTCTGCCAAGAGTTTCTACCTTGGACTCCCTAAATAATGAACCATGACCTGGGAGATGTAAGACAAACTCTTTCCTCTCCAAGTTGGTGTTGGTTAGTTTTTTCACAGCAATTGAAAGCAAACTATAATCCATAACTACAGTTAAGTGGAATTTGACCCCTCTCGACTTCCATGAGCATTGCACCACACAGATACACTTAATATATGTGCAAGCTATTCACTCGTACATATAAAATCATAATTTTTTTTTAAAGGCTGGGCTGGGCTGGGCAGATGGTGCACTGGATAAGACTATCTTCAGTGTAAGCATGAAGATTTGTGTTCAGATTCTTTCACTGTATTTCAAAGGTATGTGCCTTAAACCCAGTGCTTGGGGAAGCCAGAGACAGGAGGACCAGTAGAGCTTACTGGCCTTTCAACTAAGAAAAATGGTGAGTCTGTATGATAAAAAGAAAACAATAGACCTGGACACCTATCCTCACATGTATGCATGAGTGTGTAACCAGAAAGAACCATGACACATGCATACAAGACACTCAAGTTGTTTATGCACCATGAAACTAACCAAATTTCAAGATCTAGAAAATGGATCAATTTTTAAACATAATTGTCAATGTACTCAACAGTAATATACTATAGACATGATATTTTTGCCAAAATCTATTCACTTGGTGAACTTGTCATAATTTGAGCTTCACAGTTTAATGTCAGTTTACTGATGGATGGCACAACATGTGCTACAAATGGGACAGAGCAGAAAGCTGAGACCCCACACATCCAACCAGAATCAGCAAGTGGAGGGGTGGGGCTGGATAGATAATTAAGAGCACTGGCTGACCAAAAAAAAAAAAAAGCCGGGCGTGGTGGCGCACGCCTTTAATCCTAGCACTTGGGAGGCAGAGGCAGGCTGATCTTTGTGAGTTCAAGGCCAGCCTGGTCTACAGAGCGAATTCCAGGACAGCTGGGGCTACAGGGAGACCCTGTCTCAGACCAAAAAAAACAAAACAACAAAAAAAAAAAACCCACTGGCTTCTCTGGCAGAGGACCTGAGTTTAGTTCCCAGCACTCACATGGCAGCTAACAACCATTTGTAATCCCAGTTTTAGGGGGTCTGACACCTTCTTCTGACCTCTGGGCACCTCATGACAGTACACTTTCATACATGTAGCTAATACATTCATACATAAAATTAAAAATAGAAAAGGAGAGAAGCAGAGGGGGTAAACTGCAATTGCATATGGCTATGTGCTCTCAAAGCCTGCATCCAGTGACTTTTTTAAAAATCTTTTTTAATATATATTTTGTACAAGATTATTAAATCTAGATCCATGTCCCCCACCCTATCCCCCCACCCCAACAGAGCTCATGTATTCTGCCAAACATGCTTTTCATCTCTTTCTCAGTCTTTCTCAATATTCTCATATTCTTTTCTCAGTATTCTGATATTTGTTCTGCTTCCTCCATTCTGCTTCTGAGACTTTTTCCATTCCTTTCCTCTTGATTGGATGAGTGTTTGATTTCCTTTTTCATTTCCTCTTCTGATTTTTTTAGTATTTCTACTTCCTTTTGGAGCTTCTCAATCTCTTCCTGTAGCTCTTTGCTTCGCTGGTTGCTTTCCTTATCTTTTTCAGCATGGGATCTTTTCAGTGTTTCTACTTCTTTCTGGGGTTTGTCATTCTCTCTAGGTCCTTCTTGAGTTCTTCATTCTCTTTTCTTAATTCTTTGATTTGCTCTTGTAATCTCATAGTTCTTTAAGTATGTTCACAATTGTGTTTCTGATATCTGTGTCCTGGGCCATCCCCAGGGGGATCCCACTGTAGGAATCTTCCATAGGGTTGGTAGAGCTTGGTGTGGGATTATCCTGCCCCTTTCCCGTGTTGTCTCTTCTTTGTGTTCCTGGCGTATGGGCTTCTCCTTGCCTGTATTCCAATGTGAGTCCCTAGTTGGGAGATCTCGACACTGTTCTTTCATGAAGGCTACACCTCATGAAGATTTTCTGACCTTTGCAAACAACACTGCCAGCAGGGGAACAAGTGTTCTCATACTTGAGCCTATAGGGGAAATTTCTCATGCAAACCACCACATTTCACTCCCTGACATTCTAAGCTCATGGGCATTCCATAATGCAGAATATACTACTCCAACTTTAAAAGTCCTCAAATACTTCAGTTTGATGACATTAAATGTCCAAAGTCTCTCTGTAGACTTAAAGAATCTCTTTAAATATAACCCCCTGTAAATTTTTTTTTTTGGCTTTTTCAAGACAGGGTCTCCCTGTAGCCCCAGGTGTCCTGGAACTATGTAGACCAGGCTGGCCTTGAACTCACAAAGATCTGCCTGCCTCTACCTCCCAGTGCTAGGATTAAAGGTGTGCACCACCAAGCCGGGCTAACCCCCTGTAAATTTTTTAAAAGGTTCCATATTTCCAATATAGAATGTCATGTAACATATGTTCCCTTTTCAAAAGGGAGGACTCAATGGTAATACACTACAGACATGATATTTTTGCCAAATACAGAACCAAAGCAAGATAAAAAAAAAATAGCAGGGATGACCACAAGTCCTGTAGCATTTGCAGCACCCCTGCCTTTGCTACTATCAGGTTCCCTGTTTACCAGGCAAAACAAGGAGAACACTCTCCAATCTTAGTTTAGGGAAGACTAGAGAATTTTTTTTTAATTATGGTTGTTGCTGTTTTGGTCTTCTTGAGACAGGGTCTCCCTGTAGCCCCAGCTGGCCTGGAACTCACTCTGTAAACCAGGCTGGCCTTGAACTCACAGAGATCTGCCTGCCTCTGCCAAGTGCTAGGATTAAAGGCGTGCGCCACCACACCCGGCCAAGACTAGAGAGTTTATTCAGACTTGCCTACAAAGTGATGAAGGAAGCATACACTTATGTGGTGCCGTGGGTGCCTAAAACCACATTCATACCAGTTGCTCTTAACACCAGACCTTCCACCAACATAGAGCTGTTGGCTTCCCCCAAAGTTTTCAGTGTGCATTCTCTACAAGTATAATATGAATGCAAACATCACAAGATTCTTAGAGCAGGCTTGGCTTTCCCCTTAGTCCCTCCCTCTAAGTAATCTAGACTCCATCTTTGTAGTTCACAGCTTGTCTGATGAGAAGTCCACTTCAGAAGATGTACTTTATCCCACATCCTTCAAACTCCTAAGTGTTTGATGCTTCTCCTGGAGCATTTTTATCTTTTACAATGACTTCTAGAACTTCAGTCAGTATCAAGAAATAACATCAGGCTAGGGGTGAATGAGTATGATACCCCTTGAGCTTTTCTACGAAAAAATTATTAAGCAATAAGACAGAAATAGTTGAGATTATTGTAAAGGCAAAAGATTGTTATGGAATTTAATCAGTGCTTTTTTTTTTTTTTTTGAGACAGGGTCTCCTGTAGTCCCAGCTGGCCTGGAGTTTGCTCTGTGGACCAGGCTGGCCTTGAACTCACAGAGATCCACTTGCCTCTACCTCCTGAGTGCTGGGATTAAAGGCATGTGCCATCATGCCCGGCTCAATCAGTGGATTTTAAGAGAAATTCCAAAATATGTCAAATAATACAGATGTGTGTTATTTGAAGATGAAGTCCACTATTCGAACACCAAAGTTTGTTCGTTTGTTTTCATAGGTACAGTTGGGGTTTCGTTATGTGAATTTGGGTAACACAGAAGCACAGTCTATGGCCTGGCATTAGTCATGTTTGCAAAGTGCATCAGTTTCCTAACTGGGGACAAGTCTCCCAGGCTAGAATGAATGGAGCTGCTCACTGAAATGTACTGAAATGAGCATGTTTAGAATCCAAGCAGCAATGCTGATGTGTGCACCACGTTAGCAACTCTCACTGCTGGCTGTACAGCAGAGCACTTTCACATTCCTCCTTGCTGGAGCCCTCATCTCCCACTCCCCACCCCCAGCCTCTGCTGAATGCTCTGCCAGCTCAACTCCTGGGTTCTGCACATGAGTGAATTCTGCCACACTTGTTCTTCTGTGCCTGGCTTATTTCCTTTAGCATGAATTCCTACAGAGTCATAGGTGATGGAGACCTTATTTAGCTTGGTTAATCATACATGTGCACGTACACTCACACACACACACACACACACACACACCCCTATCATATCACATTGGTGCTTGAAAATGTCAATTAGTTGCAAATTCAATTTTTCAGATTAAACTGGGCATGGCAAAGCCTGGCCAGCTCCCTTTCACTGGTGTGAGAGGCACCTGGTGGAGCCTGCACTGCCTCCTATGATCTTGCATGTGCTCTATGCAGAGGTCAGGAACTCAGGAATACACAGCAGTGACTGCACACCATGATGGAGACTCTTCAAAGGAGTGATTGAGCAGGGAAGTGACAATCAGACCCACATTCCTTAATCATCAGTGTGAGGGATGCCATGGAGTGCATCTGCACTGCCTGCCCCATCTCTACTCAGGGCTCTGCTCCTCTGCTGGTTTATTTTTGTTTTGTTTTGTCTTGTTTTGTTTTTAGCTTTCTAATTTGTTTGACCACTTAGTAAACCTAGGCAATAAGCATAATGAGTATAATCCCAATTAGCAAACATCTGAATCCAATTCTTGTACAACCCAGGCTTCCCAATTCCAGTTGAAGAGGTTTGCTTACACAAACATAGTGATAAAATAAAAATCCAGTCCATTTTTTGCTGTGATCTCACAAGTCACCCCCCTTCTTTAGCCTTTACAATCGGATGTGCCAGCCTCTTTTGTGAGAGTCTCTGGGCTTTGGAGGGGAGAGCAAGAGAAAGTGAGAGATAAGAAGATACATTTTTTTCTCTGAGGTATCACATAAAACTTGGGTCTGTTCAAGTTCTGTTTTCAATGGAAAACATTTCTTGTGGAGAAAGAAGAGCCAATTCCTTGTTTTAGAATTGAACTCTAGCTATGCAAATATTCCTCATGAATTAGTGCATTGGCTCATTTGTTCAAGATACCTGCTAGCACACGTAAGAATCTTTGATGGATTACCTGTAAACTACAGGGTGAAAGGAGAGAACCAATTCCTGAATATTCCTCTGACCTCCACACACTTTCCATGGTACATGCAAGCATGCAATTTTTCCCCAAAATAAATTTATAATAAACATTTAAATGGAAATAGGAGAGGCTGGAGAGATGGCTCAGCAGTTAAGAGTACTGACTGCTCTTGTAGAGTACCCAGGTTCGATTCCCAGCACCCACATGGTGGCTAAGAATTGTCTTTAACTCCAGTTTCAGGGGAATCCGACACCCTCTTCTCACCTCCAGGGCATTGCATGACACGGGTGCACCAACCTATATGCAGACAGTACACTCATACACATAATAAAATAAATAAATAAATAAATAAATAAATAAATAAATAAATGCAAATAGGAGTGAATGCCCTACGAGGACTTTTACATAGCTGTTATCGAGCATAAATATTTTAAACAGTGCCTGTTTGAATTTTTCATACATTAATATAAACTATACTCCTATAGTACAAAGACAAACAGGAGGTAAATGGAGTGACTTGGAGTGGAACAGATAGATGACATTAATGCTAAAGGTATGGACGACCCATTCAACAATAAAGCAGCATGTTTTACAAAGGTTGAAAAAGGATGAACTAAAAAATTCAGGACATGTTCAGAGCCCCAAATTGTCAAGATCAGATCAGAACCCTTACATGAAGAATCACAATCCATGTATCAAAAATCTAAGCTAAAGGAAAATTAAGTGTTGTTCAGAAAACTGACTGCCATACAAGGCAGGCATACCAGAATAACAGCAGATCAGTAAGTCACAAGCATAAAAGCCATGAAAGCATGGATTGATATGTTTCTAGTCCTGAAATTGTCACTTCCAAGTATGGTTGCTGTGCCTCAGGAAAGCTACCCCTTAACATTGACAAACATTACTTTCAGTACCCACACAGTCTTATTCCATTCATGACATCTAAGCTTGCCTTAGATAAAATACCTAAAGGAATACTATACACAGGAGTATGGAGGACATATTCACCTTTAAGAGCACAGGAGAGAATATACATCATGGGAGGACTATATGACCAAAGAGACCTAGTAAATCCTCAATAATCAGAATGAGAAAATAACGTACTATTTACCTAAAAGAGGACCTCTGTGGGGCACGCACTAAATAACTCCACAAATCAAAGGGCTGAATGACCCCAAGACTGGAATTTCAGACTAGTGTCTGATTGCCGATTTCTAGTATAACCACTAGCACACAACACTCAAGCCTGATGGGTTTATACTTATGCATGCATGGAATAATGGACTGGGGATCTTGTAAGATGGTAAAGGTAATGAAGAATCCATTTATTGTATTTTGCAATTTACTTATATAGGCAGAATGACATCATCTTCTGTGGCCAATCCCACACCCCCTGCATCATGCACTGTATACAGCACACACTGCTCTTTCCCCCTGCATTGTGTGCTGTGTCACATGCTGCTGCTACCCCTGTGGGGCGGAGTCAGGTGGGCAATTAAGCTACTGCTGGTGGCCACCTGTGCCTTGCATTCACCCACGTCCCAGCCTTTTTATTTTGTGTGAGAAGCAGGTGAGCCCATGGGAGGGGTTAGTATTACAAAGAACCCTGGGCTTTGAATAGTCAGCTGTTTAAACCTCTTTTGAGCACCTGGAGGGTAAGGCAGACCTGAGGTTTCTTATTTTATAGGCTAAGACATTAATTCCCAAATAAACCATAACTTGAACCAATCATTAAACATAGGCAGTACATATAGGCAACATTCATGCAAATCCAATTAGCAGTCATCTATTCCCAAGTTTTGTACAACCCAGAGTTTTTATAGTCCAATTGGAGAGGCTTGTATGCACAAGCTGGTGATCAAATAAAAGTCCAGTTGTGAAATTACAATTTACCCTGATCTCCTCAGCCCTTACATTCTGACATGCCTCTTCTTCCACGAGTGGTTCCCTAGGCTTTGGGGAAAGGGGCAAGAGTGGGTGAGAAGCAAAACAGTCCATTTTCTTTTGAGGTGTCAGTTTGGATTTTCAGGTCTGTCCAGGCTTTTCTTTCAGAGGCTGGCAGTTTATCTAGGGGTCTCCTCTTTTTATTCTACTAACAAAACAAATATTAACAAGTACAGGCACTTAAAAGCAAAAATTAAGGGGCTGAAGAGATGTCCCAGCAATTAAGACCACCGACTGCTCTTGCAGAGGACCTGGGTTCAAGTCCTACCACCCACATGGCAGCTAAGAACAATCTTTAAGCCGGGCATGGTGGTGCACACCTCTAATTCTAGCACTCGGGAAACAGAGGCAGGTGGATCTCTGTGAGTTCAAGGCCAGCCTGGTCTACATAGTGAGTTCCAGGCTAGTTAGGCTAACACGAACTTTAGAAGTGGGTTTTTTATAGGCAACCTTTGTAGGTGAGGCATCAGTACAATATGTAGATGTAGAATGTACCTAGACAAGTGACTCATAACAGTTACAGGACATTAGGTTAGTAACTAGTCTGGCACTTTTAATTACCTTATAACATGTAAAGCCTGAACAAAAATCCTTAAGCCAACCTTTGCTGGAGAGATGGCTCAGCAGTTAAGAGCATTGGCTGCTGTTGCAGAGGACCCAGGTTTGATTCCCACCACCCACGTGGCAGCTAAGAACTGTCTTTTAATGCCGGCCGTGGTGGCGCATGCCTTTAATCCCAGCATTCAGGAGGCAGAGGCAGGCGGATCTCTGTTAGTTCAAGGCCAGCCTGGTCTAGAAAGTGAGATCCACTCCAGGAAAGCTGGGACTAAAGGGAGACCCTGTCTCAAAATATACCCCCCCAAAAAGAAAAATAGAGAGACACAAAGCACATTTACCAGTAGTTATAAGTAACCTCTATATTTGTCTGCTTTAAAATAATCTGAGGCAATAACTGGGTGTGTCATATAAGACAGAGGACTAGATGGAAAGTTTTTAATTAATATATTAATTTTATTTTTTGTATGTTGTAGCAATTATCATAATAACAACTCAATATCTCTGTAGTGCTTGGTTACCAGGAGCACAATGTTTGTTTTGTTTTAGACAAGTTATCCTTTGTTCCAGTTATGAAAGTGACAATAACTCGAAGTCTTTTCCAAGGTTATTAGCCAAAGTGAGAAAACTGACAATTAAATTTTTATAAATGTTTCCCCAGAGAACGGGCTACAGATCTGTAAACTCATTAGGCAGACCATCCCAGGCAGTGGTTCATCTATGAAGACCAAAGGTGTGTTGTAACCATTCTGGCTCTCAAATTTTCAGCAACAATTTTGTCCTATCTACTTATTACATATTTTTAATGGCTCTCAAAAAAATTAATAATTATTAGACCTTTATCATTTGTTTAAACATTTTTGTTATTTCTTCTGTTCTGGAAATATCCAGTCACCTTTATTCATAAATATTTTTTACAAAAAAAATATATATATATTTTTGGTCTTTTCGAGACAGGGTCTCCCTGTAGCCCCAGCTGTCCTGGAACTCACTCTGCAGACCAGGCTGGCCTTGAACTCACAAAGATCCGCCTGCCTCTGCCTCCCAAGTGCTAGGATTAAAGGCGTGCGCCACCACGCCCGGCCTTACAAAAATATTTCTATTTCTATATCCTTTCACCCCTACCTTTTTTTTTTTAACATGAGACATAAATAAAATTTTCACCTGTTGTGAGAATTCACTTTTGGGGGGGCATACTAAGTAATTAGTGTTTCCCCCTTTTTTTGACAATAACTATGGTTTAAGTGTAAAATTTTATTAAGAGTATATATTTCTGCTTTTACCTTGAAGATTTTAAAAAGAAAAGTCATTTTTTCTTTTTTTTCTATTAATTTTTTTTCATTTTTTTAAGCAAATAGTAATAATTTATGGTACAACATCCTTCATACAAAAAAAAACAAAATGAAAAGACGGCAAAATCCACCACAGCCCCAAGGGTCCCACCATCCAGCTGGGGGGCTTGTATGTCAATCAAGTTGATCAAAAGTGTCCAGTCTATTTTGCTGTAGTTTCACCATTCACCCTAATCACAGCCCTTACATTCTACCATGCCCCTCTTCCACAGATTGTTCCTAGGCTTAGAAAAGGGGCATGGGTGGACAAGAGAACAAAACAGTCCTACTTTCTCTGGAGCTGTCGTTTGGACTCTGGTCAATTCTGGCTGTTTCCTTTCATGGCGCTGACAGTTTCTGTCCAGGAATAACCTTTCGGTCCCCTACTAATGAAGGCACAGGCAATTAGATATATAGGTATTTAAACAGAACTAATTGTTATGGTGGGTTACTTTGGTATGACACAGATATTTGGATGGTATGTTAATCTATGAATTAACATTTTTTCTGTTAAAATATGACAGGGTCTTACTGGTGGCTTATAACATCTCCTAACCACTAGATAGTAATGTAACTTTGTGGCATCAGCCCATGGGTTATTCTCCAAGGAGAGAGCTAATAGCAATTAGATTTGGGATTATATGGGCAATACGGCTGCCACTGCTGCACAGTATTTCCAGGCAGGTGGAGGTGATAGCTGATGCTGACGGAGGAGGGGTCTTGCTTGACTCAAGGAGACCTATTTGCTTTATTGGTTTAGCGGCTTTTGGTAACACTCTCTGTGTATTCAGAGACCAACTGTACACTTGGCAAGTGCGGTCCTCAATACATCTAAGAAGTCATTTTTTAAGATTTATTGGTTAAAGACCCCACCCGCTGAGATATACATGCAGCCCATGTTTATTTCAGCTCTGCTTCACAATAGCAAGGAGCTGGAACCAATCCAAATGCCCCTCAACTGACGAGTGGATAGAGAAAATGTGGTACATTGTACACAATAGAATTCTATGCAGCAGTAAAGAAAGATGACTCATGAGCTTGAGGAAAATGGCTGGCAGCTAGAAGACATCCATGCTGAGTGAAGTAAAACAGTCCAGAAAAACAAAATGAAAGAAATGGTAATCCTCTCATCTGTGGATGCTGTGCCAATATTACCTAGTTGTAAGTATTTTTTGTGCAGAACCCCTTGAGCTTTTGTCAAGCAGTTGGGAGTAGTTATGCATATTGGAAACAAACAACAACAACAACCACAGAAAAGGACTGCATCAAAGAACTGATGAAACAGTGAATTCTGCAAAAACAGTCACTTCCCACATGGAGAATTTAGAAGAAGACTGAGAAAGAGATGAAAAATGCATGTTTGCCAGAATACAATGAGCTCTGTGTGGGGTGGGGGGATAGGGTAGGGACATGGGTCTAGATTTGATAATCTTGTTATATTATATTATATATACTATATATATATATATATATATAAGATCATGCTAAAGAGTCCCATTATCAATCAACTTTGTTATTTTTTTTTCAAATTTAGTAGCTTTTTTTTTAAGACTTTCTAACAACACAGGAGCAGAAGACAGTAGACATTTTTTCCTTTTTTTTCTCCTTAAGTATTTAAAATTTATCAAAGAATATTAATTATCCTAAGTCTGAACAAGATTATGAGAAAATCACTTATCATAACCTGTTTTGTTGAAACTAAATAAAAATGAAAAGAATTATAAAATGTGAGTTACTGATTAAGAAATTAAATTCACAAGACGAAACATTATAATGCAATTTAATTTTAATGTTTGCTCTGTGAACATTTAATTCTTATCAGTAAAAGGGAGCTTGGAGAGAATAGCCTAGCGGTTAAGAGCGCCGACCGCTCTTACAGAGGACGCCGGTTCGATCCCCAGGACCCACATGGCGGCTAAGAACCGTCTGAAACTCCAATTCCAGGAGAACTCCAGTTCCAGGGGAACCCGATACCCTCTTCTGACCTCCGCGGCGATGCACGACACGGGTGCACAAACTTGCATGCAGACAGTACATTCATACACATACAGAAATAAATAAAATTAATAAAAAAAAAATTTAAAAAAATGCAATTTAATATATAAGTAGATTTTAAAATTAACTTTTATTATTAAGGATAAATTTAAAGTCTAGGTCTCTCTCTTTTTATATTGTTTATTCCAGGCTCAATCAGTACTAAACAACCTGGTTCAGCCTGGGGCTCTGGTCCGTGGTTGGGAGGCCTTTTTTTTTTTTTTTGCACTAAACATTTACCACTTACCATTTTTTAATATTAAGTCAGTTAGAAAAAGCATGAAGTCCACATAAAAACAAACTTCAAAGCCATTTGCTTATTAACCCCTAGATTGAGGAATCTTATCTAAAAGAAAATTCCAGCACAGGAATCCAGGTCATTAGGGGGTCCATGGGGAAGGTGGAAATAGAGTGCTCCTTGTCCTTCCACAGACCCTAGCTGTTGAAGTTCTTCGTCCTTTCTGTCACAGTCTACTATTAACAGAATGGTTAGAAATTCCATGGACAAATGACAAAGAAGAGTCCAGCTCTCCTGTCCTTGAGACCAATCACAAGAGGAGGCAGGACAAGACTGACAGGACCTGTCTTTTAGTACATTAATTTACTCAAAGGAAGTATTTAATTACTCATAAAATTTAGCCAGTCATGAATTCAAACAAAACCATAACTCAATCTCTCATGAGATTGGAGGGAAGATTCATCTCTATTAGTCCATTCTTTCTATAAAATCTTTTAATTTCTTGCATGTAAAGGATCAAGTGTTTGTAAATGTAGAGTGGTCAAAGTTATAAGATTACATGGAAACTTGTCACCAGAATGGACATAAAGTCTAAAAGGAGTTCAGGACACAGAATATTATGATGCCATCTAATTTATTCCTTCACACACAAGTCGATTAACACACTTAGCAAAACTGTTCTGATCCTTAGCCTATCTCCCCCCAAGGCTGCTCACCAGAGACTACACTCGGTCCTCCAGATGCTGTGGATGCTGCTCCAAGCTGGGGAGGGCTGCAAGCTGAACTGATCAGAGCTGGGGTCTCAGCTGCAATCTGGACAGATAAGGCTGAGTGCATCAGTCTGCATCTCACACAGTGGGGGTTTGGGGGGGAGGGGGAGTGTGAGCTGAGCAGTTCCAGGGGGGCATCCCACATGCAGGTCCCCCCACGGGGGAATGAGAAGGCTGTCCTCTACTACTTTCCAGTTTAATTAGTCTGTAGTTGAGGTGAGGAGCACTTGTGATATCTGCCTGGCCAGTCAGGTTATCTGAGCGGCCATGGGTGTAGTGAACTTTCTGACTAAGCTAAAGTCATTGTTAGGTCTGGGCTTCCCAGAATCCCAAGGGACACAGACGCCCACTTCCTCCAGAGGCTGTCAATCTTCTGACCACTTCCTCTGTACCTGAGGCCCCGCCCCCTGGCTATAAGTGGGTGGGCCCCAGGTGCCATATTTCTCTCTCTCTCTCTCTCTTTCTTTCTCTCCTCCTGCGCTGCCATGCTGTCCTGTTCACCACGTGTCTGCAGTAGTCCCTTGCAAGCTTATCGGGGGCTGGGGCTGGGGTATCGCCCTGTTTATAACCTAGAACAGTCACACTCTTTCTTTTTTTTTTTTTTTTTTTTTTTTGGTCTTTTCTAATGCTAATTATGCTCCTTACAAAACTAAACATTTAAAGGAATATTTTTTTCTATCTGTGTGCTTGTTTAAATGCTCACAGCATTAATTTTCCTACATTTGTTTTCAGGGAATGAGGGCTGGCTGCATATAAGAGTTCTTGAAGTTACTTACAGTAGTAAGAAGTTTGTTTAGGTTTTTCAGTTTTTTTTTTTGTATTTTTGAGACAGGACAGGGTCTCCGCTTAGTCCCAAGCTGGCCTGGAGCTTGCTATGTAGAGCAGCCTGGGCGTTGAACTCACAAGATCCACCTGCTCTGCATCCCTGGTGCTGGGAGCGTTGCTGCGCCACCTGGCCAGGTTTCCTTTAAAGAAAGTGCCACTTTTTTTCACATCTAAAGCAGTTTACTCCTTTTGTTTAGCAGTGTAGGCCAGCAGCTGATGAATTAGCATTATGAAGAGAGCAAAGTCATTGCAAATTCCAGTTTAATCTTCTAAACTACTTTGAGCAGCCCTGATAGAGCATAACACTCAGCACTAGCATTATTAAAAGATATTAAATATCACAGGGAAATGGTTTTTCATAATTTGTAACTTTCCACAGTCCCTATAAAAAAATCTCTCTTATTATTAAGAGATCTCCCTCTCATTTTTTTTTTTTTTTTTTTTTTTTTGGTCTTTTTTGGAGACAGTGTCTCCCTGTAGCCCCAGCTGCCCTGGAACTTGCTATGTAGACCAGGCTTTCCTGGCCTTAAACTCACAGAGATCCACCTGCCTCTGGCACACAAGTGCTGGGCTTAAAAGGATGCACCATCACACCCAGCTATTATGAGATCTCTTAATAATACAATGAAGACTTTGGAAAAATAAGAACAAACACCATTGAAAAAGAGTAGATGGGAGCCAGGTGTGATGGCACATGCCTTTAATTCCAGCACTTGGGAGGCAGAAGCAGTCAGATCTCTGAGTTCAAGGCCAGGCTGTTCTACGTAGTGAGCTTCAGGCCAGCTAGGACTAAAGGGAGACCCTGTCTCAAAAAAAAAAAAAGAGTAGATGGGAAGAATTTGTAAGGTTGTAGCCCACCTAAATCAGTGATTCAGGAAGCCAACTGAGGCATGTTAGGTTTATTCGAACCCGAGTCTGAAAATCCCCGCACCGACAAAGGAACAGCAAAGAATGCAATATGCAAACAGGTGTTTATTGCGAGGCTGGATAGCCAGGGTCAAGCCAGGGACAAGCTAGCAAGACCCTGAACCAAGGAGTCAGGTTACATTTATAGGTCCTTCAGGCCTTTGTCCTGAAGCCCGCGTTTTTTTGGCCAATCATTTTGTATTAACACATACAATTGTAACCTATCAATTTAGACATGCCTTACCTATTATCCAATGGGCTCAACAAGTAACATGGCATAGTTCCCTGCTCAGGCAGCAAAACCCTCCAACTGTCACGTATGCAACAGCTTTGAACATTTGCTGGTGGGCAGTGAAAACTGCCACCTGTCATGTAGACAACAGCATTGAACATTTGCTTGTGGGCAGGGTTAAGCGAGCCATGAATTAGCTACTTTGGGCAGTAACAGGAAACTTTCTGCCTGACGGCCTGGTTTCTCTCTGCACGTCCATTGGGGTCTGTCCTTACAATGCAGAAATCCCAAGAAATAATTACCCTTGACTGTGCTCCTGTGATCCAAGAAAAGTTTCACAATCATACCTCATGTTAGGCAGGGCCTAGGCTTAGAGATCAAAAGATGGCACCTACCACCCTTCTCTTCCGGTCAAAAGCCTACCTCATCTCAGGCAGCTGATGCAAATTCCCTTCCTGATGAGAGCACAGCCTAAGACCATATATGGTTATACTCCAGCTTCATGATGAACACTAAAGACCCACTTTGTCCCTCCCACTGTACCAGGTTTGCCCTTACAAGTACATGCTTTGTCTCACCATCATTACCTCATCTTCCTCTCCCCAGAACTTATAAAAGCCCTCATCCCCAGCCTGAGCACTTGACTCCCCTGGCCTCCCTCTCTGAGACCAGTGGACTTGCCCAGGAGCATGTCCTAATAAACCTCCTTTTATACTTTTTTAATCTGGTTTGATCTGGCATGTTTTGCATTGGGGAAAAAAGCCTTTCACCTCACTGGAGACCAGAACCTCTCCTCAGTCTCTCTTGAGATGCTCCTACTGATACCAATCACAGGTCCCAGTTTCCCTCGAGATGCTTCTCCTGATAGCTACCTCAGACCAACCTATGCCCGTTTGCCCATCTCCTTGTCCCCACTTCCTTGCAAACTCACTTCCTTGTGTGCCTGGGTATTCTAACACTGGTCATCCTAATCCCAACACAGTCAGGCCAGCCACCATGCCTAAAATAAGCCCACCTTCTTTTCATTGGAGTCCTGATCTTTTCTCCTCTCTGCACCAAGTCTCCCCTCCACCTGAACCTAACATCTGGTCCCATGAATTCAATTGAGGGTTGAGACTCTGGCTCCTTTGGGTTGGGCATGGCTGACATACTCCAATCAGACCAGCTGCCAGGAACAGGCTCTCTATCACCATGGATGTGACTTCATCCAAAGGTACTGTTTTCCCTTACCTAACTCCTCTCTCCTTTCTCTCTCCCCCCTCTCCAAGTCTCTCTGTTTCTCTCTCTCCTTTCCCAGAGTCTGTCTGCCTCTGTCTGTCTCTGTCTCTGTCTCTCTCTCTCTCTCCCCTCCTTCCTCTGAACCTGGTCACTTCCAGACCAGCACCTAGAGCAACAGGCACTGAATTCCTTTGGTCTTGGAGACTATTGATCTGCCAGGAGAGTTACTGAGTGAATTCAAGACAACCTGAGAGATGGACCTGTCTCTCAGTAGTACTCAAATCCTTTGTCTCTCTCTCTCTGTTTCTCTCTGCCCCCTCTCTGTCCTTCCAAACCTGGGCTCTCAAGACTCCCCCCTCCACAAGGCCTTGCTAAGTCTGAGAACACCAGACAGACAGGTACAACTTCTGGCCAGTCACTTCCTTCTCATTACTGTGCCTACTCACACCCTCTCTCTCTCCTTTCTCTTCTTCCCTGTTATTTTCCTTCTCTCTCCCTTCCCTTCTTTACTTTCCTGTGATTTCTTGCAAACTTACAGCCTTTAGCCTAGGAACTTTATGAGTGCTTCATCATAGAGGATCCAAAGAAAAGAGGCACTTGTTCCCTCAACCCTGTAAGGGCATGGGTGTCAGGAGGCACCCCCCAGGATGTGCAATGACCTCATAGGGAAACCCTACATACCCTGTCCATGGGTCAGAAGGAACTTTTGGCAAAACTGGGAAAACACACGTAAGGGGCTGATCTCCCAGTATCTTGAGCCCCCTCATGTTTCCTTAAATGTGCAGGACACCCTTGAGACCCAGTGGGAAAAAGATGGTCTCAGTGTGAAAGCTGAGAAAGTCCATCCCCAAAGCAGCACATAAACCTAATGCCAAATGCAAAATTCCCAGCCACCATAGAAAGGCTTGCAATCCTCTTCCTCCTTCTTCCTTCCCTTTCTCCTCCCTTTCTCCTCCTCCTCCTCCTCCTCCTCCTCCTCCCTAATTGCCTTCAACTTTTCTTCTTTTCTCTGCCTTCAACTATGGGGTCCTCCCATCCCAAGCAGTCCTTTTGGACCCCCCTAGACTATCTACTCTACTCTCTACAACCTTTGGGACTCCAGAAAACACTTAAAATCCTAAAGTTTCTCTGTGTTACTTCTTGGCCTCAGTACCCTCTGGACTAGGGTACACCAGATGGCACCCTAGACTTGCAAATACTTTTTTTTTCTTTTGGTCTTTTTGAGATAGGGTCCCCCTTAGTCCCAGCTGGCCTGGATCTCACCTATGTAGGCCAGGCTGGCCTTGAACTCACAGAGATCCACCTGCTGCTGCCTCCTGAGTATTGGGATTAAAGACCTGCACCACCACACCTGGCTTCAAATTCTTTTCTTTTTCTGGTCTTTTCAAGACAGGGTCTCCCTGTAGTCCCAGCTGTCCTGGAACTCACTCTGTAGACCAGGCTGGCCTTGAACTAACAAATATCCACCTGCCTCTGCCTCCTGAGAGCTAGGATGAAAGGCATGCACCACCACACCTGGCTGCTTCAAATTCTTAAAGATCTTAAAAACCAATGCCAATGTACCTGGAAAATGGTCTCCCTCAAAAGTTCACTTCCAGATTCAACATACACAAAAAATAAATATCATAAAACACATAAATGGGATGAAAGACAAAAACCACAAGGTTATCTCAATCAATGCAGAAAAAGCCTTCCACAAAATCCAGCATTATTTCATGTTTAAAGTCCTAGAGGGAATTGGATTGGAGGGAACATGCCTCAGCATAATCAAAGCCACAGCCAACATCATCCTAAATTGGGAAAAATTTGAAGCATTCCCCTTAAAATCAGGAACCTGGAAAGGCTGCCACCTATCTCCACTCCTCTTCAATATAGTGCTTGAAACACTTGCTACAGCAGTAAGACAAAAAAAAAAAAATTAAAGGAGTACTAATTGGTAAAGAGGAAGTCAAATTATCCCTTTTTGCAGATGATATGATAGTGTACCTAAGGGACCCAAAAAACTCCACCAAGTAACTCCTAGAAACAATCAAGAGTTTCAGTAAAGTAGCTGGATACAAAACCTAGAAAAATCAGAAGATTTTCTTTACAACAACAACAAACAAACAGAGAAGGAATACAAAGAGACTATCTCATTCACAATAGCCTAAGAAAAAAAAATACCTTGGAACAAATTTAACCGAAGACACCAAAGATCTCTACAATGAAAAATTTAAATCCCTGAAAAAGGAGATTGAAGAAGATACCAGAAGATGGAAAGACCTCTCATGCTCATGGATTGGAAAACTTAATATAGAAAAAATGTCCCTCCTACCCAAACTAATATACAGATTCAATACAATTCCAATGAAACTCCCCATAAGTTTCTTCTTAGACTTAGAAAAAAATTCCTTAAATTTGTATGGAAAAACAAAGGACTCTGGATAGCCAAAGCAACCCTGAGCAAAAAAAGCAACACAGGGGGAATAACAATACCTGACTTCAAAGTATATTATAGGGCTATTGTAATGAAAACAGCCTGGTACTGGCATAAAAACAGACAAGTAGATCAATGGAACAAAATTGAAGATCCAAACCTGAACACATGCAATTTCAGCCACCTCATATTTGATAAGGGGACCAAGCAGACCCAATGGAGGAAAGACAGCATCTTCAGCAAATGGTGCTGGCAAAACTTGATTAGTACTTGTACAAAGATGAAGCTGAACCCCTACCTTTCACCATGCACAAAAGTCAACTCCAAATGGATCAAAGACCTCAATATGAAACCAGAAACTCTGAAAATAATAGAAGAAAATGTTGGCAGTAAACTACAAGACACAGGCTTAGGAAAAGACTTTCTAAATCAGACAGCCACCATGTTGGAAACAAGGTCAACAATAGACAAATGGGACCTCATTAAACTCAAAAGCTTCTGTACAGCAAAAAAATAAACGAAGTGAAGAGAAAACCCACAGAGTGGGAGGAAATCTTTGCCAGTGATACATCAGATAGAGCATTAACACCCAGAATATATAAATTACTCAAAAACCAAAGGATCAAGAAAAAAATGATACTATCAAAAGAAGGAGTAAAGAGCTGAATAGAGAATTCACAAATGAAGAAGTGAAGATGGCTGAGAAACATCTCAGAAAGTATTCAATGTCACTAATAATTAAAGATATGCAAATTAAAACCAGCTTAAGATTTCACCTTACCCTGGTAAGAATGGCCAACATTAGGAAAACAAACGACAACAAATGCTGGAGAGGTTGTGGAGAAACAGGAACACTCATCCACTGTTGATGGGAATAAAAACTTTTGCAACCCTTATGGAAAGCAGTGTGGAGAACTCTTAAAAGACTGAAAATGAGCCTACCACCTGACCCAGTCATACCACTCCTGGGTATATACCCACAAGACTCATCCTATCGCAAAGATACATGTGTATCTATGTTTATTGCAGCTCTCTTCACAATAGCAAAAAAATTGGAAGCAACCCAAATATTCCTCAAACAATGAGTGGATAGAGAAAATGTGGTACATCTACCCAATGGACAACTTTGTTCCTTGCTCTCTTGCGGGGGTCGTAGAGAGGTGGTAGGCAAAGACCACCCTCTCCAGTTTCCTCGCCGCCGAAGATCTTCACTCTGTCAGCCCACGACGGAGTGGGGCTGGGGAGAGTAAGTGCACTGCCGAACCGAAAGTAACCACGGCAGGGAGTGGAGTCAGGGTGTTACAGCTCAAGCTCACTTTATTGCAGGTTTACAGAGGCATATAAGCCATGCCAGCTTCCCTTCTGGGGTATGTGTCTCTTCCTAATTGGTCCTTTTAGGAGGCTTAATTTACAAGTCCCTAATTGATCCAATCCCTTCCCTTCCTAGCATAGTCCCTAATTATCATGTTAGTAAAGGTAGGAAGGAGGGGAAGATAAGCTTGGAATGTCCTGTGGGCTGGAACATCCTGAGGCTTATTTTACGTGGAGGAAGAGAAGTGAAACTAGCCTTCTTTGCTCAATGGGCAGGGGTGAGTTCGCGAATCTCTAGCACAGGCTTTCTTTTGTCCTTCAGGCCTATCTTCTCGGCTATTCCATGCTGTCACTCTCTGAGGTCAACTAAGTCCCAGAGGACTATGTATGGGAGCATCTCTTGAAATGTCCTGCAACTGTGAGTCACCAGTCCTCCTGTGCAGGGAGGTCTTGGAGATCCACTAATGAGGACTCCAGCCAGTGTCCAGTCTAAAGAGGAAAGTCTCTTCATGTGTCAAAAAGGGAAGCCTGGTCCAGCAAGACCTGACTTTGCCCTCACATAGATGGAACTGGTAAATGAAAAGCCAAAAGGAGCAAGAAGCCCCCACCCCCAAAATCCAAGTGACCCCTGAGGACCAGATCCTCAACTGACCTTGAGAAAACAAAAACCTTTCTTAATCTGGGATAACTGTGTGGTCTTAAAGATCCAAAGGGAAAGTATAACAAAATAAGTAACCAGTAAAACATGAGAAATTGTACTTTAGGTATAAAACTTGAGATCTTACTAAAAAGACAAAAAGTAGCTAGTTTCTTGAGTTTCTTAGCAGTCTGGATGTGTCAAAGGCTGGAATGCCAAAACTGTGCCTTCCCCATTGCCTCAGAGTGGGAAATCCTGGACAGAATAAACCCCATGGCTGTATTCCCTAATTGGACCCCTAAGTAACCTTGGGCCTCATCCTTCATCCTGGTAATAGCTCACTGATTTATGTGTTGCTTGTAAGACTATACCAAGCAACTCACCTGTACCAGTTTTAACCAATTTTTCTTGTTTTCCCTTCAGACAAATACAAACACATCTCTGCTGACAACGGTTACACCCAGGTAGAACATCCACCCTCTGGTGTCATTAAGTCCTTCTTCATCATCCCCCATCAGCACAAAGTAACTCGAATGAAAATCTTCACCCCCTATCCCAATGACACAAAAGGGTGGATTGTAAGGTTGTAGCCTGCCTAAGTCAAGGACTTCAGGAAGCTAAGTGAGGCAGAAGCCACAGGAAATAATTACCCTGGACTGTGGTCCTGCAATCTGAGAAATGTTACTGAAACATCCTGCAATCATATCTCACCAGAGACCAGAACCAGGCCTCAGTCTCTGTCGAGATGCTCCTACCGATATGAGTTTCCCTCAAGATGTTTCTCTTGGTCCAGCAAGACCTGATTTTGTCCTCCCATGGATGTAGCTGGTAAATGAAACAGAGGCTCCCCCCTAAAAAACCTGAGTGACCCCCCTGAGGACCAGATCCTCAACTGACCTTGAGAAAACCAAAACTTGGTTAGTCTGGGATAACTGTGTGGCCTTAAACATCCAAAAGGAAAATATAACCAAAAAAAAAAATTAGTAAAGCCTGAGAAATTGTACTTTAGGTATAAAGCTTCATCTTAGTAAAAAGACAAAAAGTAGTCAGTTTCTACCAACCTCAGACCAACCTATGCCCATTCCCCCATCACCTTGCCCCCCCTTCCTTGTAAACTCACTTTTTTGTGTCTCTGGGTATAAAACTGCCATTTGGGGGTCATTCTAACACTGATCATCCTCATCCTAATACTGACATAGGAAGGCCAGCTGCCCTGGCTGAAATAAACCTGAATTCCTTTTCATCAGAGTCCTGACATTTTCTCCTCTCTGCACCAAGTCTCCCCTCAAAATGAACCTAACAAGAAGCACACACATTAAAATGGGTATTTTGCTTAACTGGAAAACCTAAAAGAAATTGATTTCTTTTTTATGGGCTGGAGAGATGGCCTAGCGGTTAAGAGTGCCGACCGCTCTTACATAGGACCCAGGTTCAATCCCCAGCACCCACATGGCAGCTGAGAGCCGTCTGAAACTCCTATTCCAGGAGAACTCCAGCTCTAGGGGAATCCGACACCCTCTTCTGACCTCTGCGGCATTGCACGACATGGGTGCACAGACCTACATGCAGACAGTACATTCATACACATACAGAAATAAATTAAAAAAATTTAATTAAAAAAATAAATAGATTGATTTTTAAATATGAATGACAACAATTAAAACAAGTTGAGGTAAACAATTTAAATGAAACTTTAACAAACAACCAATGAGATAGAAGCAGTTATTAAAAATCTCCCAACTGAAAAAAAAGCCAAGGACTTGATGAAAGAATTAATAGCAATATGCCCCAAATTATTCCACATCATAAAATGAAAGGGAAATTTCCTTCCAGCTGCTGTCTACAACTTACAATGAGGTACCATCTCTCCTCAACCCCTGCGTTCTCTGGTCTCTACCTCTCTCCCTTCCACCCACACTCCTGCTCCTCTCAGACTTCTGTCCACTGTTTTTGAACCTTTTGAGACTAGCTGGCTTCTCACTTTGGTTACTGAGCTCTGCTCCACCCTGATTTCTGTCTCCAGGACTCTGGATGCAGAGCCAGGGCTCTGTCCTAATTTATCCCCTCTGCACTCACTGCATGCTGTGTGTGTAGACTGGGAGACTGCCTGGCACTCTGGGATTTTAGAAGAGACAGCTTCTATCTTCCCAGGGTGCTACACTTTAAGGTTGAGCCTTCTCCTGTTCTGTCTGGTCCACATGGTCTGGGAGAAACTCTTTGATTCCCTTCTCCACTCCACGTGTTTAGCCCTACTCAGATTTCTCTCTCTCTCTCTCCCTATGCCTTAAGACATTTCTGCTTGTGAAGGAGCACCGGCAAAGATTCGTCCTATTACCATCAAAATCCGGGCCTTTTTTTATTGTTATTAAACTTTTTCCATAGGTCATACATCATTTCTCAATTGAATCTAGAGTCGCTTCCCTTTCCATGCCCCCCCACCCCACCTGAGTTCCTGCACTCTGCCATACATGTCCTGCATCTTTTTCTGAGTCTTTCTAGAGGTTTTTTCAGTTCTTTTGCTGTTGTTCTCTCAAACTTGTATTGCTACAATATATATACATATATGCATAGTTATATATATATGTACATAAATATATAAATATATACATACATACACATATCACCTGAATTGGAGGATTTTTTTTTCCTAAAAGGTGTCAAAAAACAGGCTTTTTTTTTTCCATTCTGATACTTTATTTAGTTTCAAAATTCCCTGCACATAATGGGTGTGTCCTTCTTGTATTTCATCTGGGCTGTTCCCGCTGCTTGGCTTGAACTAGAGGAAAAAAGTTAAAATGTGCCTCATTGGTGAAATGCTATCCATTTCCATGGCAGCTGTGCCAGACCACACCCCCATTCCTTCCCACATTCCTCCTAGCCATCTTGATCCAACCACGTGGCTTGGGAATTACCTAAACTAAAAATGTTTAATCACATGTTCTAATCCTTTTGCGATTTATTTTGTTTTCGTTTTTCATCTTGTATTATTATACAAAAAGCAATGGAGGGAACATGGTCCCTGCTGCCTTTTAGTAAGTTCAATGCATATTTTATGTCAGATTAAAAGTGTTAGTTTCATTTTGAGGGGAGACGGTGCAAGGAGAGAAAGAGTCAGGACTCTGATGGGAAGGAACTCAGGTTTGCTCGGAGGGCCTGGCCTGCCTAAGTCGGAATTTAGGATGACCACCAGCACCAAAGTGGCAGTTTTATACCCAGGCACACAGGAAGTGAGTTTTCCAGGAAGTAGGGGCAAGGAGATTGGGGAATGGGTGTAGGTGGGTCTGTGGCTGGTATCAGTAGAAGCGGCTTGAGGGAAACTGGGACCTGTGTCTGGTATCAGTAGGAACATCTCCAGCAAGATTGAGGCCTGGTTCTGGTCTCCGGTGAGGCATAATTGCAGGATGTTATAGCAACATTTCTCTGCTTGCAGGAATGCAGTCCAGGATAATTGTTTTCTCAGAACTTCTTCCTCAGTTGGCCTCCTGAAGTCCCTGATTTAGGTGGGCTTACAAACCTTACAAAAAGTAATCCTAAGTCTCTCCTATTGGAGTTTTACAATTTTATTGCTATTTTTGTATTCATTTATTGTATTGTATTATTCATTTATTCTAAATGAAATTAGTTTCCATTTTAACTTTTTTTTTTTTTTTTGGCCTTTTCGAGACAGGGTCATCCTGTAGCCCCAGCTGTCCTGGAACTCACTATGTAGACCAGGCTGGCCTTGAACTCACAAAGATCAGCCTGCCTCTGCCTCCCAAGTGCTAGGATTAAAGGCGTGCACCACCACGCCCGGCCCATTTTAACTTTTTTATGGGTATCATTACTGTTATTTAAAGATGGCTATTTAGAATTTTTACATTTTTTTTTAGAATTTTTACATTGTTTCATATATCTACTGGCTTTTACAGAAAACTATGTTGGGTTTTGATTTTGTTTACATGACTGTGGTGGTTTGAATGAGTGTCCCCCATAGGCTTTAAGTATTCAGACATTTGTCTCCAGTTGGTGGCACTGTTTTTGGAGGTCTTAGAAGGTATGGCCATGCTAGAGGATGTATGTCACTGGGGGCAGGCTTAGTGAGTTTAACAAGCCTCGTGGTCTCCAGTTGCCCTCTCTCTGCTTCCTGTGCTCTTTGCAAGATGTGACCCTCAGCTTGCTGCTCCAGCCACCATGCCTCCCACCACAATGGACTCTAATTCCCTGGAACTGTCAATCGTAAGCTTCATGAAACACTTGCACACTTGTACGAAACACTTGTATGAAGCCGCAGCAACAAAGCACCTCCCGCTCGTTCTTCTCAAAGCGGTTTATTCAGGCAGGCAGGTCTTGTCAGAACGGTTTATTCAGCACATCTTTTCTCCTCCCCGTGCTCCCTCTAAGCCTCAGGTCTTTCCCTTTTAGCCTTCTCCTTCCTCGGGCAAGCAAGCTTCTCTCTCAGACTAGAAAGGAGAGAGAGAGTGTCCCTCTAACTAGAAAGTCCCTCTATTTATCCACCTTCCCAGCCCAGGTTGTGTGGTCTTAGTCTATTGGTATCATCTGGCCTGATCTTGTATACAGGGTGCACCTGCACAGCTCATACGGTGAGCGTGGCTTTACTTAGAGGTAGGAGGGAATCAGGTGTTAATCATAAGACTCAGGTGTTAGTCATAAGATTTTGCTAAAGTCTCGGGTGCCTTCTTAGGACTGTCGCCACACCTGCTCTCCACATCTCCCCCTTTTTTATTATTTTAGTAAAGAGATTATTAACTGTTCCCCCTTTACTGGGCTTTGACTGTTCCCCCTTTTCTGGGCTTAACTATTTTTCCTTTTTTGGGCTTTAACTGTTTTTTCTTTTTTGGGCTTTAACTGTTCCCCCTCTTCTGGGCTTTAACTGTTGCTCCTTTTCCAGGCTTTACTTATTTTATTTCCTTATTGTCCCCTATTTTCCGGGGAGCCTTCCTTATTGTCCCCATTTCCGGGGAGCTTTCCTTATTGTCCCCATTTACTGGGGAGCTTTCCTTATTGTCCCCATTTACCGGGGAGCCTTCCTTATTGTCCCCATTTACCGGGGAGCTTTCCTTATTGTCCCCATTTACGGGGGAGCCTTCCCCCCTTTACTGGGCTTTAACTGTTCCCCCTTTTCCGGGTTTTAACTATTTTTCCTTTTCTGGGCTTTCTTTAACTATTTTTCCTTTTTTGGGCTTTACTTATTTTTTAGTATTTGTTTTTGTTTTTGTCCCCCCTCCGAGGAGCTTTACTGTCCCCCCCCCGGGGGGTTTTCTGGGCTTTAACTGTTCCCTTTACCGGGCTTTAACTGTTCTCTTTACCGCGCTTTACTTTCCCCCTTTTCCGGGCTTAAACTGTTCTCTTTACCGTGCTTTACTTTCCCCCTTTTCCGGGCTTTAACTGTTCCCTTTACCGGGCTTTAACTGTTCCTTTCCCCGCGCATGACGGTGCCCCAGTCCCCAGTTCAGCCTCTGCTACGAGAAAGTCCAAACCGCCGCTTCGGCGGGGCTGCTCCGCCTCCTCGCCTGCAGGTGTCAGGAGAAAGCCCGAACCGCCGCTTCGGCAGGGCTGCTCCGCCTCCTCACCTGCAGGCTGCTGGCCGCCGACGTCATCTCCTGTGCGCCCTGTGCTTCCTTCTCATCTCCTGCGCGCCCCGCGCTTCCTTAACCAAGTTTCAGTTGAACGGCTGGTTTTTCTCTCTGGGTCTGTCCGATCGGTGCTCGGGCCAGCTCGGCGGGTTCTTTCTGGCTACGCCGAGCCTGCGGCACCGAGGCTCTTCCAAGCGCCTGCTCACAGTCTCTGCTAGCCGAGCCCTGTTGAAGCCTGGTCTGAAGCTGAAGTCTCTTAAGTCTCTTGTTGCGCTTACGCTGCGTTCTTAAGTCTTTGTAGCAAATGTCTTTTCTCTCTTTGTTACACTTATGCTGTGGTCTTAAGTCTCTGCAGCTCTGTTGAAGTCTCTGCAGCAAATGTCTTAAGTCTCTTTGTTGTGCTTACACTGCGGTCATTATCCAGCTTGAGCCTCTTTTGTGAGATGCTCTTCTGCACTCGCTCAAGGCCCCTCGCGGCTGTCTTCCTCGATGCTGAAGCCATTCATCGCTGCCTCCGCCCGGCCTGTGGCCCCAGCACACTCAGAGCCCGAAGCCGCGCATAAGACTTGGCTAAAGTTCTGGGGGCTCTGGGCTGAGCGTGGCCGTCGCTCCACCTCCCCGGATGGGCCACCACTATGATGAAACACTTGTACACTTGTAGAAAACACTTGTATGAAGCCACAGCAACAAAGCACCTCTCGCTCGTTCTTCTCAAAGTGGTTTATTCAGGCAGGCAGGTCTTGTCAGAACGGTTTATTCAGCACATCTTTTCTCCTCCCCGTGCTCCCTCTAAGCCTCAGGTCTTTCCCTTTTAGCCTTCTCCTTCCTCGGGCAAGCAAGCTTCTCTCTCAGACTAGAAAGGAGAGAGAGAGTGTCCCTCTATCTAGAAAGTCCCTCTATTTATCCACCTTCCCAGCCCAGGTTGCGTGGTCTTAGTCTATTGGTATCATCTGGCCTGATCTTGTATACAGGGTGCACCTGCACAGCTCATACGGTGAGCGTGGCTTTACTTAGAGGTAGGAGGGAATCAGGTGTTAATCATAAGACTCAGGTGTTAGTTATAAGATTTTGCTAAAGTCTCGGGTGCCTTCTTAGGACTGTCGCCACACCTGCTCTCCACATAAGCTCAAATAAACTCTTCCTTTTATAAGTTCCTTTGGTCATGGTGTTTTATCACAGCAACAGAAAAGTACTAATACAGTTATTTGGTACCAGAGAGTGGGCTGTTGGCTGTGAAGAACCTGACCATGTGGATGTTTGGAGAAATGTGGAAGACTTTGGAACTTTGGGCTAGAAAAGCTGTTGACTACTGTAAGCAGAACTTAATGGGCCATTCTAGTAGAAGCCTGGAAGAAAGCATGACTGCAAAAAATGTAGTTCCAGAGGAAAAGAAAGACTTAGGCAGCAACTGGGATATTTTGATAACGAGTCTGGCAGCAGTTTGCCCACAGCCCAAATGCTTGCCTGATGCTAAGTTGAAAAGCAATGGACTAATGTCTTTGGTGGAGGATATTGCAAGACAGCCTAATGTAGAAATGGTGGCATGGCTTTTAATGGTGAATATTATACAGATCTACAGTGAAAAAGAGCAAATGGGGCAGAAGGAAATGCAGAATGTACAGTTTGGATCTGAAAAGTACACTAGGAAGATTAAAGTTGTGGCCAAGGCATGTGAAGGAGAGGCTCCCTTTCATAAGGAGACTAAAGTGATTAAGGAGAGGCCTGGATATTTACAAGTAAACAAAAGAATCAGTACCTTCAGGGCAAGACCACACCCAGCTAATCCTCCAACAAGTCCAGGGCAGAGAAAAGTTGCAAATGTGGTTGAAATAGGCCAGGGTCCATCCCAAACTTGCAGCCAGATTCGGCAGTTTCATTCACATGGTGCTGGCTTTAGAGGCATGAAGTTTGCAAGAGTGAAGGGGTCATCAGTTCTTCCTCCACAGTTTCAGAGAGCCACCAAGGTCAGGCAAAGTGCAGCAGGGGTGTCCCTGAATAAAGAAGGCCCTGATAAGCCATTGCATGAAGCTGTGAATGTGAAGCCTGGTTGGCAGCGGAGACCCCAAGAAGACATTCGAGATGCCAGACCTGTGAGATATTTGCCAAGGAGAGCTGCATACAGGGAGTGGTACCGGCCTAAGAAAGAGATGTATGTTGCAAGCAAAGCTGGAAGAGCTGAGCCATCTAAGCCCTTTGGAAGTCAAGTCCCAGAAGTTGCACATGGAGCTACTGGACTTGGTTTTTGCCCTGCTGGTTTTCGGTCTTGTTTTGGTCCAGTATTTCCTCACTATGCCTCTATTCCTCCCTTTTGGAATGGGAATGTGTATTCAGTTCCACTGTACATTGGGAGTATGTAATTTGTCTTTTGATTTTACAGGAGCTTACAGTTAAGAGATTGGCCTGAGTCTCAGAAGAGACTTTGGACTGTGGACTTTTGAATGGCATTGAAACTGGTAAAGACTATGGGGACTTTTAAGGTTGGACTAAATGCATTTTGCATTTTATATGGTCAGGAGCCTATGGGGGCCAGGGAGTGGAATGTGGTGGTTTGAATGAGTGTCCCCCATAGGCTTTAAGTATTCAGACATTTGTCTCCAGTTGGTGGCACTGTTTTTGGAGGTCTTAGAAGGTGTGGCTGTGCTAGAGGAAGTATGTCACTGGGGGCAGGCTTAGTGAGTTTAACAAGCCTCGTGGTCTCTAGTCGCCCTCTCTCTGCTTCCTGTGCTCTTTGCAAGATGTGACCCTCGGCTTGCTGCTCCAGCCGCCATGCCTCCCACCACAATGGACTCTAAATTCCCTGGAACTGTCAATGGTAAGCTCAAATAAACTCTTCCTTTTATAAGTTCCTTTGGTCATGGTGTTTTATCACAGCGACAGAAAAGTGACTAATACAATGATTTTTACCTACTTTTTAAAGGCTTATTTTGGATTTTGACCAGCCTCTCCACTCCATTGGTATAAACAAAATCCCATTGTATTCAGAAATTCATTTTGTTTCTGATCTAGATACTAGCCTTTGTTCAGCTCAGATTAAGGCTTTGTCCTACCCCACCCAGCTGACCCCAGGCCACAGGATTTTTACCCAGCTGCTTCGCTTTAATTTTTTCCACTCACAATAAATTTATTTTCATTAAACAAACAGGAGATTCCCAAACCTGGGCAAAACCAGCACCTGTTAGAGGCAGAGCATGGGTTGGGTACAGTGCCACACACCCCTGCCCTGTGTAGGCACACACACACAACACACACACACAGAACACATACACACACACACACACACACACACACACACACACACACACACACCTTCTGCAAGCCCATCACTGCAGAGGAGCACACACCTGGCTGATTTGGTGCTGTTCTGCTCCATGGTCAAAGACATGGATATGGACTTTCCACTCACTGAAGATTTATTTCCAGGCTTGCTGCATCCTGAGGAATCTTAAAATCTCCATGCTTCATATTCCAGACAGCCTTTTTTTTTTCTTTTGGTTTTTTTAAGACAGGGTCTTCCTTTAGCTCTGGCTGTCCTGGAACTCACTCTGTAGACCAGGCTGGCCTTGAACTCACAGAAATCCACCTGCCTCTGCCTCCCAAGTGCTAGAATTAAAGATGTGCACCACCACACCCATCCCAGACAGCCTTCTTTTTTTTTTTAAAACAATTAGCAATAATTGTGCCTCAGATAAACCTCATTGGCTACAATACTGCCACTGCACAAAGCTGACAGCCTTCTTATAGTTTTAATTGTGCCTACTCACAAAAGATCCTAATAATCAAATTGTATTAATTCATATAATTATTTATGACCAAAATATAACTAATCAGTATATTTCCTTTGAAGTCTGAAAGATTGTGCTTCCAAACCTTAGACTTATGTCATATGAAATATTGTTTATGGCACCTGCAGCCTATTGTTCAATGACATTGAATAATGGAATTTCCTCTTTCTGTCTAGAAGCTACTTAAGCTGTAATTATCAAAATGGCTGGAAAACAGATATGAGGGTACCCCAATTGCCATACCTTGTGCCCCTTCTCAGCCTGGAAGAAGTCACAGTGGTTGGCACCCCATTCCTTCTTGGCAATTGGAGTGACCTCTTCAGACAGTGATGTGATAATAATAGGAGCTAGAAATTAGACAGTTTAGGGTCAAAACACCCACAAAGAGCCAGTTCCTTTCTCAGCTGGGAGCTGCAGAGTTCCATGGCCCTCCAAACCAATGGACAACTTTAAGGCTATGCAGCAGATTAGGGGACTGAGAACATTCTGTGGCTTGACATCAGGGTATTCTGAGAACTGTCTCTTAGCTATGAGATTTTAGAAAAAGGGATCTCCCATTGTCCAGATTTAAAGCATGCAATCAATTCATGTGTCTTTCTGTCATGTGTCCAAGCTGTCCTTGTGTTGTCCCATGTGTCTGAGATTCATGTAATGGTCTGTCATGTGTCCATGTTCTCTTATGTGTTGGTTTCTATTTTTAAAAACGTGGTCACTTCAAGTTTCTTTCATTCTTTATTGTGTACAAAAACTATTGGTTTAAATTTAATTTTGTCATGCCTCTTCAACATATATTCAAAGGCCTAATGAACCCGGGTTCCTTAAATATCTAAAAAAAAAAAAAACCAGTATCTAAGCTGGTTATCTAAAAACTTTATTCATTATCTATTAGACTGAGTTTGATCTCCAAATTAACTCTTTTAAGGTAGTTTTTATTTATTTACTTTACAGGTATTCTGATTTCCATCTAGGTTGTTTTTATAGCTTTCAGACCTATGAAGACCTAATTTTGACCCTTCCTTATTAAAGGTTTAAAAACAGGTGTTTTTCTTTTCTTTTACTTAAACAGGCTTCTGACAGCTGTGCTTCTGTCCCTCTGACCAGAGGCCAATTTTAAATCATCAGATTCATTTATACTCTGGCACTTGGACAGTAAGTAGCACATGGTTTCTCCTGGATAACTTCTAAAAACTGCAATTTCTTCCCTCCAATAAAAGAGCCTAAAAATAGACAACTACAATGTGTTCAAAATAACTACCTTTGGATCTTATTATGCTTATTTTATTTTATAGAATGACCATATACTTTTGTGTATGTGACACTGCCCTGACCTGAGCTGTGCCTGTCACATACCTCATTCCATCCTTTGCCTTCCTCTCTCATTCTAGGTTCCTGAATACCATTCTCTTGTACCCAACTTCATGCTTTTGGTATTGTCAATTGCTGAATTATCTTTGTTTTGTACTGCTTTGGTGGGACTGAATATCTCCTGTCACCCCATTCTTTAGCTTCCCCCTTGATGAAACTGTCTTTAATTGTTGTATTATAATTTTAGTTATGGCTAGCATTTAGTACAAATTGGATATGTAATTCTGTTTTCCATCACTTATGAAAGTATTTCAAGAAGTTCATAGTTTTAGAACTAAAGGTGACAATACATTTGGTGAAAGCATGATAGTCCTCAGCCTTGGGTCTGTGAGGAAACTAACTAGGGATGCATGCTTAAAAGATTATATTGTTAGCACACCGAAGATATATCAGACTGGTAATACTTTATACATTTCACTTCACCTAAAGCAATGTTCTTATGCCTTCACACTGCTTCTGTCATTCTGTACCCTAATGTCTTGCTTTATTAGTGAGTTGAGTTAGGGATATTTACTATAGTAAAATGTAAATGACATTTCTCAAGATGATTTCTCCAAATGAAAGCCTTTGTTTGACAGCAATGTATGTGACTCTGTTCAGTATGAGCACTAAGATAAATATCTCATATGTGAATGTGTGGATACATGTGTGTATGTTTGTATGAAGTACTGTTAGCTTTTAAGAATTCTGTAATGTAATTATATAATATTAAGAATCTTTCAGACCATTGATAGTACAATTTTTATAGAGTGTCATCACTAAAATTAATTATTAGAACTTTACGTATAAGTACATGTATGAAGTACTGTCGGCTTTTAAGAAGTCTGTCATGAGGTTGGAGAGATGGCCTAGTTAAGAGCTCCAAATGCTCTTGCAGAGGACCTGGGTTCAATCCCCAGCACCCACATGGCAGCTGAGAACCATCTTTAACTCCAGTTCCAGGGGAATCTGATGCCCTCTTCTGATCTCTGCGATATTGCATGACATGGGTGCACAAACCTACATGCAGACAGCACATTCATACACATAAAAATAAATAAATAAAATTAAAAAAAAGAATTCTGTTATATAATTATAACCTATTAAGAATGTATTATGGGCCGGGTGTGGTGGCGCACGCCTTTAATCCTAGCACTTGGGAGGCAGAGACATGTGGATCTTTGTGAGTTCAAGGCCAGCCTGGTCTACAAGGTGAGTTCCAGGACAGCTGGGACTACAGGGAGACCCTGTCTCGAAAAGACCAAAAAAAAAAAAAAAAAAAAAAGAATGTATTATGGGGCTGGAGAGATGGCTCAGTGGTTAGGAGTGCCAACTGTGGGCTGGAGAGATGGCCTAGCGGTTAAGAGTGCTGACCGCTCTTACAGAGGACCTGGGTTTGATCCCCAGCACCCACATGGCAGCCGAGAACCATCTGAAACTCCAATTCCAGGAGAACTCCAGTTCCAGGGGAATCCGACACCCTCTTCTGACCTCCATGGCATTGCATGACACGGGTGCACAAACTTGCATGCAGACAGTACATTCATACACATACATAAATAAATAAAATTAATAAAAAAAATAAAAAAAGAGTGCCAACTGCTCTTGCAGAGGACCCGGTTTGATTCCTAGCACACACATGGCAGCTAAGAACCATTTTTAACTCCAGTTCCAGGGGAATCTAATGCCTTCTTCTGATCTCTGTGGCATTGCACAACACAGGTGCACCAACCTATATGCAGACAGTACACTCATACACATAAAAAATAATAATAATAAAATATTTAAAGAAAAAGAATCTATTACACCATGGTTAGTCAGTACAACTTTTATAGAGTGTCATCACTAAAATTATTAGAACCTTATGTATGAGTATATGTGTTCTAGTTTTTTTTTTTTCAAAGCCAATTTTTATTGACGCTTTGTGCATTTCATGCAAAATTTCCAATCAACTACAGACCCATTCCCCCTTCTTTGCCCCCCCACACCACCAGAGCTCATGCATTCTGCCAAACATGTTTTTCATCTTTTTCTCAGTCTCTTTTAAAATTTTTGATGCAGAAGTTTACTGTTTCAAGCAGAAGTTCATCATTTCAGTCAGTTCTTTGACCCAGTCTTTGTTGTTGTTGTTGTTGTTCCTTCTAATTTGCATCATTCCACAATATGCATATATGCATGCCACATATATCTTTTAGCATCTTCAGCTTATGATGTCTTTTTTTTTTTTTTAGGCTGAAAGATGTCATGTTTGAAAGCTCCTCCTTGGCAAGCCCAAACCACCATCAGTCCTGCCCTTGTGTTCTACACTGGGATTTTCCCTCATTTGGTCACCAAATGGGGTCCAATAAGCACCACATCCTGTCTTGATCCTCCTGTTCTGGTCTCCATGATATACCCTGGGTAGTCCAATAATGGCAATCAATGCTCTGAAGAGGCTGAAACCTCAGTAGTAGCTCAGTCCACAAGTTGGATGTCTCAGCAGTCCCCATCTGGCACTGAACGTTTGGAAGTTTCTTGGAGAGACATGAGTCTTCAGTCCATATTGGAAGGTTGAAAAGCTGTGTCTCATGTCTTTAAAGGATGGCAAAAGCAGTGGCAGCCACAGGGTAGTTGCACTTGCCAGTAAGACAGGCAAAACAACTGTGCTCTCTTTTTTTTTTAACTTTTTGTCTTTTTACTAAGTTCTCAAGTTTTATACTTGAATTACAATTCCTCAGACCTTACTAATTATTTATTTCTGGTTATACTTTCCTTTTGGATGCTTAAGGCCACACTGTAGTCCCAGATTAACCAAGGTTTTTGTTTTCTCAAGGTCAGTTGAGGGTCTGGTCCTCATTTGGGGGGGGGCAGGGTGGGAAGCCCCTGGCTCCTTTTGGCTTTTCATTTACCAGTTCCATCCACTCAAGGACAAAGTCAGGTCTTGCTGGACCAGCCTTCCCTTTTTGGAGCATGAGGAGACTTTCCTCTTTATAGACTGGACACTCGCTGAAGTCCCATTAGTGGATCTCCAAGACTTCCCTGCACAGGAAGACTGGTGACTCACATTTGCAGGACATTTCAAGAGATGTCCCCATGCATAGTCCCCTGGGACTTAGTTGACCTCTGAGAGCAAGGAACACAATGTAGTTTCTTTTCAATTGCTATGACAAAATACTCTGACCAATACCAATTTGGGGAGGAAAAGTTTTATTTGACTCACATCTCTCAGGTCACAGTTTCACTGAGGGAGCCCAAGGTAGGAACTCAGGACAGGAACCTGGAAGCAGAAGCTGAAGCATAGGCCATGGAAGAATCCTGCTTACTGGCTTGCTCCCCTAGCCCATGCCCAACCTGCTTTCTTATACTGTACATAACAACCTGTCCAGGGATGGCAATATCCTTAGTGGGCTGGGCCCTCCGACATCACTCAACAATCAAGACAGTACTCCACAGACATGGCCACAGGCCAATCCAATGGAGCCAATTCCCCAATTAAGGTTCCCTCAACCCAGGTGTGTCAAGTTGACACTAAAGCTATCTACCACAATATGTATGAAGTATTGTTAGCTCTTAAGAACTCTGTAATGTAGTTATAACATATTAAGGATATATCAGATGATGATAAACAGTACAAATTTTATAGTGTCACCACTGAAATTATTTATTAGAACCTTATGTATGAGTGTGTATATGAAGTACTGTTAGCTTTTAAGAAGTCTGTAATGTAGTTATAACATATTAAGAATCTATCAGATCATTGATGGACAGTACAACTTTTATAAAGTGTCATCACTGCAATTAATTATTTTTGGTATGTTTGCATCCTTATTACAAGGAAATTGCATTCCACAGCTGGAGGTTCTCAGTGCTATGCAACCTGTGGACAGTCTTAAATGTTATAGTTTTATTTTTTATTTGAGATAACTGTTTGTAATATTATCATAGTGATTCAATGACATTGTTATTATAAAAATTACTGTTGCAACCAAAATTTTAAGTCCATTCCTTTGGCTTGTACTGCACACCTTGTTACAGTCTCAGGTGAAGTGGACACATATATACCTATTGAGTTATGGGGCTGGAGAGATGGCCTAGTGGTTAAGAGCACCGACTGCTCTTGCAGAGGACCCGGGTTCAATCCCCAGCACCCACATGGTGGCTGAGAACTGTCTGTAACTCCAATTCCAGGAGAACTCCAGTTCCAGGGGAATCTGACACCCTCTTCCAAACTCCGCAGCATTGCACAACACAGGTGCACAAACCTACATGCAGACAGTACATTCATACACATAAATAAAAATAAATAAAATTTAAAAAATTTAAAAAAATAACTATTGAGTTACTCATACCTACTAAAATGTTTTTATATAATCTCTGTTATACTTTGCATATGTTACTTTTGATATTTTCAAGAAAAATTAGGTTTTTACCTCCAGGAACCATATGAAACAGTTCAAATGAAATCATTTTCAATGAGCTTGATTTAAGTCAACCTATTTCCAGTCTGCTGTAGGTATGTGACCCTCCCCCTCCTTTCTTTCTCAAAACTATAATTCAGAATCTGGGAGGCAGAAAAACAAACTATGTCTGTTTATACTGAAACAGCCATCATTTGAGACAGACCTAGAAGGTATTATTTTAAGCTTCTTTATTATTTCAAGCTTGTTTCCTAGGCTATTTCTACTTAACATAAAGATGTTAAATTTGGGGGCTGGAGAGATGCTCAGTAGTTAAGAGCACTGACTGCTCTTGCAGAGGACCTGGGTTTGATTCCCAGCATCCACATTGTGGCTAAGAACTGTCTTTAACTCCAGTTCCAGGGGAATCTGACGCCCTCTTCTGACCACAGCATTGTACAACACGGGTGCACAAACCTACATGCAAACAGTATACTCATACACATAAAAAATTAGAAAGGCGTTAAATTTCTCCTTTCGTATTTTAAATCCATTCTACCTAGAGTACCTAATGCTGTACTAGATAGCTTTAGTGTCAACTTGATACAAGTGGGCTAAGGAAACCTCATTAAATGAATTAATTGGACTGGCCTGTGGCAATGTCTACAAAATATTTTCTTAATTGTTAAATGATGTAGGAAAGCCTAGCTTGTTGTGGGCAATGCCATCCCTGGGCAGATCTTACTGTATTGTATAATAAAATAGGCTGGCCAGGCGTGGTGGTGCACACCTTTAATCCTAGCACTCAGGAGGCAGAGGCATGCAGATCTTTGTGAGTTCAAGGCCAGCCTGGTCTACAGAGTGAGTTCCAGGACAGCTGGGGCTACAGGGAGACCCTGTCTCGAAAAGACAGAAAAAAAAAGAAAATAGGCTGAACATGGGCCATCAGAAAAAGCCAGTAAGCAGCATTCCTTCCTAGCCTGTGCTGAAGTTCTGACCTCCAGGTTCCTGCCCTGAACTCCTACCTTGGGCTCTCTAAGTAATAAACTATGACTTGGGAATGTAAAGCAAATAAACCCTTTCCTCTCCAAGTTAGTATTAGTCAGAGTGTTTTGTTACAGCAATTCAGGATTTATTAAGCATGCTTAAGTCACTGTTCAAGCTTTATTTATGTGTTATATAGTAAATAAAAACACCAAATTAACACAAGTGACCCCCTTGGATGTCATGTGTTAACAACAGGCTGGCCAGCCCTCACTATTCCAGGAGTAAAATATGTCCTGGAATGACCTTAAGCCTGGTGTCTGTCCTTTATCAGGGGTTTGCGCTTGCATAGATCTAACCTAATTATGTACATTAACTATACCACTATGCTAATGGTAAACAAAGAACTAGAAACCTTCAACAGTACAGTAAGCCAAATAGATTTTAAAGAAATTCTACTCAGGGGACTGGAGAGATAGCCTAGCGGTTAAGAGCACCGACGCTCTTGCAGAGGACCCGGGTTCGATCCCCAGCACCCACATGGTGGCTGAGAACCGTCTGTAACTCCAGTTCCAGGAGAACTCCAGTTCCAGGGGAATCCGAGACCCTCTTCTGACCTCTGCGGCATTGCACGACATGGGTGCACAGACCTGCATGCAGACAGTACATTCATACACATATAAAAAAGATAAATAATAATAATAAAAAAAAAGAAATTCTACTCAGTAACAAAATATAACACATATTATGACCCAGTGTATATGAAACATTTTTTTGCTAAATTATAAGGTAAACTATAAAACAAACCTCAATAAATATATGTAGACAGAAGTAATATAAAATGGGTTCTCTGACTACATAAAATGTAGTTAGTTAGAGGGCTGGAGAGATGGCTTATCGGTTAAGAGCACCGACTGCTCTTGCAGAGGACCCAGGTTTCATCCCCACCACCCATATGGTGGTTGAGAACTGTCTTTAACTCCAGTTCTAGGAGAATCTGACACCCTCTTATGACCTCCGTGGCATTGCATTGCATGACACAGGTGCACAAACCTACATGCAGACAGTACATTCATACACAAAAAATAAATAAAAAATTAAAAAAGGAAAGTACATTTAAAAATGTAGTTAGAAAGCAGTAACAAAAGTTAGGAAACTCTCAAAAAGACAAAAAAAAAAGTTAGGAAACTCAGCTGGGCATGGTGGTGCATGCCTTTAATTCCAGCACAGGAGGCAGAGGCAAGCGGATCTCTGTGAGTTCAAGGCCAGCCTGGTCTACAGAGCAAGCTCCAAGCCAGCTAGGACTAAAGAGAGACCCTGTCTCAAAAAAAGGTTGGGAAACTCACTAACATGGAGGGTACCCACTTTTTTGTGCCCCCTTTTTTTCTTTTTTTCTCAATAGTTTGTGATTTTCATACAATATAATTTGATGGTATTTTAGATCATTTCCACTATCTGTACCTCTACTTACTGCCTCACTGCATGTGCCAATTTAGTGTACTATGGTAGTGTGAGTGTGTGTGTGTGTGTGTGTGTGTGTGTGTGTGTGTAATTTGTGTCCTCAAATGTCCATCTAGTAAATCCTGGTCAATTTACCAAGAGTCTCATCCTTGAAAGAGACTCTTTTCCTCCTAGCACCCATCAGTGGCTGAAAATTCCATAGTTTGGGTTGAGTTTTCTTGGCCTCTTCCCCATGTCTACGCTAGGATTTTTTCATGGCTTGAGCTTATGTGGGACTTGTCCATGCTGTCATTTCATGTGGGTGACTGAACAGCCATCTTTGGCTCTCACAGTTTTTCTGCCTCTTCTTCTACAGTGATTCCTCAGTCTTGGGAGGCAGTTTGATATAGGTGGATAAGTACTCTGCAGTGTCTTGTTCCCTGCACATTGGCCAGTTGAGGATTTCTGTGTTAATCACCATGTCCTGTTTAAGGAAACTTCTATGATAAGAGTTGAGCAAAACATTAATCTATGGATATAACAATAAGTCATTTTGAATCAATTTAATAGTATAACTCTTAAGTAGAAAAAACCGGCATTAGGCTTTCTCCTATGCCCTGTGATCTGTCTAACCTCAGCATCCTTAGACTGATATCAGTGTCAGGTATGGGCTCCATCTTATGAAGAGGACCTTAAATCCAATTAGAGAGTGGTTGGCTACTCCCATAGTATCAGTTCCACAATTGAATCTGTGGGGATATCTTGCCAGGCCAATTGCTGTAGTTAATAGGATTCACAGCTGGTAATGTTGATGATTTTTTTCCTCCCAGTATCATGCATAGCACCTTCCACCAGTATGAAAACTAGCCAGTAGAGATGAGGCTCTGAAGTCATCACCAGCTTGATTGCTCCTTGCTTGTTCTACAGTTCATGTATGTACTATCTTTAGCAATAGGGCCGTACCATCCACTTCTGGTGGATACTCAAGAGCAAGGACAGTGCTCAGTATTGTTAGAGGGTCTGTGGGACCCCTAGTCAACAGTTTCTATTTATGGAGGTGAAATCACACTTTTGAATAATGAATAAATAGGTCAATGAAAAAACACAAAAGAATGGCTGGAGAAATGGCCAAGAGGTTAAGAGCATTTGCCAAGTTTGGTTACTGGCATTCACATCCGGTGGTTCACAACTTCCTGTAAGTGCAGCTCCAGGGGATCTTATGCCATCTTCTGACCTCTGAAAGCACCTGCACACACATGCCCATACAGACCCATAGACACACATACATATAAATAAAAACAAAGAAACTAAAAAATCCTCTAAGATGAATGGGAATGAAGACAAACTATCAAATGTTTGTGATTCAACAAAAATAATGCTTCCTTGGAATGAGCTGTATAGTAAAAGCCTACCTAATGAGAAGAAAGATCCTATAGTAGTCACTCACTTTTCATCTTAATATGGTTGGGAAAGAAGAGTACGCTAAACCCAGAACAAAGAGAAAGTTGGAAAAATATATGCAAAATAAGTGACAGAGAAAGAAGAATACAGTAGAGAGAAATCCATGAATCTATGCCTGAAGTTAGTTCTAAAACAAGAACAGCAAAATGACAAAACTTTAGCTAGACTTCTTAGGAAAAAGGAGACTTCAATATTAGAATCATAAAAGAAGGAAATACTGCTACTGACCTTGTAGAATTAAAAAATATTATGATGAAATAGTATCACACTATGTGTCAAAAAGTTAACCTATCCCAAATGAACAAATTCTTAGAAAGGCAAACTAGCAAAAACACATAAAACACAGAAAGTCTTAGGAAGGGTGAATAAACTTAATAACAAATAGGTTAAATGAGTAATGAAAAGAAGAAACCCACAAAAGTCAAGACCTAAATTATTGGTTTGGGAGGGCAAATACATAGTGATGAAGGGATATGGGTTGGTTTGGGTAGGTGGTGGTAACAGTTTGGTGGAAATATTCTAAATTTTCATTAATGGTTATACAACTATGAATATAACAAGGCCTGAAAATCATGGGTGAATTTGTGGCATGCGAATTAAATCTCAATGAGGGACTAACATAGGAAGTTAGATATTATCTAAATGTCCATTTTTCAGAATGAGTGATTTTTTTCTTTTTGAGACAGGGGTTTCCCTGTAGCCGTAGCTGTCTGGAACTCACTCTGTAGACCAGGCTGGCCTTGAACTCACAAAGATCTGCCTGCCTCTGCCTCCCAAGTGCTAGGATTAAAGGCGTGTGCCACCACGCCTGGTTTTTTTTTTTTTTGGAGAATAAGTGATTTATGGCACATCCATCTAGTGGGTCCTATGAAGCCAGTAAAGTAGTAAACTATGAATATATTGTGACTTATACTCATATCCAAGATTTTATATTAAGTTAAAAGGTAAAATGTAGTACTAGGTATAGTATATACATGAACAAAATAGTTCTTATTATAGTATGTAGATAATTTANTGCAAGGGTCAGAAAAACATGTTTTTTAATAAACTGCAGGGGGCCTGTGCAAGGGTCAGAAAAATGTTTTTGAACACACAGTTGCTCATAAATTCCAGGAAGCTGCACCCTGAACCTTCCCCCCTCCCCCCAGCCTTTGGTGTTTTTACAAGTCCACAGCCTATCTCTGTGCGACCGTTTGCTGAGTTGTATAAACCCACCAATCATGTAACACCAAGGCATGGATACCCCCGGCTTGTGGTTTCTCCCTTTAAAAGAGTGCTCCTAGAGAGCTTGGGGCTCTTCCCAGTCCTGTTGTAGCAGGCATGGGGACAGCCTGAGCTCAGGCTTGTTGAATAAAAGATTCTCTGCTTTTGCATCGGTGTTGTGTCTCCTGGTGGTCTGTGAGGATCTTGGATTCTGGGCATTACATTTGGGGGCTCGTCCAGGATCCCCCAGGCCCCCAGCCGCCCCAGAATCTGAGCCAGCCGATAAACGTCTTTGTCTGCCCTATCTCTTCGTCCTCTTTCTCCTGTCGCTCTTTTGCTCGCAACTTCAGCCTGGGTGTCTGTTTCAGCAGTCAATTTGAACCTAGAGTGGACACACTGGGGGCTTCAGATTGTGGGCCTGTGGGAGACGTCCCCAGACCAAGGGCGGGAGAGCTTCCCGCCCACTGGGTTAGGGGCGAGAGAGATTCCTTCCCGTCAGGTCCTCGTTCAGAGGGGCAGAAGTGAGGACTTCTGCCATCTCCTTGCTTCTTCTGATTACTTTCATTTTTGCTGGTGCCACTACCCCAACCCAAGTGAGTCTAAACCTAGACGGTGTGTGTGTGTGTGTGTGTGTGTGTGTGTGTGTGTGTGTGTAATTTGTGTCCTCAAATGTCCATCTAGTAAATCCTGGTCAATTTACCAAGAGTCTCATCCTTGAAAGAGACTCTTTTCCTCCTAGCACCCATCAGTGGCTGAAAATTCCATAGTTTGGGTTGAGTTTTCTTGGCCTCTTCCCCATGTCTACGCTAGGATTTTTTCATGGCTTGAGCTTATGTGGGACTTGTCCATGCTGTCATTTCATGTGGGTGACTGAACAGCCATCTTTGGCTCTCACAGTTTTTCTGCCTCTTCTTCTACAGTGATTCCTCAGTCTTGGGAGGCAGTTTGATATAGGTGGATAAGTACTCTGCAGTGTCTTGTTCCCTGCACATTGGCCAGTTGAGGATTTCTGTGTTAATCACCATGTCCTGTTTAAGGAAACTTCTATGATAAGAGTTGAGCAAAACATTAATCTATGGATATAACAATAAGTCATTTTGAATCAATTTAATAGTATAACTCTTAAGTAGAAAAAACCGGCATTAGGCTTTCTCCTATGCCCTGTGATCTGTCTAACCTCAGCATCCTTAGACTGATATCAGTGTCAG
Organism: Rhizomys pruinosus; assembly: GCA_009823505.1. Taxonomy (NCBI): domain Eukaryota; kingdom Metazoa; phylum Chordata; class Mammalia; order Rodentia; family Spalacidae; genus Rhizomys; species Rhizomys pruinosus. Next base: position 3,183,531 of record VZQC01014308.1, read on the forward strand.
GTATGGGCTCCATCTTATGAAGAGGACCTTAAATCCAATTAGAGAGTGGTTGGCTACTCCCATAGTATCAGTTCCACAATTGAATCTGTGGGGATATCTTGCCAGGCCAATTGCTGTAGTTAATAGGATTCACAGCTGGTAATGTTGATGATTTTTTTCCTCCCAGTATCATGCATAGCACCTTCCACCAGTATGAAAACTAGCCAGTAGAGATGAGGCTCTGAAGTCATCACCAGCTTGATTGCTCCTTGCTTGTTCTACAGTTCATGTATGTACTATCTTTAGCAATAGGGCCGTACCATCCACTTCTGGTGGATACTCAAGAGCAAGGACAGTGCTCAGTATTGTTAGAGGGTCTGTGGGACCCCTAGTCAACAGTTTCTATTTATGGAGGTGAAATCACACTTTTGAATAATGAATAAATAGGTCAATGAAAAAACACAAAAGAATGGCTGGAGAAATGGCCAAGAGGTTAAGAGCATTTGCCAAGTTTGGTTACTGGCATTCACATCCGGTGGTTCACAACTTCCTGTAAGTGCAGCTCCAGGGGATCTTATGCCATCTTCTGACCTCTGAAAGCACCTGCACACACATGCCCATACAGACCCATAGACACACATACATATAAATAAAAACAAAGAAACTAAAAAATCCTCTAAGATGAATGGGAATGAAGACAAACTATCAAATGTTTGTGATTCAACAAAAATAATGCTTCCTTGGAATGAGCTGTATAGTAAAAGCCTACCTAATGAGAAGAAAGATCCTATAGTAGTCACTCACTTTTCATCTTAATATGGTTGGGAAAGAAGAGTACGCTAAACCCAGAACAAAGAGAAAGTTGGAAAAATATATGCAAAATAAGTGACAGAGAAAGAAGAATACAGTAGAGAGAAATCCATGAATCTATGCCTGAAGTTAGTTCTAAAACAAGAACAGCAAAATGACAAAACTTTAGCTAGACTTCTTAGGAAAAAGGAGACTTCAATATTAGAATCATAAAAGAAGGAAATACTGCTACTGACCTTGTAGAATTAAAAAATATTATGATGAAATAGTATCACACTATGTGTCAAAAAGTTAACCTATCCCAAATGAACAAATTCTTAGAAAGGCAAACTAGCAAAAACACATAAAACACAGAAAGTCTTAGGAAGGGTGAATAAACTTAATAACAAATAGGTTAAATGAGTAATGAAAAGAAGAAACCCACAAAAGTCAAGACCTAAATTATTGGTTTGGGAGGGCAAATACATAGTGATGAAGGGATATGGGTTGGTTTGGGTAGGTGGTGGTAACAGTTTGGTGGAAATATTCTAAATTTTCATTAATGGTTATACAACTATGAATATAACAAGGCCTGAAAATCATGGGTGAATTTGTGGCATGCGAATTAAATCTCAATGAGGGACTAACATAGGAAGTTAGATATTATCTAAATGTCCATTTTTCAGAATGAGTGATTTTTTTCTTTTTGAGACAGGGGTTTCCCTGTAGCCGTAGCTGTCTGGAACTCACTCTGTAGACCAGGCTGGCCTTGAACTCACAAAGATCTGCCTGCCTCTGCCTCCCAAGTGCTAGGATTAAAGGCGTGTGCCACCACGCCTGGTTTTTTTTTTTTTTTGGAGAATAAGTGATTTATGGCACATCCATCTAGTGGGTCCTATGAAGCCAGTAAAGTAGTAAACTATGAATATATTGTGACTTATACTCATATCCAAGATTTTATATTAAGTTAAAAGGTAAAATGTAGTACTAGGTATAGTATATACATGAACAAAATAGTTCTTATTATAGTATGTAGATAATTTAAAAACAAAGTTGTAAGCCTCTAGAAGTGGAACTGTACACTCTGAAAAGAGCCTTCAGCTTGTGAAATGCTTTAGGTAGTGTGAATTGGAGGGATTTTTTCAGTATTTTCTAAATTAAAAGAATTTTTAAATATCCTTTCAAAGACTTGACATCCAAAATATTTGTCAGACCCACTCTGAGGATATCTGACTTTACTCAGGACAAATTTGTATTCATTTGACACTCTGCTCACTTCTAGTTTAAAGGATAAGAAGTAAATGATCCTGGTTATAGCCTCTTACACATTTTACCCAGGGACATGTTTCTCAGCTGGATTTTGCAGAAGGGACTGCTTCCTCTTAAGTGGAAAATCTTACCTCTTCCCTTTACTACAGATCACTTAAAAAATGGAGAACGGGATGCCTTTCAACTGGTACATAGAGACAGAAGCTATGGTGTATCCAGACAATGAAATTCTACTCAGCAATAAAAACTAAGGAACCATACATATCCGCAACACTTTCAATAAATCTCAAATGCATTTTGCTAAGTAGAAGAAACCATACTGAAATGGCTGTTTACTGTTAAATTTCATTTCTGTGTTTTCTGTAAAGGCCAAGGAATAAGCAAGACAGAAAAATCAGTAAATATCAGAGGTCAAAGCATTGGCACAAGAGGTTTTTTTAATTTTTTAAATTTTTATTTATTTATTTATTTATTTATTTATTTATTTATTTATTTATTTGTATGAATGTACTGTCTGCATGTAGGTTTGTGCACCCCTGTCATGCAAAGTTGCAGAGGTCAGAAGAGGGTGTCAGATTCCCCTGGAACTGGAGTTCTCCTGGAATTGGAATTACGGACAGTTCTCAGCCGCCATGTGGGTGCTGGGAATCAAACCCGGGTCCTCTGCAAGAGCAGTCGGTGTTCTTAACTGCTAGGCCATCTCTCCAGCCCCAAGAGTTTTTTTTAATAATGAAATGAGTCTGTATTTTGTTTGTAGCTACATGTTGTATGCACTTGTCCAAACTCAGATAATTATACAACAAAAGAATGCATTTTTACCATATGAAAAATTTTTAATAAATATAATTTTAATGGAACAAAAAAGAATTACATTGTCTTCCATTATGCTTAATGAAGAAATTCTTTTTTTTTTCTTTTTTTTTTTTTTTTTTTTTTTCGAGACAGGGTCTCCCTGTAGCCCCAGCTGTCCTGGAACTCACTTTGTAGACCAGGCTGGCCTTGAACTCACAAAGATCCGCCTGCCTCTACCTCTCAAGTGCTAGGATTAAAGGCATGCACCACCATGCCCGGCCAAAGAAATTCTTTTACAAAGACCCTTAAAGCATTTGAATCTGAAGATAGTGAAAACATTTGATTGCTTTTAAACATGAAAACTTGGCTTGGTTGCTTGCTTATTTGCTTAGAATGGAACCTTAGAATGGAACCTCTCTAGTTCTATCTCTTGCTGGAGATAGAACTTTGGACCTCATTCATTCTGTAGCTCTGGTTTAGAGTACTTAGCCCCAACCAATTTCCTTTTACTTTGTGTCTTAATTCTATTTCTTCTTCTTTTTATAACTTTTTATTTTTCTATATCTTTTTTTCTTTTCTCCTTCCTTTAAAATATTCATCTCATCATTATTGTCCTTCTGAATTCTATATTGCTTTTTCCACCTTGCAGTAAGTGGTGGAGTCATATTTTCTACTCTTTTTCAGGGTTTTACTCTATTTCTGGTTTGCCTTTATTTATTGTTGTTACTGCTTCAGGCCATCATCTTTCTAGAGATTAAGCTCAACACTTCCAGTGTGCTGATTAGAAGCTCTGTCACTGAGATATACTCTAAGCCAACTGCAGAAACATGTTCTAATTAAGTTCACCTCTGCAACCGACAAAAATCTTAGAACAAACACCATGTATATAGAGCAAAATGCACTTAGCCTCATAGCTGCTGCAGTCCCTGACTCCTGCTGCATGGCAGTTGTTGCAAGACATCCTTGAGCCAACTGCCAACCTGTAAGGCAGTTTGTGCTTCCTGCAGTTCTGTTTCCTCTTTCTCATTCCACTCTGCCAGCCCACTGTGCAGCACACTCAGCTGGACCCTCACCAGGTCTTAGTTCCCTGCAAGCAGAATCAGTACCCCCAAGGAATGCATGGATGACCTGGCCCAGGCTCAGGAGCAGTCACCTTGGCCCTCAGACTAAAGCAGTTTCTCTTGAAGCTGTGAAATCTTAAGGGAGCTAGGAAAACTCAAGGTTGTCTGGTCTATTATGGCACGTCCGCCCTGCCAGCCACCAATATGAAAACGTTTTTCGAGTCATTTTCCTTTCTAAAATCTTCTTCTGGAGACAAAGGGATTTCACTCATGTGGTTGGGGAAATGAATAGGGATGGTTAGGTGCTATGTGCTGTATGGCTGGGTCATGGGAACAATGAGGGCCTGAGAGGTATCTAATAACAAAATATCCCACACAGACAATTTAATATTCTAGAAAGTTGGGGGACCAGGAGACTCCCTGTTCCAAAGGGCGCTGAAGCTCTAACTCTCAAGGTTTTATTCACAGGGTTGGGGTGCTCTATGCAGGTATTCAGGAAAAAACAGTATGCAGCTCAAAAGTCATTGCTCTGCAGGAGCTCAGGAAATAATTAGCAACAAAATATAGACTCTGATGGCTCTGCCCTAATAAACAATCTTGGCTACTGGCAACTTAGCACATATAGTCATTCATGCTTTCTGCAGAGTTCAAACAGGGCAGTGGTCTCCAACATCTCCATATTTTATTTATTTATTTATTTATTTATTTACTTTTTATATGTATGAATGTACTGTCTGCATGTAGGTCTGTGCACCCGTGTTGTGCAATGCCGCAGAGGTCAGAAGAGGGTCTCGGATTCCCCTGGAACTGGAGTTCTCCTGGAATTGGAGTTACAGACGGTTCTCAGCCAACATGTGGGCGCTGGGGATCGAACCTGGGTCCTCTGCAAGAGCGCTCAGTGCTCCCAACAGCTAGGCCATCTCTCCAGCCCATCTCCATCTCTTAAGTAATTTTTTTATAAGATGGTGGCCAGGGTGATTCAGGCCATGGAGCCTGAGACATTTTACTATTCACTCAAAAGCTACCATCTCAGGGAAAAAGGAACTGCCACATGCCACAAGGTTAAAAATAAACTGCAGGTGGCCTGTGCAAGGGTCAGAAAAACATGTTTTTTAATAAACTGCAGGGGGCCTGTGCAAGGGTCAGAAAAATGTTTTTGAACACACAGTTGCTCATAAATTCCAGGAAGCTGCACCCTGAACCTTCCCCCCTCCCCCCAGCCTTTGGTGTTTTTACAAGTCCACAGCCTATCTCTGTGCGACCGTTTGCTGAGTTGTATAAACCCACCAATCATGTAACACCAAGGCATGGATACCCCCGGCTTGTGGTTTCTCCCTTTAAAAGAGTGCTCCTAGAGAGCTTGGGGCTCTTCCCAGTCCTGTTGTAGCAGGCATGGGGACAGCCTGAGCTCAGGCTTGTTGAATAAAAGATTCTCTGCTTTTGCATCGGTGTTGTGTCTCCTGGTGGTCTGTGAGGATCTTGGATTCTGGGCATTACATTTGGGGGCTCGTCCAGGATCCCCCAGGCCCCCAGCCGCCCCAGAATCTGAGCCAGCCGATAAACGTCTTTGTCTGCCCTATCTCTTCGTCCTCTTTCTCCTGTCGCTCTTTTGCTCGCAACTTCAGCCTGGGTGTCTGTTTCAGCAGTCAATTTGAACCTAGAGTGGACACACTGGGGGCTTCAGATTGTGGGCCTGTGGGAGACGTCCCCAGACCAAGGGCGGGAGAGCTTCCCGCCCACTGGGTTAGGGGCGAGAGAGATTCCTTCCCGTCAGGTCCTCGTTCAGAGGGGCAGAAGTGAGGACTTCTGCCATCTCCTTGCTTCTTCTGATTACTTTCATTTTTGCTGGTGCCACTACCCCAACCCAAGTGAGTCTAAACCTAGACGGTGTGTGTGTGTGTGTGTGTGTGTGTGTGTGTGTGTGCTGTACTTGTGTGCGTGATAGTCTGCCTGAGTATCTTTGTGACCCTGACTTTGACAGATGCTATGGGACAAACTGCCTCGACACCCCCCCCCACCCCAGCTGGTTCTCCTTCATTTCAAGGATGTGAGAAAGCAAGCACAGGATATGTCAGTAGATGTCAGAAAGGGGAAGATGACTAACCTCTGTAGAATGGAGTGGCCCACATTTGGAGTCAGCTGGCCACCTGAAGGCTCCTTTCACTACCCTTTGATTGCACAGGTAGAGGATGAGATCTATCAGCAAAGACATGGGAGTCTGGACCAGATTATGTACATCATGGTCTGGAAGACCCTGGTCACCAGACCCTTCCCATGGATCAAGCCCTTCCTTCCACCCTCTGTCTCCAATTCCACCTCTACTGCTCCCCCAGCCCCTCTCTCAACCCTCCCCCACCTATGTGCCCTGGAGGAGCCAAAGTCATCAGTTCTTGCTGTCAAAGACCACAAACCCCTAAGACTCCATCCACCTTGACCCCTCTTTATCCTGTTTTGCAGGACAGCACCCCAGAGGAAATCCTCTTCCCACCCCCTCCTTACAGGCCCAGGGTGTTCAAACCAGACCCCTGGGGAGGCTGCCCCAGCCCTGACCTCAAGGCCGACATGGGCCTGCAGGAGGAACCTGTAGCCACCAAGAAATGATGCCAGAGGCAGAGGGTCACCCTGTGGCCGACTCAACCATCCTGCCCTCGAAGGCAGCAGGACCTGTTGATCAGGCTGGGAACCAACCTCACCACTACTGGCCCTTTGCAACTTCTGATTTGTACAACTGGAGGTCGCAGAACACCAGGTTCTCTGAAAACCCTAGAGACCTTATTGATCTGTTAGACACTGTTCTTTTTACCCATCAGCCCACTTGGGACAACTGTCAACAGCTTTTACAGGTCCTCTTCACCACTAAGGAGTGATAACTGATCATCCTGGAGGCTCAGAAAAATGTCCTAGGAAATAATGGGACCCCAACTCAGAACCCCATCCTCATAGATGAAGGCTTTCCCCTTAGGAGACCTGCATGGGACTATGATACAGCAGAAGGTAAGGGGCATCTCCAAAGTTACCACCTGGCTCTGATGGCAGGTCTCAAGGCAGCTGCCCAGCGGCCCGCCAATTTGGCCAAAGTGTATGATATTAGACAGATGATTGATGAGAGACCAGCTAGTTTCCTCAAACATATTATAGAGGCCTTTCAGTGGTATATTCACATAGACCCCAAACAAGAGGAGAACTCATGAACAGTAGCTTTGGCCTTTATTAATCAATCCACACCAGATATTAGAAAAAATGTTGCAAAGGCAAGACAGTTTAGGAGAGAAGTCCCTATGGGACCTAGTAGAGATAGCAGAGAAGGTCTACAACGGCAGGGACACTATGGAAGAAAAGCAGCTGAAAATGGCCAAAGCATTGAATTGGGACCTTGCCAGGGTGTTATTAGCCACTAGTGCCCCAGATTATCAGGAGAGATGGTGCCAGCTCCAACACATAGCAGGAGGAGGAAACAAAAGAGGTCAGAAACCTCCATTAGGTAAGAATCAATGTGCCTACTTTAAGGAGGAGGGACTTTGGGCCAGGGAATGCCCCCAAAAGAAGTCACAGGCAAAGGTCCTGGTCATGGAGGAGGAAGACTGAGGGGGTCAAGGTTTGGACCCCCTCCCCCAGCCCAGGGTAACACTTAAAGTGGAGGGGTGACCCATGAGATTTCATGTTGATATGGGGCACAACATTCTGTGCTCATAAGAGCCAATGGACCCATGACCTGGAAAAAAACCTGGGTCCAAGGTGCAACCAGAGCCAAGCCCTGCTCATGGACCACTAAGCAGATGGTGGATCTGGGAACAGGACAATTGACTCACTCCTTCATGGTACTTCCAGAATGCCCCTACCCATTATTGGGTAGGGACCTATTGGCTAAGATGAGAGCCCGGATTCATTTTGACCAAAAAGGGTCCGCATTTTGGACTGAGCGGGTAAACCTAGCCAAGTATTGACTCTGGTTGCCCCCTCAGAGACTGAATACTGCCTCCGTGAGCCACCCATTGCTAGTGAGAATGACATACAAAAATGATTGAAAGACTATCCTTTGGCCTGGGCAGAGACTGGAGGTATGGGGCTGGCCAAACACAGGACCCCGGTGTACATAGAACACAAGCCAGGGGTAGACCCTGCCCAGGTATGGCAATATCCCATGCCCTTGGAGGTCAAGCAAGGGATCACCCCCCCATATCCATAAACTCTTGGCCCATGGAATACTGAGGCCCTGCCAGTCAGCCTGGAACACACCATTGTTACCTGTGAGAAAACCCAATTCGTCAGACTATCGCCCCATTCAGAACTTGAGGGAGGAAAATAAGAGGGTGAAAGACATACACCCAACTGTCCCCAACCCATATATCCTCCTGAGTATGCTGTCCCTGCACCACACTTGGTACTCAGTCCTGGATCTAAAAGACACTTTCTTCAGTCTCCCGCTGGCCCCCAAAAGCCAGGAATACTTCGCCTTTGAATGGTCGGATCCAGAAAGGGGAATAAGCGGACAGTTGACCTAGACCCAGCTACCCCAAGGGTTTAAGAACTCCCCAACCATCTTTGGTGAGGCCCTACACAAGGACCTGGGTGAGATATTACCATTCTCCAGTATGTGGATGATCTCTTAATCACTGCAGCCTCAGAACTAGAGTGCACCAGAGCTACTAAGGAACTCTTGCAGACCTTGGGAGACCTAGGGCACCACGCCTCTGCTAAGAAGGCCCAACTCTGCAGGATAGAGGTAACATACCTTGGGTCCATTCTGAACGAGGGTCAATGCTGGTTATCAACAGCTAGAAAAGAGACGGTCCTCAACATGACCCCTTGACAGGTGAGAGAATTTCTGGGAGCTGCGGGGTTTTGCAGACTGTAGATCCCTGGGTTTTCAGAGCTGGCAAGACCCCTGTATGCCAACACCAAAGAGACTGAGAACTCTTCATGGACTAAGGAACACCAAGGGGCTGTTGAAAAGATCAAGGAGGCATTGGTATCTGCTCTATCCCTAGGGTTACCAGATACTACTAAGCCCTTCCACCTATTTGTGGATGAGCATAAGGGAGTGGCAAAGGGAGTCCTGGTGCAAACTCTGGGGCCATGGAAGAGGCCAGTGGCATACCTGTCCAAGAGACTGGACTCAGTGGCATCGGGATGGCCCCCATGCCTAAGAATAATTGCAGCTACCACACTACTAGTAAAAGATGCTGATAAGGTAACTATGGGGCAAAATTTGATGGTGACTACACCGCATGCCATTGAGGGAGTCCTTAAACAACCACCTGACAGATGGCTCAGCAATGCCCAGGTGACCCACTTCCAGTCCTTACTGATGAACCCAGGGCAAATAAAGTTTCAGTCACCAACCTCTTTGAATCCAGCAACACTCTTACACAACCCGGACATGGAATTGCCTGCACATGACTGCAAAGACATCCTGGCCCAGGTGCACAGCATAAGGCCTGACCTGCAAGATGAGCCCTTTGCCAAGACAGACCAGATGTGGTATATGGATGAAAGCAGTTTTGTGCAGAATGGCATACAAAAAGCAGGAGCTGCAGTGACCTCCAATACCCAGGTAATCTGGTCACAAGACTTGCCCCCTGGGACTTCGGCTCAGAGGGCCAAATTGATTGCCCTGGCACAAGTGTTAACTATGGGGAAAGGACAGACTATTAACATATACACCGATAGCTGGTACGCCTTTGCCATTGCCCACATGCACGGTGCTATATATCAGGAAAGAGGTCTGCTTACATCAGAAGGCAAGATGATTAAGAACAAGGAGGAAGTTCTAAACCTCCTATGTGCAGTATGGCTTCCTCATCAGGTAGCAATCATACACTGTCCAGGCCATCGGAGAGAAGGTCAGACCCCCACTGTGAAAGGAAATTGCCTGGCCAACAAGGCAGTCAAAGAAGCAGCTGAAAGAACCCCTGATACTCAAGTCCTGGCCTTAACCTTACCCGAGGCACCAGACCCAGTGTTGCCTGATGACCCAACCTACACCAAGGATGACAACAAATGGGCCAAGAGCTTGCCCTTAATTCAGTTTGTTGAAGGATGGTGGCGCATGGTGGTTGGGAAGCTAGTACTCCCCATGTCCCTGGCCAAAGGACTGATTTTCAGGATTCATCGGGCCACATACATGGGGAGCAGGAGACTGAGGGATGCAGTCTGCCCCTCTAGGACAACGTTTAGAAATGTAGAGCAGATTGTTGATGAAATGGTCAAATCCTGTAAAGCATGCCAGCTAACCAATGCCCAAAATGGGGACAAAACTGTAAGGTCCTGAGAGCTTGGTACATGTCCTGGGGCTTACTGGGAAGTGGACTTCACGTAGATAAAACCTGGCAAGTATGGGTATAAATATCTCCTAGTATTTTTTGTTATTTTGTTTTAAATTTTATTTATTTTTGTATGTGTATGAATGTACTGTCTGCATGTAGGTTTGTGCACCCATGTCCTGCAATGCCAAGGAGGTCAGAAGAGGATCTTGGATTCCCCTGGAACTGGAGTTCTCCTGGAATTGGAGTTACAGATGGTTCTTAGCTGCCATGTAGGTGCTGGGGATTGAACCCGGGTCCTCTGCAAGAGCAGTCGGTGCTCTTAACCACTAGGCCATCTCTCCAGCCCCAAATGTCTCCTAGTTTTTATAGATACTTTTTCAGGATGGACTGAAGCATTCCCTACAAAAACAGAGATAGCTAAAATAGTAGCAAAGAAGCTTCTTGAGGAGATCTTACCCAAGTATGGCTTCCCCACCCTAACTGGGTCTGATATTGGCCTTGCTTTTGTTGCCCAGGTAAGTCAGGATATGGCTAAGTTTATTGGGGCAGATTGGAAACTACATTGTGCTTTTGGCTCCCAGAGTTCAGGGCAGGTAGAGAGAATGAATAGAACTCTAAAAGACACCTTAATCAAGTTGAACTTGGAGACCGATGGGGACTGGGTGATGCTTCTCCCCTTTGCTCTCTTTAGAGTAAGGAACTCTCCCTATCAGCTAGGACTCACCCCCTTTGAAATCATGTATGGGAACCCCCTACCTATTTTCCCAACTCTGCAGTCAGAAGCACTCTCTGCCCTAGATGACAAGGACTTGCTGCTTTGGGTGGATGCAGTACAGTGGTCCCATGACAAAGTCTGGCCTAAACTCTGCTCTCTCTATGAGGCAGATTCTGTTCTGGAGTCCCACAGGTTCCGGCCCAGAGACTGGGTCTATGTGAAGAGGTTTTGCCAAGGAATCCTTGAGCCCCAGTGGAAGGGATCCTTTGTCGTCCTGCTCACCACACCTACAGCGCTGAAGGTTGACAGCATTGCTACCTGGATACACCATTCACACACCAAACCAGCGGACCCTTTCACAGTGGATAGCAGGGGACAAGACCCCACCGAGGTGCAGTGGAAAGTCCGAAAAGGAGACAACCCACTTAAACTTGTGACCAAGGACAGAGAATGAGACCTACAGTCCCTGCCATGGTAGGACTACTGCTACTGGGATCAGGGGTGGGCAGGAGGGGAAGGGGCCCTGTATTCTGAACAGGTTAGTTGCCTTCATGAAGGAGAGACTAGGGGCTCTCAGGTTAATGGTTCTGAGGTCCCAATATGCCCAGCTGGAAGGGGAGGAAAATCTGAGGCCTCCTGGCAGCCTATAAGGAGCAAGATTGTTCCTGAGTACCAAAAGAAACGGGGGAATGAAGTACCATGGGGCCCAAGACATTTTACTGTTCACTCAAAAGCCACCATCTCTGGGAAAAAGAAACTGATAAACTACAGGTGGCCTGTGCAAGGGTCAGAAAAACATGTCTTTGAAACAACACAGTGTGCTCATAAATTCCAGGAAGCTGTGCCCTGAACCTTACACCCTTCCCCCACCTTTGGTGTTTTTATAAGCCCACAGTTTGCTGAGTTGTATAAACCCACCAATCATGTAATGCCAAGGCATGGATATCCCCGCTTGCAGTTTCTCCCTTTAAAAGAGTGCTCCTAGGGAATCTTGGGGCTCTTCCCAGTCCTGTTGTAGCAGGCGTGGGAACAGCTTGAACTCGGGCTTGCTGAATAAAAGTCTCTGCTTTTGCATCAGTGTTGTGTCTCCTGGTGGTCTGTGAGGGTCTTGAATTACAATGCATTACTTTGTTTCATTTGACTTCTTTTGGTTCCTCCAATTCTGGAGACTGCACATAAAAGAAAAAGTACAATGAGAAAAGCCATACAAACAATGTCCTGGTCTTCGAATCATGTTCAAGGATTAAAAAGCCTGAATTCCAAGCTGGAGAGATAGTCTAGCGGTTAAGAGCACCGACCGCTCTTGCAGAGGACCCGGGTTAGATCCCCAGCACCCACATGGTGGCTAAGAACCGTCTGTAACTCCAATTCCAGGAGAACTCCAGTTCCAGGGGAATCCGACACCCTCTTCTGACCTCCGCGGCATTGCGCGACACGGGTGCACAAACCTACATGCAGACAGTACACTCATACACATACAAAAATAAATAAAATTTAAAAAATAAATAAATAAAAATTTTAAAAAGCCTGAATTCCAATCACAATAATTCCAATGATTTGGTCATTAAAAGTGTCTAGTTACATAGAGCTCGGTTGTTTAATATCTTTTAGTGGAGCTAGGATATCCAAAGTAACATTATACTATCCCTATGCTTCCCAAATGTGAGCCTTAACTATTCTAACCATAATCACTGCTGCTATAAACAAGGAGGGGTAAGAGTAGATAGTGACATTTTAATGATCAAGGAGTTCCATCTGGGTATGGATGCTTTCTATTTCTTTACCCATCCAAAACATTGCACTTTTAAACTCTAATTCATCTGGAAAAGTCAGATCTATAACATCCTGAACACATCATCACTGAAACGAGTTTTGAATTAGATTGTTTACAAAAGAATGAATCTGAACTTCTTAGAACAAGGTCACAGCTGGGGTGGCTAGAGCTGTAGCAGATTTTGAGAATTAATGGGTAGATTTCCATGTTTCAAGGATATGTCTACCCTAACCCTAAGTATCTTCCTCACTTGTTCCCAAGTTAATGGTTGGGGCTCTGGAGGATTTTTTGCTGGTATCCTCAGGTGGGCAGTATGGGTGTGGTGTCGCTGCCGAGATTTGTGGCAGGGCCCACTTAATCCTGGGACGACTCATGTGGAAAGCCTGAGCAGGAAAGCACAACACGTGTACGCAGGTTGAGGTTCAAATGCAGAGAGAGATTTTATTCCAACAAGTCTGCTTAAATATCCATCATGACTCGATCCTCAGGGCCAAATGCTAAATCTCTTCGTCACTACACCCCACCCCATGGGTGTGGCCAGGGAGGTACCATTGGCTTAGAATCCAACCCATCTTAACTAAGTTTTCCCACATAGAATGCCACTTATATTGAGAAAGCTTACTATATATAAGCAGAGCCATTATCAGTTATAATGCATTATAGAAATCTAAGCACAGTAAAAACCTTTAGTCAATAATTTTCTACATGTCAACTTGCTTTACTTGTTTGTATTGAGGTGCAAACAATAGAAAAATAAGAACATGTTCACATTTTTAAAGACTCAAACTATGAATAACAGTTGTTGTTTTACATGTAGTTTGTTTTTAGAGAATTTAATAGTTTTAGATTACAATATATTGAAAAAGAAATTATTTTTTTAAATCTTTGACTATTATATAATTAAAACAAAAATTTAAATATGTATGCTATTTAGAACCTGTTTTAAAAGCAAATTTTCAATAAAACCTATGTATATAACATCAAATTTATAGCTTACTGAAATGTTTGTCTTATGATTTTAATGAACATCTTTGTGTATACTTAGTAGAAAATGTACTTAAAAATTTTGCTGGACCCCATTGGGTGATGGTTGCTCCAGGAGTGCCATATTTAAAACCATGTAATGACTGCTTTTTGGCCTGATCTATTGGCTTTATTTGGAAAATAATAATTAGTGCATTAGGAATTCAGTTTTATGGGAGAAAATATTTGTATTGGAAATAATGGAATTCCTTGTGGAGAGAAGTGAAAGGAAGCTTGTTTCCAATAAACCAGCAGAAGTTATTTGTCATTATTTCGAGGGCTGTAAAAGAAAGTTGAAATTATCTTGAAATATGGAATGATAAACAATATCAGATTGGATGTTGTTGGTTTAGTCCTGTTAAGTAAGAGTAATTAATTTTTGTTGATTTTGATAAAAAATTTTTTTTGTTTAAGTATATTGGGTAGAGATAAACATTTTAAAATTAAAAAGGGATTTACCTGTCTAATTACTGCTGTAAGAGAAAGGAAAGTGTCAAAAAACAAGCAAATTTATTTTATTTTTTTTATTATTTATTTATTTATTTCTGTATGTGTCTGCATGCAAGTTTTGTGCACCCGTGTCGTGCAATGCTGTGGAGGTCAGAAGAGGGTGTTGGATTCCCCTGGAACTGGAGTTCTCCTGGAATTGGAGTTTCAGACGGTTCTCGGCCGCCATGTGGGTGCTGGAGATCGAACCCGGGTCCTCTGTAAGAGCGGTCGGCACTCTTAACCGCTAGGACATCTCTCCAGCCCAAATAAGCAAATTTAAATGTTTATAAGAAAGCTGTTAGTCCGGGCAGCCGAAGTGTGGTAGGTAACGGTCATCAGCGCAAGGGTCATTTCATCGCTGGGAAGGGACGGCCCTCGCCCGCGGTGATGATGGTTAGCAAGATAAACAAAGATGCACAGATGAGAGCAGTGATTAACCAAAAGTTAATAGAGACTGGAGAAAGAGAGCGCCTCAAAGAATTGCTGAGAGCTAAATTAATTGAATGTGGCTGGAAGGATCAGCTGAAGGCACACCGTAAAGATAATGATTTTAAATGATATGATTTGTTTTTTGCTTTTGCATAAGAGGTAATTAAAGAAAAAGGACTAGAACACGTTACTGTTGATGACTTGATGGCTGAAATCACTCCAAAAGGCAGAGCCCTGGTACCTGACAGTGTAAAGAAGGAACTCCTACAAAGAATAAGAATATTCCTTGCTCAGCATGCCAGTCTTTAAGGTTGAATTAGAATGTGTTGTTCTGTGGATTTATTTCTGAAAGTAAAACTTGCCATAATTTAGAAATCGATTTCCCAAAATAAAGTCCTTTTTTGTATGATGGTATACAGTTTTCAGTAATGATGTATACATTGTATTGATTTTTCCCCTAAATGTGTTATTTTAATAAATATCTCATGAATGAAAAAAATAAAAAATAAAAAAAGAAAGCTGTAATAGCTGTAATTAAGAGGCATTATTGATATCTCCTTTAAGAGGAAATATGTGAGAAAAACCATACTGATGATTCCATGGGAGAGCTTTATTTCTCTTATACTCTCTTTAGTATTCAGATAGGTTTTCACCCAAGTACATTGGCAGTAGTAAAATAGAACAGTCCAGAAGCTGCTGCTACTATAAACATCTTTATATCACGAAACAAGTAATAATAACTTCTGTCAGAAATGTTTCATTCCCCAGTTGTTCTGAGGGACACAATGCCTTTATTACAGGGCTGTTCCAAAGGTCTTCCTACTGGTCAATGAGTCAGGAGGCTGGCCTTTCCCAGGAGCTTTCAGAGGAAATTTTGGGAGAAAATGCTTGGATCTGAACTGGGAGCCCAAGTCCCATCTCCAGAGACAGCTCCTCGGTGGTTTGAACAACAGAAAGCAATTTGGCATTTCTCTTGAAAATGGAGCCAAGTGGTTTGCACTGGTTTCTCTCTGCCTTATAATGTACATAGATACATCAAGATGATCTCATAATAAGTGCTAGGTTTTGCATTGGGAACAAGAATTAAATCAGAACATTTAATTTCGAAGAGTTCTTTGTTATCTCTAAATTTATAGGATCGTGAGTGTTAGGTCTTACTCTCCCAGGATTCCAAGGAACACAGATGTCCATTTCATCCAGAACCTGTCAGTGACCTCACTTCCTCTTTACCTGAGGTCCCTCACAAGCTGGTTAAAGGGCTTTCCCTGGATGCCATCTCTGCTGTTAGCTGCCATGTGTTAACAACAGGCTTGCCAGCCTTGACTATTCCTGAAGTAAATATGTCCCAGAGTGACCTTAAGCCTGGTGTGTCTGTACTTTATCTGGGGTTCGCGCCTGTATAGATCTAACCTAACTATGCACATTAATTCTAACAAATGGTACCGTACTTGGTTTGCTGAATATTCTTTTTCTGCAACCCCCTGGGAATGTCAGTATGCAAATACCTCCAGATGAGCACCTTCCCGTTAGGGTTCCCAAGTAATAGCTCCTTCCCAACTTCTGTTTCCAGGACGCTGGTGGCAGAGTCAGGGTCCAAAACTGACCTGCCCCTCCCTGCACTCTCAGGATGCTACTTTTGCAGGCCTGAGGGTACTGTTCCGTAGTCCTGAGATTAGGAGAGGATGCTTCTTAATTCTTGGAATCACTTCTGTGGCTGAGTCTTCTGTCCTGGTTCCTCCCTGTTCTCTCTGCTCCACATGGTCCAGGAGAAACGCTTTGATTCCCTCCCCAACTCCACATGCTTAGAACCACTCTGATCTCTTCCACTTTCTCTCTCCCTATACCTTAAGATATTCCGTTGTTGTTTTTCCATCCTGATACTTTGTTTCAGTGCCATAAAACTGGCATGCCCTTATGTTTTGTTCTACCTCTGAACTCCTCCCATGCTTGGCTCAAACTGTAAAAAAAAAAAAAAAAAAAAAAAGTTAAAAAGGAGACCCATTGGTTTACTTGCTGCAGCAGCAATCCTCTCTGTTTCTATGGTGGCTGCCCTAAAGCACACCCTCATTACTGCCTGAGTTCCTTCACCATCTTGATCTGATCATGTGGCCTGAAACTCCCTAGACTAAAAACATTTAATCACTTTTTGCAATTGAGTCTTGGACACTGGTTCCTTAGCTGCCTTTTAAGAAATTGAATGTGGTTATTACTTCAGTTTAGGACTCTGTAATCTCTACAGGGCTTTAATTTTTAGTGGTCGTCCCTTTTCTTGATCACTCTCCCCATTACTACTAAGGTACTTTTGGGAAAGTAAATCTAGTAACATTGTCCTTTGGGGCACCATTGACCTTCTTGGTAAGCTCCTCTTCTTTACCATATCATGAAGGAAATTTATGGTCTTATATCTGCTGGTTTCTTTAGATTCCTATTTGAAAATTTGTGTCTTGAATTCATGTTTCATCCTTATAGAACCACTGTTGATTTCTGGACAAGATCACCTTGTCTCAGCTGTATGATATCAACTGCTGTAGCACTTTCCCATACCTGCTTTATCCCTCTTCCATAATAATGAATTTCTGTTCATCAAAATGAAGAGTGCCCCAGCTTAGCTGCCATGCATCTTTGCTCCTCTTGCTGTCCATTTCCAGTCTTCTAATCATCACAATCAGAATGTTCCTCAGGATTTGACATACATTTCATCTTGTGTGCTTGGTACTTTATATGATAAACCATCAGAATTGGCTCGTGGTTAAGAGCCACGACTCCACTTCCAGATGAGCCCGAGCTGATAAACCCACATAGGCGCTAACAAACTACTTGTAACTCCAGTTCCAGAGGAATCTGACACCCTCCTTCTGACCTCTGGGCCACTTGCAGACACGGGTGCACCACCTACCATGCAGACAGTACAAACTCATACCCCATTAACAAAAATAAAATAAATTTTTTATAAAATAGAAATTGAATGCAGTTTTTTATTGTCCTTAGATTAACAGTAATCTTGAGTCCCCACAATTAGAGTTTTACAATTTTATCCACTGTTTCCATCTGCTTTCTGAATAACATATTCCATTTTAACATTTTTTGGGTTTTTTTCTTTGTTGTTTGTTGTTGGTCTTTTTGCAGAAACAGGGTCCCCATGTAGTTCCATCTTGACCTAGACACTCGCTATGTAGATTGAGGGTGGCTTGAAATCACAAGATCCACTGCCTCTGCCCCCAGAGTGCAGGGATTAAAGGCATGCGCCACCATGCCCAGCTTTTTTTTTTTTTTTTTTTGTATTTTTGAGACAGGGTCTCCCTTTCCCTTTTAGTCCCAGCTGGCCTGGAGCTTGCTCTGTAGACCAGGCTGGCCTTGAATTCACAGAGATCCTCCTGCCTCTACCTCCTGAGCGCTGGGATTAAAGGCATGTACTACCACACCCGCCCCCATTTTAACTTTTTGTATAGGTATAGTTACTGGGGGGAGGGGGCAATTATTTTTTTTTTTGAAGTTTTGTGTATTTCATACAACATTTCTTTTGGGGGGGGTTGTTTTTGAGACAGGGCTTCCCCGTAGCTTCAGCTGGGCTGGAACTTGCTTTGTAGACCAGGCTGGCTGTGAACTCACAGAGATCCACCTGCCTCTGCCTCCCAAGGACTGGGATTAAAGGTGTGCACCACCACACCCAGCCTTACAACATTTCTTTCTTTTTTTTTTCAAAGCCAATTTTTATTGAAGCTTTGTGCATTTCATACAAAATTTCAAATCAAATCTAGACCTATTCCCCCCACCCCACCCCACCAGAGCTCATGCATTCTGCCAAACATGTTTTTCATCTTTTTTCTCAGTTTCTCTCAAAGTTTTCGATGCAGAAGTTCACTGTCTCAGTCAGTTCTTTGACCTGGTCTTTGTTGTTGTTGTTGTTGCTGTTGTTATTCCTTCCAATATGCATCACTCTAAAATATGCACATATGCATGCCACATATATCATAGGTTTTAGCATCTCCAGCTTATGATTTTTTTCTTTATTAGGCTGAAATATGTCATGTTTGAAGGCTCCTCCTTGGCAAGCCCAAACCACCATCAGTTCTGTCCTTGTGCTTCACACTGGGGTTTTCCCTTCCCATGGTCACCAAATGAGGTCCAGTAACTACTGAGTCCTATCTTGATCTTCCTGTACTGGTCTCCATGATACAGCCTGGGTAGTCCAACAATGGAAGTCTATACTCTGAAGAGGCTGAAATCCCAGTAGCTACTCAGTCCACAAGCTGGCTGTCTCAACAGTCCCCACCTCGCACTGAAGGTTTGGAGGATTCTTGGAGAGACATGAGTCTTCAGTCCATATTGGAAGGTTGAAAAGCTGTGCCTCATGTCTTTGAAGGATGACAAAAGCAGTGGCAGCCACAGGGTAGCTGCACTTGCCAGTAAGACAGGCAAAACAACTGTGCTAGGTATAGTTACTGTTTTTTAAAAGATTACTAATGGCTGGGCATGGTGACGTACCCCTTTAATCCCTGCACTTGGGAGGCAGAAGCAGGCAGATCTCTGTGAGTTCAAGGCCAGCCTGGTTTACATAGTGAGCTCCAGGCCAGCTGGGATTAAAGGGATATCCTGTCTCAAAAAGACAAAAAGAAAAAAGAAAAAGAATGCTTATGTAACTGTTCAAGCTTTATTTATATGTTATATAGTAATTAAAACCACCAAGTTAACACAACTGGCCTTCTTGGAGGGCCTAATCTAATCCCCCCAAGGCCCAAGTGACTCCTGAGAACCAGAACCTCAACTGACCTTAACAGCAAAATTAAACAAATTTATCCAAGCTAATTGTACAGTTTTAAACACCCCAATAGGAAAGTATAAAAAAAAATACCCTATTGCCAGAAAGATAGGTGAGAGATCTGCTGTGCCATACTAGAAATATCTTAGACAGGGGAGATCTCCTGTACTATGCTAGAAAATACCACTTTTTATACTAACCTGTCAGAAATATTTGGGACTCGTGGCTGATGCCTCCCCAGAACATATTGTCACAGTTATGCTGGCTCTCATTCTGGAGCCCTGGGTACTAAAACTTTTTTTAAATTCCTTAGAACAGATTACAGGCCCTCTCTTCCTCTGGAGACTATAAGCTCCTATGGCTAATGCACTTACTAGGCCCCCTGTTAGTACAACTCACTCATATAAGATTTAACCAGCTTTTTTTTTTTTTTCAGTTGTAGAGAAACTGTACATTAACTACTGGGCACTATCAATCCAGACCAAAACACCAGGCATCCAGGGCAGCTAAGACCAAGACCAGATCCTAATTCTCCAGCCTGATACCCTTTCCCCAAGACTGTGTCCCCTCTCAGGTCTAAAGCAGATACAGAAGAAAGAATGACACCCCTTCTCTTATCATAATCAAAAGGCTGGATTTATAGGTCTGGCTCTCCCAGCATTCCAAGGAACACACAGATGTCTACTTCCTCCTGAAGCTGTCAGAAGGCAATCTCACTTCCTCTTTACCTGAGGTCCTGCCCAAACTTGTTAATGGCCCTGCCCTGGATGCCATCTCTGCTATTAGCTGCCATGTTAACAACAGTCTTGCCAGCCCTGATTATTCCTGAAGTAAATATGTCCTGGAGTAACATTATGCCTGGTGTGTCTCTCATTTATCTGGGGTTCCTGCCTGCATAGATCTAACCTAACTATGCACATGAATACTAACAGTGAGTACCCAACCCTAGCCTAGGAATTATTGTCAACTGATGGATGTGGAAGAGTAGATTTTTAATATTTCTACATAGGCTGCGCAGACTCCATGGGATGAACTTGCACCAAAGGATATCTGGGTATCAAGCTTGACCTTACAGGACTTAACATATATGTTAAGTGATATTTTAAGTTAAAGTGATCATGACTTGGGGCTGGGGAGATGGCTCAGCAGTTAAGAGCACTGACTGCTCTTGCAGAGGACCCAGGTTCGATTCCCAGCTCCCACATGGTGGCAAAGAACAGTCTTAGGCCAGGCATGGTAGTGCATGCCTTTAATACCAGCACTCAGGAGGCAGAGGCAGGTGGATCTCTGTGAGTTCAAGGCTAGTCTGGTCTACATAGGGAGCTCCAGGCCAGCTGGGGCTAAAGGGAGACTCTGTCTCAAAAAGACCAAAAATAAATAAATAAATAAATAAATTAATTAATTAATTTAATTAAAATGACTTGCTGGGCATGGTTACACACACTTTTAATCCTAGCACTCAGGAGGCAGAGGCAGGTAGATCTCTGTGAGTTCCAGGCCAGCCTTGTCTACAGAGGGAGTTCCAGGCCAGCTGGGGCTATAGGGAGACCCTGTTCAAAAAGAACAACAACATAGCCGGGCGTGGTGGCGCACGCCTTTAATCCTAGCACTTGGGAGGCAGAGGCAGGCGGATCTTTGTGAGTTCAAGGCCAGCCTGGTCTACAGAGTGAGTTCCAGGACAGCTGGGACTACAGGGAGACCCTGTCTCGAAAAGACCAAA
>VZQC01014308.1:3204666-3229083 GCA_009823505.1 Rhizomys pruinosus
TTTCATACAGCCAGCTATGGTAGCTATGCATAAGAGAGCATATATATATATATATATATATATATATATATATATATGCTTTCTTAGATTTTCCTGCAAAGGTTCCAAAACACATTTAACTCACATCCACATTGAAAAAAAAACAAAAGAGAAAGAGAAGCCCAAGATTGATGTGCCCATTCTAGATTTTTCCCTACTCTGTCCCAATATTCCTGGTCTATAAAAACTTTGTCTAAGAACCATGGTTGCCACTCTGTCTTCTGTCTGTAGTTTCTTTTCTCTGGCTTGGTTTCTCTATTTCATTTTCTCTACTTTTAGCAGACCTTCTCTTCATGCCCCATGGTGGGCACCACTCTGCTAGGTCCTGCGTGGCTAGATAGTGGTGTACACAAAGAGGGACTGAGAGGTATCTAGTAATAAAACATGCAGACCCACATGGCAGCTGAGAACCGTCTTTAACTCCAGTTCCAGGGCAATCCGATGCCCTCTTCTGACCTCCGTGGCATTGCACGATGGGTGCACAAGCCTACATGCAGAGAGAACATACAAAATAAATAAAATTTAAAAAATATTTTAAAAAAATGATCCTTAAAAAAAATCAGACATGCTTTCCACAGAGTCCAAACAGGGTAGTAGTGGTCTCCAAGAATTAAGAAGTTTATATTTAATAACCTTCGTATATGACGTTTCCAGAAACTGGACAAGTAACAACACTGTGAGGAATAAGACTCTGGCATCACTGTAAGGGGCAGAGAGCAGAGGTCAGGGACCTGGACTTACTTCAAACTTACTTCTTGACTAGCTGTAGAAAATTTCAGGAAGAGCCAGTATGAAGCTGTGCTATACTTTATCAAAAGACAAAACTGAGAGCACAGCTCATGTAGCACACACACACACACACACACACACACACACACACACACACAGAGCACTGGGCATTACATATGCAGGTATGCAGACACACTCTTATGTTTGACCTGTGATCTTACAATCAAGCTCTCTTTCTGTCTCCTCCCTGTCCAGCTCATTTCTGTACTTTCTCATTTGAGGTGCAGCCCCACCTCAGGAGTCAAGGAAGTCTGTTTTCTTCACCACTGTCTGTTCAAGTTTTCTTTTTATTTTTTTAAAGCCTACAGTACCGGGTATTCCCAGGCGGTCTCCCATCCAAGTACTAACCATGCCCGACCCTGCTTAGCTTCCAAGATCAGACGAGATCCGGCGCATTCAGGGTGGTATGGCTGTAGACAAGTTTTATTCACTGTAATAATATTATTCCAAAAAAAAGAGAAATAAGTGCACCAATTTCATCGAAGTCTTTGTATTCTTTGATGGCAGGCAGAGTTAGATTCATCAAGGACTTCAATGTTGTAGTTTTCTATCTTTCCTTTTTATTATTATTATTTATTTTTATGTGTATGAATGTATTGTCTACATGTAGGTTTGTGCACCCATGTCATGCAATGCCATGGAGGTGAGAAGAGGGTGTGAGATTCCCCTGGAACTAGAGTTAAAGACAGTTCCCAGCTGCCATGTGGGTGCTGGGGATCAAACTCAGGTCCTCTGCAAGAGCAGAGGCTCTCTTAACTGCTAGGCCATCTCTCCAACCCCATTATTATTTTTTTTTATGTGTACGAATGTACTGTCTGCATGTAGGTTGGTACACCCGTGTCGTGCAATGCTGCAGTCAGAAGAGGGATCTACCCATTCACACACTCTACACACATACACTGAGATCTGCTGTATGCCCCTCACCAGGGCTTGTGAACCTGAATTCCCAGAAGACAAATGCCAAAGGAATGAAAAACAAAGGGTTAGCATCTACAAGGTTGATTGACAGATAAAAGCAGCTATGACTGTGGAGAGTTATAATGTAACAGGTTGTGAGCCAAATTAGTTTGAGGTATCTTTAGTCCCCTAAATGGTCATTTATTGCTCACTTCTGCGTGTGACCTAGTATCTTCCTGACTATCAGGTAAATCCTTCTGGATAGGACAAACAGACCCTTTAACTTCTACCCAAGGGCCAAGAATGTCATCCGATAGCATCTGAGATCTGTAGCAGAGACTTCCAAGCTTTGCTGTAACTTACCCACTTGCTATTTCCTCCAACGTGTTTGTAAGTGTCTTGACTTATGTGGTGGTTTGCATGAGTGTCCCCCATAGGCTGTAAGTATTCAGACATTTGTCTCCAGTTGGTGGCGTTGTTTTTGGAGGTCTTAGAAGGTGTGGTCATGCTGGGGGAAGTGTGTCACTGGGGGCAGGCTTAGTGAGTTTTAACAAGCCTCTGTGGTCTACAGTTGCCCTCTCTCTGTTTCCTGTGCTCTTCGCGAGATGTGACCCTCGGCCTGCCGCTCCAGATCCAGCCGCCACGCCTCCCACAACAATGGACTCTAATTCCCTGGAACCGCCAATAGTAAGCTCAAATAAACTTTTCCTTTTATAAGTTCCTTGGTCTGGTGTTTTATCACAGCAACAGAAAAGTGACTAATACAACTTACAATGTTTCTTTGTTCTGTTATTATAAACACTTCATGACAGTCCTGCCAGGTTTGAACATAGTATTCGTGGTGACCTGAGTCTGAGTTTCAGGGCTGTGGCCACATTTTAGCTTCAGAATAAACTACCTCTTCCTTCACTTCTGATGAGCACTGTGTTTGTTTTTTTTCTTCAGTTCTGCTTCTGTCAACAGAATTCAGAGTGGTACAACTTTCTATAAGCTTCTCGCGTTTTTTTTAATCATAATGTACACAATCATTCCTTTGAATATATATGTGTGTGTGTGTGTGTGTGTGTGTGTGTGTGTGTGTACATAACAGTTTTTTTTTTTTTTTTGGTCTTTTCGAGACAGGGTCTCCCTGTAGCCCCAGCTGTCCTGGAACTCACTCTGTAGACCAGGCTGGCCTTGAACTCACAAAGATCCACCTGCCTCTGCCTCCCAAGTGCTAGGATTAAAGGTTTTCATTCTAAAAATATCTTTGTTTCAACCTGTTTCTGGAAGGAATTGTGTTGTACTTTTGGCTTTTTGTGGATTTCTTTGTTGACTGTCTTTGGCTCTCTGACTCTTTCTAGCTAACCTAATCTTTTTTTTCATCTGCACATGTTTCTTTGCCAGTGTAATTGTGGATCAATCAGATCCACAATTGAGTTCTTAGCTAGCCCAGAAGCTTAAGGGGCAATAAGCTCCTAGCTGGTCGTGAAGCTCAAGGGCTAACAGCCTCTTAGCTTGGGTTGAGGATATGTTTCAGGAGGCCTTGAAGGGAACAACCAGTCCTTAGGCTGGGTGTATATTGGGCCTGTGTGGCAATCAGCTTCACAGCGTTGGCTTTGGAATAAGCAATTCCATTGCTGGGTCAGTGACTGTTAGAAAGCCATCAGTTTTCCAGGGAAAGCCATAGGCAAGCAGCCTTCAGCAGTAGCACTGCAGGCCAACAGCCACCCTAAGCAATGGTTTCCCCAACTGTGCCTAGCAATAAAGCCCTAAGGAGTTAGCAGCTCCTGGCCTAGGTATCTTGAAATAATTTTAAGCTATGGCCATTTAAAAGCTTCCTCTTAAATTTTGTGAACAAAATATACTGGTTTAAATTCCATCTTGGCATGCTTGATTAAGATGTAATATATTTACTAAGAAACCCAGGTACCCTAAACATCTTTTAAGTAAAACTATGTGGGATAATCCAGTTCGAATTAGGGGCTAATTCTCAGCTAACATCCCTCAGGGCATGTTCTAGTTTGTCTTCCATTGCTGTGACAAAACACTCTGACCGACACCAACTTGGGGAGGAAAGGGTTTATTCATCTTATATCTCCTGAGTCACAGTTCATCACTTAGGGAGCCCAAGGCAGGAACTCAGGGCAGGAACCTGAAGGCAGGAGCTGAAGCACAAGCCATGGGGGAATGCTGCCCACTGGCTTGCTCTCCTGGCCCATGCCCAGCCTGCCTTCTTATATGGTACACAACAACCTGCCCAGGGTGGCACTACTCATTGTGGGCTGGACCCTCCCACATTGCCTGACAATCAAGACAATACTCCACAGATGTGCCCACAGGTCAATCCAATGGAGCCAATTCCCCCAATTGAGGCTCCCTCAACCCAGGTGTGTCAAGTTGACACTAAAGCTATCCAGCACACTGTGCTCCCCTTCCCTTAGCAGGACTGTGCTGTACCTGCTCATAGCAAGAGAAGCTTCCTACATTATGGCACCTCTACGTGGGGCATGGAAACCACTCTGGTGAGTTAGAACTCCTCCAAGATGGGAAGTATACTTTTAAAGGGAGATAGGTTTCAGGAGGACCTATTTTGCAATATATGGCATATATGTGTTGACTGTACACCATGGTTCACTGTGTTTCTTGCTGTAGCTATTATTTTTCAAATTCTGGCCCAGAGACAGTTTAGCATCTCTGAATCATTGAAGGCACAGACTAAGGATGGAAGCAGAAGAAATTCTCATGTTAACTCTGCTGACTCTCCTGTGGATGGCGCTGATAGAGACTTGGCCTATGTGCCAAAGACCCCTCCTCTGATAGGCTTTGAGACCTATCCACAGCCCGCACTCTCTTGTGGATTTTCACTCACTCAGCAGGGCACCTCTACAGAGCCCATGAATGCTATTTTGGCTCCCTCAGATCGGAGGCATGTGTTGGTCCTCCAGCCTTCTCAGGTTATGGGTATTCAGAGAAATTGTGAAAAGGGAGGTTTTCCTCTCCCCTCCCTTGCCTTCTAGACGCTTACAGTAGGCATGGAGCCAACCCTGCAGCATGAATTTCAGCCCCAAAGGGAAGCCTAGGCTTCCTCATTCAAGTGGGGGTGGAGGCTGAGGCAGCAGTTTGAATGAGAATGTCCCCCACAGGCTACAAGTATTAAGAAATTTTGTCCCCAGTTGGTGGTGCTGTTTTGGGAGATCTTGGAAGGTGTGGCCATGCTGGAGGAAATACATCACTAGGGGCAGGCTTCGAGAGTTCAACAAGCCTGGCCAGTCTCTCTCTCTCTCTCTCTCTCTCTCTCTCTCTCTCTCTCTCTCTCTCTCTCTCTTTTCTTCCTGTACTCATTAGAAGATGTGAGCCTTGCCTGGAACCATCAATCATAAGCTTAAATAAACTCTTCCTTTTATAAGTTCCCTTGGTCATGGTGGTTTTATCATAGCAACAGAAAAGTGACTAATACAGTGGGTTTCAGTACCATTCTCCCTCTCCTTCTGCTCCAGTGAAACAGCAGTGGAAAAGGGAAGGCCAACTTTGATTTTGTGGAGTGGGCCCAGGGGTTGTAGAGCCATGAGGAGAGGTCCCAGAGGGTTGCCTAGGTGACACAGGCAGGTGGAGTTTCACATGAAAAGTCCAGTGGCTAGCTGGAGAGCAGTCCACTTAGAATTGCTGTGACTGGAGATGCCACCATGAGAATTTTGGGAAAGGTGGTGCTTTGGCCGCTACTCGGAAGCGATGATGGATGTGGGTGTGGCTGGGGAAGCTGCATTTGCAGCAGGAACGCCCAAACACCTGTGTTCAATGTGCTCTCCAGCACTCTTTCACTGGAGCAGTAGCTTATCTTAATTGTCTTTTTAAAGGTGCAGGCTTTGGTTCCAGTGCTCTGGAGACACAGACAGTGGACTTCTGTGGAAAAAACCCAATCTTAATTGTGAAAATGATTTTGTTTTCTCACTGAGTATAAAATAATAATGTAACTTCCCACAGGTTGGAGCAGAAAGCCAAGGTCCACATCTTGCAATAAGCACCATCGAGAAAGGAGAGAGAGAGAGAGAGAGAGAGAGAGAGAGAGAGAGAGAGAGAGAGACTGGAGACCACGAGGCTTGTTGAACTCACTAAGCCCGTCCCCAATGACATACTTCCTCCAGCATGGCCATACCTTCTAAGACCTCCAAGAACAGTGACACTAACTGGAGTCAAAATGAATGAATACTTAAAGCCTATGGGGGACATTCTCATTCAAATCACCACACTAAGTTTTAAAAAATAATCTTATTTTATTTTAGATATAATGTAAAGTATTGTTAAATGTGTATTGTAGAGTATTTAACAACTAGGTAAAACATCATTAAGCAAGGTTTCATGCCAGGCATAGAAAAAACATCTCCTGGGGCTGGAGAGATAGCCTAGTGGTTAAAAGCACCGACTGCTCTTGCAGAGGACCCGGGTTCGATTCCCAGCACCCACATGGTGGCTAAGAACTGTCTGTAACTCCAATTCCAGGAGAACTCCAGTTCCAGGGGAATCCAACACTCTCTTCTGACCTCCACAGCATTGCATGACACGGGTGCACAAACTTACATGCAGACAGTACATTCATACACATACAAAAATAAATAAAATTTTAAAAAAAGGAAAAACATCTCCAAAGAACTAAGTTTACTTCCCAAATAACAGTATATGGTCTAATGATAAATAGGTAATGATAATTAGGTAAATTTAAGGGAACTTTACACCTTGATTCTTGTCTATAGGTATGTGTAATACAATTGCCTTTTAGAGATTGATGGGAAAAAAAATAAAAACCTAAAATACAAAAATTGAGGGGGTAATAGGGGTCCCTCCAGGATTCAGACAAATAGAAACTCTCTAAACACTTTGTCAAATCTTTGAAATTTAAAATCTTAAAACTAACTATGCCCCGTGGCCCCCTCTCCTCCAGGTGGCGGTGGTATGAAGCTGGTGCAGGGACCTGGGAGCCCATTGGTCATTCCTGCGGTGGCGGCAGCTGATCCCTGGCTCCGAGGTGAGGGGTGGTTGCCATGCACTCAGCCTGAAGAGGCACAGCCCTTATCGCCTCTCTGGGCTCTTCCTAAACAATCCATGCAGCACAGCATCATCCTGAGAGTCTCTTTGACAGCAGGGAAGATGGCTGCAAGTAGCTGGCAGGACAAGCTGGCCCAGCAGGTCAAGGAAGGCTCTGCCTGGCTGGGGGAGATGCTTTCGGTCCGCCTAGGCTTTCTGCACACCGAGTTGGGCCTCAACCTATGGCTGGAACTGAAGTGCTACCCGGGATGGGTGATCCTGGTGGGCAACAGTGCACTTGGGCTGCTGCTGCTCTTTGTGCTGGGCTACAGCTGGGCCACAGCTTGCGTCAGTGCCTGCAAGAAGTGGAGGAGCATGCCCTGCAAGTGGGAGGAGGCAGCCGTGCTGGCCTCAGCCACCTAGGACTCAACCCCACTGAAGAACCTTAGAAGTGAAGACCAGAAGAAAAAGAACCAGAAGAAGCTTCCCGAAAAGCCCAAACCTAATGGACGGACTATTGAAGTTGTTGAGGATGAAACTGTTCGAACTCCCTGGAATTTAGCAGCAAAGCAGTCACCAGAGACAGACAAGAAAAATGAAAAGTCAAAGGAAAGTAAGAAGAAATCAAAGTCAGATGCTAAAGCAGTGCAAACCGGTTCACGCCATGATGGAAAGGGAGTTGATGAAGGAGCCTGGGAAACTAAAATTAGTCACAGAGAGAAACAACAACAGCATAAACATGATAAAGTGCTGACTGATTCTAGTTCATTGGATTCAACTATCCCTGGGATAGAAAATACCATCACAGTTACCACTGAACAACTTACAACTGCATCATTTCCGGTTGGTTCCAAGAAGAATAAAGGTGATTCTCATCTAAATGTTCAAGTTAGCAACTTTAAGTCTGGAAAAGGAGATTCTTCACTTCAGGATTCTTCAGGATTGAATGAAAATCTTACTGTCAATGGAGGAGGCTGGAATGAAAAGCCTGTAAAACAGACCTCAGAGATCATTGAAAGTGAGGAGAAGTGGAACTCTGTTCCACCTGCTTCTGCATGCAAGAGGAAAACACAGTCATCTGCTTGGAAATACACTGGGGACACTAATGCAAATGGAAAAGACTGGGGAAGGAATTGGAGTGATCATTCAATGTTGTCTGGCATTGCTGCTTGGTCTAGTGTGGATAAGGGAATGAATATCTCTGAATAGAATTCTGCTTCTTTTGCATCTCTCACACTTAACTCTGCTGTTTCTGGGTCTACTCCTGAGCCAGTTTCTCAGTCAACCACTTCTGATTATCAGTGGGATGTTAGCTGTAACCAACCCTATATCGATGATGAATGGTCTGGGTTAAATGGTCTGTCTTCTGATGACTCCAGCTCTGATTGGAACGCACCAGCAGAGGAGTGAGGGAACTGGATAGATGAAGAAAGAGCTTCACTTCTGAAGTCCCAGGAACAAATTCCTAATGATCAGAAGGTTTCAGATGATGAAAAAGCAAAAGTAGAGGGAGCTCTTCCAAATGGAAAATCTAAAAAGAAAAAGAAAAAGAAGAAGCAAGGTGAAGATAACTCTCTTGCATCTTTAACTCCAATTCCAGGGGAATCCAACACCCTCTTCTGACCTCCGCAGCATTGCATGACACGGTGCACCTACTTACATGCAGACAGTGTTTAGGCAAAACTGGATACTTGTTGAACTCATGTCAATTAAATATGCATTAATCGAATATACACCTGTGTCCCTCTCCCACCCCTCCCCCTTCCAAATTCACCATTTCAGTCCGTTTTCTGATGCAGTCTTTCTGTTGTTGTTCTTTTACTATGCATCCCTCTCCACGAGAAATATTTATATCTGGGTTATTGGTACTAGCATCCACATATGAGGGACACCATTTGTCGTTTGTTTTTCTGGGACTGTGTTACTTCACTTAACATAATGTCTTCTAGCTCCATCCATTTACCTGCACAAGTTCCTGATGTTGTCCCTCTTTCCGCTGCATAGAACTCCATTGTATACATATACCACATTTCTCTATCGCACTTGTCAGTTGAGGGGCACCTGGGCTGGTTCCAGCTTTTTGCTTTGTGACACAGAGCTGCAATAAAACATAGCTTGCATGTATCTTTGCAGTAAATGTGTCTTGTGGGTATATTACCCAGGAGTGGTATGACTGGTCAAATGGAGGCTCCTTGTTGAGTCTTCAAGGGTTCTCCACACTGCTTTCCACAGTGGGCTGTACAGAGTTCATATCCCACCACGATGGTGAGTGTTCCCTTTCCCCCACAACCTCTCCAGCAACTGGTATCATCGTGTTTCCTGATCCTAGCCAGTCTTATTGGAGGTAAGGTGATATCTCAAGTGGTTTTAATTTGCATTTCTAATAGAGAGAGTGAACAGCGTAAGAGGTTGAATAGAATTTCCCTCCTCTGTGAAGTTCTATTCAGATCTTTGTCCTTTTTGATTGTTATTTGTTTTCTTCTTCTTTGTTTTTGAGTAGCTTGTATATACTTGGAAATTAATGCTTTTCAGTTGTCTGCAGTGAAGGTTTCTCCCACTCTGTGGGTTTTCTCTTCACTTCCTTTATTATTTACTTTTGATGTACAGAAGCTTTTGATTTAATGAGGTCCCATTTGTCAATTGTCGACTTATTTTTGTGCAGCTGCTGTCTGATTTAGGAAGTCTTTCCTACCTATGTCTTGTAGTCTGCTGCCAAGTTTCTCTTCTATCACCTCCAGAGTTTGGGTTTCACGTTGAGGTCTTTGGTCCTCTGGAGTTGACTTTGTACAAGGTGAGAGGTAGGGGTTTAATTTCATTCTTCTACAGTGTGGATCCAGTTTTGCCAACACCACTTGCTGAAGATGCTGTTCTTTCCTCCATTGTGTCTTTCTTGGCCCCTTGTCAAATATAGGTGCTGAAATTGTAATGAGCTCAGGTTTGATCTTCAGTTTTATTCCATTGGTCAACTGGTCTGTTTTTGTGCCAGCTACCAGGCTGTTTTTATGACTATAGCCCTGTAGTATAGTTTGATGTCTGGTATAGCGTCACCCCTGTATTGCTCTTTTCCCTCAGGGTTTTTTATTTGGTTTTTGTCTTTCCAATGAAATTGAGGATTTTTTTCCAAGCCTGTGAGAAACTCTTGGGGATTTTGATTGGGATTCATTAAATCTGTACACTAGTTTGGTAGGATGGACATTTTACTAATTTTTTATTTTCCCACATGAGCATGGGAGGTTTGTTCCATCTTCTGATGTCCTCCTCAATTTCATTTTTCAGGGGTTTAAAATTTTTGTTGTAGAGATCCTTGGTGTCTTTGGCTAGGTTTGTTCCTAGGTATTTTATTGTTTTTGAGGCTATTGTGAGTGGGAAGGTCTCCTTGTAGTCCTTCTTCAGTTGCTTGTTGTTGGTGTAAAGAAAGGCTACTGATTTTTCTAGATTTATTTTGTATCCCGCCACTTTCCCAAAGCTCTTAATCGTTTCTAGGAGTTTTCTGGTGGAGTTTTTAGTATTTAAGGATATATGTTAGTTAAAAAAAAATAGTTACTTCTTTTTTTTTTTTTTTTTGGTCTTTTTGAGACAGGATCTCCCTGTAGTCTCAGCTGTCCTGGAACTCACTCTGTAGACCAGGCTGGCCTTGAACTCACAAAGATCCACCTGCCTCTGCCTCCCAAGTGCTAGGATTAAAGGCGTGTGCCACCACGCCAGGCATATTTTCCATTTTAAAACTGAAAAAATTGGCAAATGGTTTAGGGTAAAGAGTGCTCTGTTTTACTGTATCCTGGGAGGAGCCATATTACTCTCCCCCTTTTTTGTATTAGCACTATGACTAGGACAGTGTCTCTTGATTTTTAGACTTTTACATTTTGATCTATAATTTTTAAAAGGCAATTGTACTATATACACATGGACAGGAACCAAATTTTAAGGTCCATGAAGCCCATTTAAACTGTCCCTTATTGGACTGTATACTGTTGCTTCAAGGAGGCAAAACCCAGTCTTTCTTGAGCCAAATTATCTTGTAGGCAAAAGAAATGTCTCAGGTAATATTATACAACACAGAAAAATATAAAGAACACTTGTGTACCTTTTATCCTCAAATTGTCACTGGAAATCTAGTACAACAAATATTAATAATAATTTTATCCCCAATTAGCTTAAGTGTATTACCATTTTATATTAATAATATTTAACCAATTTTATTTACTATAGGCATTTTATGTTAACCTTTAAATATCATATAATGTGCAGACAAAGCTTGTGTAAAAACTGAACACCATTTAAATTAACCTTGACCAGACATAGATTTTTTTTTGGTATTTTCAAGACAGGGTCTCCCTTTAAGTACCAGCTGGCCTGGGGCTCACTCTGTAGACCAGGCTGGCCTTGAACTCACAGAGATCAGCCTGCCTTTCCTCCTGAGTGCTAGGATTAAAGGTGGGTGCCACCATGCCTGGCTATAGATTTTTTTAACTACTTGATTGAACTGTGACCTTAGAGAGATTAAGCTTATTTATATAGCTCTTACCTTTATAACAAAGCTTTTAAGATCTTCACTACTTGAATTGACTGTATTATTAAGCCTATATAAATCTTTACTAAAGTACCTCTATGTATGAATATGGAACATTTATCTTAAACATTATTTTAAAGTACAAACTTTAGAAAGCACGTTTTAAATGACCAATTTTCTTTAAATGTTTGTAGATGCTTTATCTAGGCTTGGCACAAAACTGTTTGCTCTAAAGATGTTTCAACTAGTTGTTAAATGTTCTACAGATAAAACATTTAAATAGATCATAGAATTGTATTTGGAATAGAAGTAACTATTTTTGTTCTTTTTGAGACCCTGTCTCGAAAAGAACAAAAAATAATAAAAACAAAAATAAAATGGAAAATAGAGGGGCTGGAGAGATGGCCTAGTGGTGAAGAGTGCCGACCACTCTTGCAGAGGACCCAGGTTCGATCCCTAGTACCCACATGGTGATTGAGAACTGTCTTTAACTCCAGTTCCAGGGGAATCGGACACCCTCTTCTGTCCTCTGAGGCACTGCATGACATGGGTGCACAAACCTGCATGCAGACAGTACATTCATACACATACAAAAATAAATTTTAAAAAATTAAAAAAATATATTTAAAGTGGAAAATAGCAACCCTAATCCTCTTACTATGGGTAAAGGGTTTGCTTGTATGTTCCTAGACAGAGACATGACCAACTTCAGTGCTTGGGAAAAGTGTTTGTCCTTGGACTATACAAATGGACCAGAAGCCCCCAGCAGAAAGATTGGCCCATCTAAACAACCAAAAAGAATGGGAGAAGTCTGAGAAAAAGACCACTTTGCAGGAAACCAAAACACAAGGTAAAACATAGGTGTTCCTGCTGACATCTCTCTGGGTTAAGAGTCAATTATTATGGAAGTGACTCCTTATGGGACATGCTTGGCTGCTTCCTTTGACTGTCAGACATGAGATCTGTTGAAGGGATATCCTTTAGTCCCCCAAAATCAATAAAAGAGAGTACCAAAGCCAGGTTCTGTGCTCAAGAGCCTTTAAAGGGCTTTGGTACCTGGAAAACAATTTACAAGAGGTATACAAAACATAAAACCTGTTCAAGGGATGGGTACTGAGTCCCCCGAGTTAAATAGGGTACCTTTCTTTGCTGAGAAAATTCTTGCTGAGGGTGGGGACAGTTTTGCCTGGCTGGGGCCTCCCCTAGTAGCCAGATAGTGTCAGTAAATAGAAAACAGGTGTTTTGACCAGAGCCAAAGGTCAGGCCCAATGAGTCTATCGAGGATAGAGAAATATACAGACAGAGACCATGGGTAAGAACCCCCAAACACCAGATTGGTTCAAGAGGATGATTACAGGTGCTAAAGAATTACCTAAACTAATGCCCCTCATTTGTACTTTGGTGCAACAACTAATATAAATAGATAAATTTTTCCCATGCTATGTTGAACCTGGTTTATGTTTAATAACTAATGCTAACATCTAAATGTTTTACAGAGGTGAAACCAGTTGGAGACATACCCTAAACACATGAAGGAACAAAGATAAAAAGTAAATTCAGTAAGGAGGGATACCAGGGCCAGGTATAATTATGTTTAAAAGCTTAATGGTTAAATAAAACATTTTAGTAAAGGAGAAATTTTGATACCAGTAGAGGAATTGATTTGTCTATACACCTAAAAGATATGGTGACATGGACATTTGTGCCTGTCCCTTTGGATAATGGCCCTACCTCTAGATTTTGCTTTATGGTCAGGTGAGACATATGGATAGATAAAAGCTTATGGACTACCTTTAACAAGGAGTTGTAGGCCAGGGATGCCTAAAATTCCCCCCAAAACAAAGGCTATTTGCATGTAATGCTGGGGCACACACAAAAAAGGATGGTAAGCTGGGCGTGGTGGCGCAAGCCTTTAATCCTAGCACTCTGAGGCAGAGGCAGGCAGATCTTTGTGAGTTCAAAGCCAGCCTGGTCTACAGAACAAGTTCCAGGACAGCTGGTGCTACAGGGAGACTCTGTCTCGAAAAGACCCCCCCCCAAGAAAAGGATGGTAAGACCCTACTGCCAAAAGAAGATATGGTGTTAGCATAAAAAGAAAAACTTACATTTAGAGACCTAGCCCTGCAAATGGACAGTTGTTCTTCATGATGTCAGAGAGTGTTATACAGACCACTAGATGGGAATGGTCTCCTGAGTCAAGCAAGACTTGTCAGCTACACCTCACTTGCCTGGAGATGGAGCAGTTAGTGGCAGCCTAATATTACTGCATCCAAAGAGTTAATTGGCTTTTGGCTCACTCCTGGGGGAGCACACAGCTGATACCATAACCTGCACTCTCTAATGACTAAGACACATTATAGGCCACCATAGAAATTTGTTGTCATCTCTTTACAAAAAAGCCACAGTTCTTAGTTCAGGATACAATCTAAATATTTCTGCCTGTGCCCATAATTTCACTTGTTGTGACAGTTAATGTTTGGATAAGTGCCTGTACTTCTTGCCCTTTGTGTTTTGTTAGTAGAATTAAGAAAACCAAACTTGTGGGTTGGAGAGGTGGCCTAGCGGTTAAGAGTGCCAACTGCTCTTCCAGAGGACCCGAGTTTGTTCCCCAGCACCCACATGGCGGCTGAGAACCCTCTTTAACTCGTTCCAGGGGAATCCAACACCCTCTTCTGACCTCCACAGCATTGCACAACACGGGTGCACAGACCTGCATGCAGACAGTACATTCATACACATAAAAAATAAAAAAAGAAAACTAATTGAGTGCACAGTGCTTAGAGATCGGGGATTTCCCAGGACCACCTGAAGCACAGAGTACTGGGGCACAAGCTAAACAAGGCATACCCCCACCACCCACCAACTGGAATTGCTCAGGGAGCGTCCAAGTGGTTTCTTTGGAGAACATTCAGAACAGAAAGGGAAGAGTTAGTTAGACTTCCAATAGAAAGCTTAAAGCTTAGACAAGTCAACACAACATAAACAAGGAGAAAAACAAATCAAACAACGAAGTCATCTGAAGGAGGCAAGCAAAACAAGTCTTCAACACAGTGAAGAGGCATGTGGGATTTGCATTGGAATACAGGCAAAGAGAAACCCACATGCCAGGGACACGACAAAGGGACAACATGGGAAAGGTGCAGGATAATACAACACCAAGCTCTACCAACCTGTGGGAGATTCCTAGAGTGGGATACCCCTGGTGATGGCCCAGGAAACAGATCTTAGAGGAACAATTGCAGACATATTCAAAGAAATCAAGGAATATAAAGAACAAGTAAGAGAATTAAGGAGAGAGAATGAAAAACTCCAGAAGGACCTAGAGAGAGAGAGAGAGAGAGAATGACAAATGCCAAATAGAAATAGAGGAAGAAAATGACAAACTCTGGAAGGAAGTGGAAACACTAAAAAGATCCCATGTTGAAATAAAAAAGGAAAACAGGCCGGGCGTGGTGGCACACGCCTTTAATCCTAGCACTCAGGAGGCAGAGGCAGGCGGATCTTTGTGAGTTCAAGGCCAGCCTGCTCTCCAGAGTGAGTACAAGGACAGCTGGGGCTACAGGGAGACCCTGTCTTGAAAAAAAAGGAAAACAACCAGTGAAGCAAAGGGCTACAGGAAAAGATTGAGAAGTTCCAAAAGGAAGTCGAAACACTAAAGAAATCACAAGATGAAATGAAAAAGGAAATTGAACACACTCATCCAGTCAAGAGGAAAGGAATGAAAAAAAGCCTCAGAAGTAGAATGGAGGAAGCAGAACAAAGAATATCAGACCTAGAAGATAACACAGAACAACTAAAACCTCAAGTAAAGATTAGGAAAAAAATAGAAATACACAAAAGTGAAACAACCAGGAATTGTGGGACACTATGAAACGATCAAACATCCACATCATAAGGATAGAGGAAGGAGAAGAATCCCAAAAGAATGGTATTGATCAGATCTTCAACAGAATAATAGGTGAAAATTTCCCTAAACTAAAGAAAGACAAACCAATACAAATACAAGAAGCACATAGAACTGCAAACAGACAAGATCAGAAAAGAAACTCTCCATGCCATATCATAATTAAAATTCTAGACACCCAAAACAAAGACAAAATTCTGAAAGCAACAAAAGAAAAACAATAAGTTACATATAAGGGGAAACCTATCAGAATTACAACTGACTTCTCAGTGCAAACTATGAAAGCAAGAAGAATGTGGAACAAAGCATTCCCAGTGTTAAAGGACTATAGGTGCCAACCCAGGTTACTATACCCAGCAAAAATGCCGATTATAGTTGAAGGAGAGAGAAAAATCTTCCGTGACATAAACAGGATGATAGAATACATGTCCGGAAAACCAACCCTTCAGAGAATACTTGAAGCAATTCAAAGGACAGAAGAAAGAAGAAACTATCCCCAGGAACCTAAAAAGAGAAACTAATAAAAGCATAACTGCAGAAGTAGAAACCTAGACCTAGACCAAAAATGCAAATGGATAATAAGGTGAAAGGAAGCAACACACATCTTTCAGTTACAACCTTAAATATGAATGGACTAAATTCCCCAATCAAAAGACATAAACTGGGAGATTGGATTAGGGAAAAAAACCCCATCTATATGCTGTCTACAAGAACTGCATCTTACCCTCAAGGATAGGCACCAACTTAAAGTGAAAGGATAGTAAAAAAAAAAAATACTCCAAGCAAATGGTACCAAAAAGAAAGCAAGTATTGCTATTTTCATATCAGACAAAGTAGACTTCAAAGTAAAAGAAATCAGAAGAGACAAAGAAGGCCATTATATCTTTATCAAAGGAACAATTGACCATGAAGATTTCACAATCATGAAATATGCACCAAACTCTGGTGCACCAAATTTTATAAAGAAAATTCTCCAGGACCTAAAGGCACAGATTAATCCCAGCACACTCATAGTAGGGGACTTTAATACCCCACTGAGACCTTTGGACAGGTCAACCGGACAAAGAATAAACAGAGAGACATCTGAGCTGAATTATTCGATACACCAAACGGACTTCACAGACACCTACTGAATATACCACCCAAACACCAGAGAATACACTTTCTACTCAGCACTCCATGGAACATTCTCCAAAATCGACCACATACTGGGACACAGAAAAGAATCTCCACAAATACAAAAAGATTGAAATAATTTCATGCATTCTACCAGACCACAGTGCAATAAAGCTAAATATCAATGCCAGGATAAGCCCTACTATCTACAAGAACACATGGAGACTAAACAGCACACTCCTGAATAATGAATGGGTCAAGGAATAAAGAAAGAAAGAAAGAAATGCATTCCTGGAACTGAATAAAAATGCTAATGCAACACAACAAAACCTATGGGACACTTTAAAAGCAGTCCTAAGAGATGTTTATAGCCCTGGGTGCCTACTTTAGAAAAACAGAAAAGAGCACAAGTGAACAATCTAACACTGAAGCTAGAAAGACTTGAAAGACAACAACAAATGAACTCTAAACACCACAGACAGGAAGAAATAACAAAAATCAGAGCAGAAATCAATGAAATAGAAACAACAACAACAACAACAACAAAAAAACGCAATACAAAAAAAATCAATGAATCCAAAAGCTGGTTCTTTGAGAGAATAAACAAGATAGACAGACCTTTAGCCCAGCTAACAAAAAGAAAGAAAGAACTCCAACTCAATAGAATCTGTGATGAAACGGGAAATATCACAACAGACAATGAAAAGATCCAGACAATCATACGGGAATACTTCAAAAACCTATACTCTACTAAGTTTGATAACCTAGGAGAAATGGATGAATATATGAAATCCTGGGACTCACCAAAGCTTAACCAAGAGATCAACAGCTTAAACAGACCAATAATATATGAAGAAATTGAAGATGTAATAAGAAACCTCCGAACTAAAAGAAGCCCAGGCCCAGATGGTTTCATGGCAGAATTCTATAAAACATTTCAAAAACACTTACAACCATTATTACTAAAACTGTTCAGAAGAATACAAGCAGAGGAAAATCTCACAAATTCCTTCTATGAAGCCAGCATCACTCTAATACCAAAACCACGCAAAGATACAAAAAGGAGAACTATAGACCCATCTCATTAATGAACACAGATGCAAAAATTCTCAACAAAATTCTTGCAAACTGCATACAGGCCCATATCAAGCAGATCATCCATCATTACCAAGTTGGATTCATACCAGAGATGCAGGGATGGTTCAACATATGAAAATCAATAAATATCATAAAACATATAAATGGACTGAAAGACAAAAACCACACAATAATCTCAACTGATGCAGAAAAAGCCTTTGACAAAATCCAGCATTGCTTCATGCTTAAAGTCCTAGAGGGAATTTGATTGGAAGGATAGGAAACCCAGAGCCAATATCATCCTAAATGGAGAAATGACAGAAGCATTCCCCTTAAAGATAGGAACTCGACAATGCTGCCTCCTGTCACCACTCCTCATCAGTATAGTGCTTGAAACACTTGCTAGGGCAATAAGGCAAGAAAAGGGAATTAAAGGAGTACTAATTGGAAAAGAGGAAGTCAAGCTATCCCTTTTTGCAGATGATATGATAGTTTACCTAAGGGATGCTGAAAACTCCTAGGAATGATTAAGAATTTCAGTAATGTGGCAGGATACAAAATTAACCTAGCAAAGTCAGTAGCCTTCCTTTACACCAACAACAAGCAACTGAAGAAGGAATTCAAGGAGACCTTCCCACTCACAATAGCCTCAAAAACAATAAAATACCTAGGAACAAACCTAACCAAAGACACCAAAGATCTCGACAACAAAAATTTAAACCCCTGGAGAAGGAAATTGAAGAAGACATCAGAAGATAGAAAAACCTCCCATGCTCATGGACTGAGAAAACTTATACAGTAAAAATGTGCATTCTACCCAAACTCTTGTACAGATTTAATGCAATCCCAATTAAAATCCCCAACAGTTTCTTCACAGGCTTGGGAAAAAAAGTCTTTAATTTCATTTGGAAAAAACAAAAGACCCTTAATAGCCAAAGCAACCCTGAGTGAAAAGAGCAATACAGGGGGGATCTCTATACCAGACTTCAAACTATACTACAGGGCTATAGTCATAAAAACAGCTTGATACTGGCACAAAAACAGACCTGTTGACCGAAGATCCAAACCTGAGCACATACAATTTCAGCCACCTCATATTTGACAAGGGGCCAAGAAGACACAATGGAGAAAAGACAGCATCTTCAGCAAGTGGAGTTGGCAAAACTGGATCACCACTTGTAGAAAAATGAAATTAAACCCCTACCTCTCGCCCTGTACAAAAGTCAACTCCAGATGGACCAAAGACCTCAACGTGAAACTCCAAACTCTGAAGGTGTTAGAAGAAAAAGTTGGCAGCAGCCTATAAGACATAGGCATAGGAAAAAACTTCCTAAATCAGACAGCAGCTGGGCAAGAATTAAGGTCGACAATTGACAAATGAGACCTCATTAAACTCAAAAGCTTCTGTACATCAAAAGAAACAATCAAGGAAGTGAAGAGAAATCCAACAGAGTGGGAAGAAACCTTTACTGCAGATACATCTCACAAAGCTTGGATTTCCAGAAAATATAAACTACTCAAAACACAAAGAAAATAGAAAACAAATGACCCACTCAATAGATGGAGCAAAGAGCTGAACAGAGACTTCACAGGTGAGGCATTAGAGATGGCCGAGAAACATCTTAATTAAGTGCTCAATGTCGCTAATAATTAAGGAAATGCAAATTAAAACCACTATAAGATATCATCTCACTCTGATTAGGATCAAGAAAACAAATGATACCAAGTGCTGGAGAGGTTGTGGGGAAAGGGGAACACTCATCCACTGCTGGTGGGAATGTAAACTTGTACAGCCACTATGGAAAGCAGTGTGGTGAACCTTTGGAAGACTCGGAATGAGCTTGCCACATGACCCAGTCATACCACTCCTGGGTATATACCCACAAGATTCATCTTCCCACAGAGATACATGAACAGCCATGTTTCTTGAAGCTCTCTTCACAACAGCAAAGAGCTGGAACCAGCCCAAGTGTCCCTTAACTGACGAGTGGATAGAGAAAATGTGGTACATCTACCCAATGGAGTTCAATGCAGCAGTAAAGAAAGATGACATCATGAACTTTGCAGGTTAGGGTTAGGGTTGGAAGATATCATGCGAAGTGAAGTAACACAGTCCAAGAAAAACAAATGATAAATAGTATCCCTCATCTGTGGATGCTAGCACCAATTACCTAATTGTATGGTAATACAGTTATTTGGTACCAGAGAGTGGGCTGTTGGCTGTGAAGAACCTGACCATGTGGATGTTTGGAGAAATGTGGAAGACTTTGGAACTTTGGGCTAGAAAAGCTGTTGACTACTGTAAGCAGAGTTTAAGAGGCCATTCTAGTAGAAGCCTGGAAGAAAGCATGGATGCAAAAAATGTTGTTCCAGAGGAAAATAAAGACTTAGGCAGTGTGGTGGTTTGCATGAGTGTCCCCCATAGGCTGTAAGTATTCAGACATTTGTCTCCAGTTGGTGGCGCTGTTTTTGGAGGTCTTAGAAGGTGTGGCCATGCTGGGGGAAGTGTGTCACTGGGGGCAGGCTTAGTGAGTTTTAACAAGCCTCGTGGTCTACAGTTGCTTCCTCCCTGTTTCCTGTGCTCTTTGTGAGATGTGACCCTCGGTTTGCTGCTCCAGATCCAGCCGCCACTCCTCCCGCCACAATGGACTCTAATTCCCTGGAACCTCCAATCGTAAGCTCAAATAAACTCTTCCTTTTATAAGTTCCTTGGTCATGGTGTTTTATCAAAGCAACAGAAAACTGACCAATACAGGCAGCAACTGGGATATTTTGATAAAGTGTCTGGCAGCAGTTGGCCCGCAGCCCAAATGCTTGCCTGATGCCAAGTTGAAAAGCAATGGACTAACGTCTTTGGCAGAGGATATTTCAAGGCAGCCTAATGTAGAAATGGTGGTGTGGCTTTTAATGGTGAATATTGTGCAGATCTACAGTGAAGAAGAGCAGATGGGGCAGAAAGAAATGCAAAATGTACAGTTTGGATCTGATAACTGCACTAGGAAGATTAAAGGTGTGGCCAAGGCATGTGAAGGAGAGGCTCCCTTTCATAAGGAGACTAAAGTGATTAAGGAGAGGCCTGGAGATTTACAAGTAAACAAAAGAATCAGTACCTTCAGGGCAAGACCACACCCAGCTAATCCTCCAACAAGTCCAGGGCAGAGAAAAGTTGCAAATGTGGTTGAAATAGGCCAGGGTCCATCCCAAAATTGCAGCCAAACTCGGCAGTTTCATTCACGTGGTGCTGGCTTTAGAGGCATGAAGTTTGCAAGAGTGAAGGGGTCATCAGTTCTTCCTCCACGGTTTCAGAGAGCTGCCAAGGTCAGGCAGAGCGCAGCAGGGGTGTCCCTGCATAAAGTAGGCCCTGACAGGCCATTGCATGAAGCTGTGAATGTGAAGCCTGGTTGGCAGTGGAGACCCCAAGAAGACATTCGAGATGCCAGACCTGTGAGATATCTGCTACGGAGAGCTGCGTAGAGGGAGTGGTACCAGCCTAAGAAAGAGATGTATGTTGCAAGCAAGCCTGGAAGAGCTGAGCCATCTAAGCCCTTTGGAAGTCAAGTCCCAGAAGTTGCATGTGGAGCTACTGGACTTGGTGTTTGCCCTGCTGGTTTTTGGTCTTGTTTTGGTCCAGTATTTCCTCACTATGCCTCTATTCCTCCTTTTTGGGATGGGAATGTGTATTCGGTTCCACTGTATGTTGGGAGTATGTAATTTGTCTTTTGATTTTACAGGAGCTTACAGTTAGGAGATTGGCCTGAGTCTCAGAAGAGACTTTTGAATGGCATTGAAACTGGTAAAGGCTATGGGGACTTTTAAGGTTGGACTAAATGCATTTTGCATTTTATATGGTCAGGAGACTATGGGGGCCAGGGAGTGGAATGTGGTAGTTTGAATGAGTGTCCCCCATAGGCTGTAAGTATTCAGACATTTGTCTCCAGTTGGTAGCACTATTTTTGGAGGTATTAGAAGGTGTGGCCATGCTAGAGGAAGTACATTATTGGGGGCAGGCTTAGTGAGTTTAACAAGCCTCGTGGTCTACAGCTGCTCTCTCTCTGCTTCCTGTGCTCTTTGCAAGATGTGACCCTTGGCTTGCTGCTCCAGATCCAGCCACTGTGCCTCCCGCCACAATGGACTCTAATTCCCTGGAACTGTCAATCATAAGCTCAAATAAACTCTTCCTTTTATAAGTTCCTTTGGTCATGGTGTTTTATCACAGCAACAGAAAAGTGACTAGTACATATGGCAAACTGAGCAATGTTAGTGTTATCTGAAAACAACTGTGCTCTTATATTAGTGAATCCCTTAAAAATAAAAATGAATAAATAAACAAAATAAAATAAAAATAAATTGTTAGCATGCATTTAAAGCCTTGCTTCCATGTCCCCACTATTTTAATTTTTAGGTCAGAGATTATGTTTAAGTGAGAATTTCACTTATAGGACTTCAAAAACTCTCTAATTTAATAGATGCTTAACTTCATTATAGACAGTTTTATTATCTGTAGAATAATAACTTTGTTGTAATTTTTACACAGATATTTGTCATTAGGAAAAAATGTAAGCAATATATAAAAAAAAGAAAAGAAAACTATGCCTGGATGAGCTGTCAACCCATTGGAAAGCAAAGCTTGGACAGACTGTTTCATTTCTCACCCACTCTCTCCCATTTCCCCAAG
Organism: Rhizomys pruinosus; assembly: GCA_009823505.1. NCBI lineage: Eukaryota > Metazoa > Chordata > Mammalia > Rodentia > Spalacidae > Rhizomys > Rhizomys pruinosus. The sequence continues at coordinate 3,226,675 of VZQC01014308.1, forward strand.
GCCTAGGGACCACTCATAGAAGAGGAGATGTATCAAGAGTTCAAGGACTGAAGAGATGGGGATGAACTGTAAAATAACAAATACAGACTGGACTTCAATTTGGTCAGCATAATTGTGCAAGCCTTTCTAGCCACATTTGAGACTTTGGGATACAGCCAACTTCCCTATCTGTTTGAAATTGGACACAGAAGTTTGTTAATTGGGTTTGTGTATGAATGTTGCTTGTATTTACTGTTTGGTTTTCTCTATGTTAAGTTTTTATTCGGGCATAAATTAGTCTTAGTATTTTTATAGAGCAGTCATGGCCATTTGGGCTAGACAAATAGAGTTGACAACTATTTCTACAATACTAGCTGAGCTTGTGGAACCTAATTAAAAAGGGGAGAGGTGTAGGCAAATCCAATCTGAGCTTATGTATGCATGGGTTAGCATTCCAGCCAGCACCTCCAAGAGGCAAAAGCGAGAGTCATGGAACCTCCCAGGCTACACTCATGAATTAGGATGTGATGATGCAAAGGTCTGGGATTGGACCCTGGGCGGTGAGGCTCCACTGACTATATAATGATCCATTCATTTGAATAAGTGCCATTCTGTATTTGGATTTATGCCTTACCATGTGTCTGTGTGCTGTGGTTTCCCATGCTGTCTGCATGGCCCACCATGGAATTGACTGGGCCAAACCACAATACTAACCCAAGTAGACTTCCTTTTTTGTTTTACTCTTCTAGAGACATGTTTTATGTGCTGGTCTGTTTCCTAGATTGGACAAAGCATTCCTTACTTCATACAGACTCTGTCATTTCAAGGGGCTCAGCATAACCATTAAAGTTTCATAGCACTCTGGAGGTCCTTATTAGATCATTAATAATGGTTGTAGGTCTTTTCTGAAATGTTTTATAGAATTCTGCCGTGAAACCATCAGGGCCTGTGCCTTTTTTAGTTGGGAGGTTTCTTATTACAACTTCAATTTCTTCATGTATTATGGGTCTGTTTAAGCTGTCGATCTCTTCTTGGTTGACCTTTGGTGATTCCTAGGATTTCAGATATTCATCCATTTCTTCTCGGTTTTCAAACTTGGTAGAGTATAGGTTTTTGAAGTATTCCCGTATGATTTTCTGGATCTTTTCCTTGTCTGTTGTGATATTTCCCTTTTCATCACAGATTGTATTAATTTGGAGTTGTTCCTTCTTTCTTTTTGTTAACTGGACTAGAGTTCTGTCTATCTTGTTTATTCTTTCAAAGAACTAACTTGGATTCATTGATTTTTTTTTTTTTATGTATTTTCTTTGTTTCTATTTCATTGATTTCTGCTCTGATTTTTGTTATTTCTTCCTGTCTGTTGCTTTTAGGGTTCATCTGTTGTTGCCTCTCAAGTGCTTTTAGCTGTAGTGTTAGATCATTCACTTGTGCTCTTTCTGTTTTTCTAATGTAGGCACCCAGGGCTATAAATTTCCCTCTTAGGACTGCTTTTAAGGTATCCCATAAGTTTTGTTGTGTTGTATTGTCATTGTCATTCAGTTCCAGGAATGTTTTTATTTCTTTCTTTATCTCTTCCTTGACCCATTCATTATTCAAGAGTGTGTTGTTTAGTCTCCATGTGTTCTTGTAGGCAGGAGGGCTTGTCCTGGTGTTGATGTTGAGCTTCATTGCACTGTGGTCTGACAGGATGCATGAAATTATTTCAATCTTTTTGTATTTGTAGAGGTTTCTTCTGTGTCCCAGGATGTGGTCGATTTTGGAGAATGTTCCGTGGGGTGCTGAGTAGAAAGTGTATTCTCTGGTATTAGGATGGAATGTTCGGTAGAGGTCTATGAGGTCCATTTGGTGTATCATATCGTTCAGTTCAGATGTCTCTCTGTTTATTTTTTGTCCTGTTGACCTATCCAAAGGACTCAGTGGGGTATTGAAATCTCCCACTATGAGTGTGCTGGGGTTAGTCTGTGACTTGTGGTCCTGGAGAATTGTCTTTATAAAGTTTGGTGCACCAGAATTTGGGGCATATATATTCATAATTGTGAAATCTTCTTGGTGGATTGTTCCTTTGATGAAAATGTAATGGCCTTCTTTGTCTCTTCTGATTTCTTTTACTTTGAAGTCTATTTTATCCGATATTAAAATAGCAACACCTGCTTTCTTTTTGGTACCATTTGCTTGGAATATTTTTTTCCATCCCTTCACTTTAAGGTGGTGCCTGTCCTTGAAGGTAAGATGTGTTTCTTGCAGACAGCATATCGATGGATTCTGTTTCCTAATCCAGTCTCCCAGTCTATGTCTTTTGATTGGGGAATTTAGTCCATTAATATTTAAGGTTATGACTGATAGGTTTGTGTTGCTTCCTTTTGCCTTATTATCCATCTGCGGTTTTGATTTAGGTTTCTACTTCTGCAGTTATGCTTTTATTGATTTCTC
>VZQC01014308.1:3232446-3285616 GCA_009823505.1 Rhizomys pruinosus
CGTACAGCCACTATGGAAAGCAGTGTGGAGAACCCTTGGAAGACTTGAAATGAACTTACCACCCGACCCAGCCATACCACTCCTGGGCATGTACCCTCAAGACTCACCCCACCACAGAGATACCTGCACGGTCATGTTTATTTCAGCTCTCTTCACAATAGCAAGGAGCTGGAACCACCCAAATGCCCCTCAACTGATGAGTGGATAGAGAAAATGTGGTACATCTACACAATGGAGTTCTAGGCAGCAGTAAAGAAAGACGACATCATGAGCTTTTCAGGAAAATGGCTGGAGCTAGAGGACATCATGCTGAGTGAAGTAACACAGTCCCAGAAAAACAAACAACGAATGGTATCCCTCATCTGTGGATGCTAGTGCCAATTACCTAGTTGTATTTCTTGTGCAGGGCCCCCTGAGCTTTTGTCCAAAGCAGTTGGGGATAATGCATATTGGAAACAACAACAACAACAACAACAACAACAGAAAGGACTGCATCAAAGAACTGACTGAAACAGTGAACTTCTGCTCAAAACAGTCAACTTCCACATGGAGAATATTGAGAAAGACTGAGAAAGAGATGAAAAGCATGTTTGGCAGAATGCACGAGCTCTCGTGGGGAATGGGTGGGAACACGGGTCTAGATTTGTTAAAAAAATTAAAATTTATGTGAAAAAAAAAGTTGTTGCCATCTTTTTGCTAAAGAGCTGTGATACCTCAACTAAGATACATACAAGCATTTGTGTCTGTGCACATACCTTGACTTGTTATAATGGTTAATATTTTTTTAGATGTTAGTCCATCTCACTATTTTTTATTAGTAGAAATAAAAGGAGATCCCTAAAATGAACCATCAGTCCTTTGGAAACAGAAATTGGACAGACCCAAGAGATTGAAGTCTCACCTCAGAGGAAAAATAGATGGTCTTATCTCTCTCACCACCACACACACTCACAAAGGCCCAAGGACTCTTGAAGAAGTCGGAATGCCCAGATTGTAGAGCCAAAGAAGGGGGGGTGGAGTGTAGGCTAAAATGCACCTTCTTTTAAGTGGACTACTCATTGGGCAAGCTGCGGACTATAAAGATGAAGTCTAGTTTACTTAGAGGGAAGGACTAAGGCCAAAGCTAAGCCTGCCATGAGAATCTCACAATGACTGAATTCCTGCAATGATTGCAAGGAATATGCACTGATAACTTTGGGGGAAGCCACCTACACCATATTGGTGGAGGGTCTGGTGTAAGAACAGGCTATATGAACATGGTTTTAGGCACCTGTGGTGACACATAAATGTACACTTCCTTCATCAATTTGTAGGCAAGACTAAATAAACTCTCAAGTCTTCCCAAAACTAAGATTGGAAAGTTTGCTCACTGTTTTGCCTAGAAACTAGGGAACTGGACAGTGACAGAGTCAGGGTCAGGAAGCCACAAGCGTGGGTATCTTTCCTGGGTAGAAATCTCTGACAAAGGAGCAAGAATGAATCATGGGCTCTACCCTGTGAAGATGTGTTCTGTGCTGACCACTTAGCATTTTAGATTACTTGCCTTGGAGTTTGGTGGTGGTGTCATGACAACTCTGAATATCACTCACAATTTGTATATAACATTAAGTAGTTAGCACTCATTCATGGAAGTGGTCCAGAGTAGTGCTCCCAATGCATCTTGGGGTGAGCTCCACTTGTGGTTTCTGAATCTGGGTGGTCACATACCGCTACACATTTGCCACATCAACTCCAGCATCGTCTGTGTGAGCAATGATGAAAGTCATAATAACAGACGGGAAATATGTGTCTTTCGAGGCTAAGCTCCCTGGTGGTCCCTGGCAGAATGCTCAGCCTTAGCTTCCAAGATCACGACGCACTACAAAGATGTTATGCTTCTTGGGTACTGGACTTCACACACTGTCTTTTGATTTTTTTCCTGAGTACAGCACAACCTCATTCCTAGACAAGGGACAGTTAAATGTGTCTGGAAATAAATCAGGTGAACAGAGGCTTTGAGAACCTAAGCAAAATCATACAGAGAAACAGTATCTAAAGGCTCTTTTGTCCGAGAAGTCCCCACAAAGATATTATGAATGAAAAACATTACACTGAGTGATATCATAGGTCAGTTACAAATAATAAAAGTGATTTTCCAAATTTAATAAGAATAAAGGCTCAGTCCCTTAAGCAAGGAGCTACATCTGATAAAATTAGTAAAATAGAAGTCTTAGTTACAGTTATGCATGTTAAAATGTAATACTTAGTTAGAGGCTTCTCCTTTAAGAAAAACAGAACTAATTAAGAGGCTTTCCCAGGCCATGGCTTGAATTACAGCCTAGAGATAACAAGCAGCCTTGGGAGACGGATGCCAAAAAGGATGAGAAAGAACCAAATTAAAACTTCAAAGAAAAACAAAGTCTCACATCTCATAAAACAAACTGTTCATGGTTTGTGGTTTTATGACTGCTGTTTTGTTGCTTATCTCCCCTGCCAAGACAGCGTGAGCAGTATACCATGTGTAAGCACTTCTGATTGATGGGTAAATTTAGCTGGCTTGTTGTCCTTGGAAACCCAGGTGTGAGTTCCTTTAGTAATGGGCCTTTTGTTCCTGAGGGAAGTGCTAATCCTTATCTGCTTTGCCTACTCTGTGGTAGAAAAATAACTGATTTGGGGCTGGAGAGATGGCCTAGCGGTTAAGAGCGCCGACCGCTTTTACAGAGGACCCAGGTTCGATCCCCAGCACCCACATGGCGGCCGAGAACCATCTGAAACTCCAAATCCAGGAGAACTCCAGTTCCAGGGGAACCCGACACCCTCTTCTGACCTCCGCGGCATTGCACAACAGGGGTGCACAGACCTGCATGCAGACAGTATACTCATACACAAAGAAAAATAAATAAAATTAAAAAAAAATTTTTTTTTAAATAACTGATTTGTTCTTAGTAAAACGCACCAGATTCAAAACCGATTCTGGTGTCATTTATGACTGACATCGCCGAACCTGTGCCCTCCTATCCAAGACCCTGTTTCCCGCAGTCAGAGGAAACCCCCCCACTGGGACAGTCTGCGGCACACATTCAAGACCATATCTAGGTCTGGCTTTAGCTTATGATCAGCTGCCTCAAAGTTCCAGCAGATTAAGGACACTTGTGGCTCAGTTGCCACATAAGCTTGTCCTGTACATACAACAAATTAATTTGTCAACTGATTTGCATGATTCATTCTTCAATAGCCTTGTGAGAACGTTGTAAGCAGTTTTATAGGCCATTCTAGTAGGACCCTAGAAAATAGTAGTGCTGAGAATTATAGGGATGGTAAAGACCCAGCTCATGATGCTACAAAGGGGAACAATATTAGACCATGGCTTGGGGTCATTCTTCTGATATTTTGGCAAAGAATCTGGCTGAGTTCTGCCTATCTCTTAAGAAGTTGCTCAGGTCTGCATTAAAACTCATGATCCAATTACATTAGCACAGGAAATTTAAGACACTGAAACAGAGTTTCTGGCTTGGTTATTGTTATTTTTTTACAGAAGTCTATTGTAAAAGTGAGTAGGTGATTCAGAAAAACATACAAAATTTACAATTTTTCAGGAAAAATGGGGCAGTGGGAATCATAAGGTTGCTCCCAAGGCATATGCTGGAAGAGGCAATGTCATAGTTAAAAGAATCATTAAGCAGAGGCCTCCTGATCTTGAGTGGAACAATGGGAAAGGTGCCCTCAGTACAAGATTCCAAAAATCAAAGTTTCCAACTTGTAAAAGGACAAGACACAAGGAATTTTCTGCACCTAGAAAACATACATAAGCTGCTGCAAATGCTACAGGATTTGGTGTCTTCCCTGTTCATTTTTTATCTTGCTTTGGTCCTGTATTTCCTTACTCTGCTTCACCCCTCTATTGGAAATATAGAACCTGCTTTTTGTTAATTTTACAGTGAGTTATACTTAAGAGACTTCCTTAAGTTTACAGAGACACTTTGGACTTTTAATGTCTTAAAACTGAAAATCTGAGGACTTAGAAAGTTGGACTAAGTATATTCTGCATTATGCAATGTCTATGAGCTTATGGATATCACAGAGTGGAATGTGATGGTCTGCATGAGAAATTTCCCCCACAGGCTAATGCTTGGTCCCCTGCTGTCAGCTGTTTTGGGAGATCATAGAAATCTTCATGAGGTGTAGCCTTGGTGGAAGAGCTGTCATCTCAAGCAGGCTTTGAGAGCACATAGCTTTGTACGATTCCAGTTTACCCCCTCTGCTTGCTGCTTCTTTCCTTTTCTAATTTTCTTTTATGTGTATGAGTGTATTAACTGCATGTATGGAAGTGTACTGTGTCATGCAATGCCCACAGAGGTCAGAAGAGGATGTCAATCCTGTATAACAGGAATTACAAATGGTTGTTAGCTGCCATCTGGGTGCTGGGAACTAAACCCAGATCTTCTGCAAGAGCAGATGGTGCTTTTAACCACCTCTTCAGCCCCCCCCCACTTGCTGTTTCTGGTTGAAGATGTGAGCTCTCAACTTTCTGCTCCTCATCCTATTCCTAGCAGTGCTGTTGTGCCATCCAGCCATGAATAACAAACAGTAAGTCCTCTTATACCAGGTGCCAAAATACTTTCTTCCTTGAATTGCCTTTGTCATGGTATTATATCACACCTGCAGGAAGTTACTAGTAGAAGAAGCATGTCTAAATTGCTTTGATCAGGTATTTATTTCTTCACAGGAAAAAAAAAAACCCTAACAATAAATTTTCTCTAATTTGTGTGTGTTGGGGACTGAAATCATAAAGTGCTAAGCATGTACCTTTTCATGGTGGTATACTCCCTCATGGAGTCACTACTGTAATAAACTGTACATCCTCTTTGTGCTTATGTGCAGGGCTCTCAATGCTATAATAATTCTACTATCCATAAAACACTTCGGGGAATTTTGTAGGCACTCTCAAATGTTTAAATTATCAGAGCCCTTTGTCCAGTAAATACATTAAACCATGAAACTCAAATTAGGACAACAAATTCATCAAGCTAATATATTTTGGCAAGAACATCATGTGTATATTGTATTACTGTTGAGTACACTACCAATTATATTAAAAAATTAATCCATCTTATATATCCTGAAATTTAGTTTCATGGTGCATAAACAACCTGAGTGTCCTGTATGCATGAGTTATGGTTCTTTGTGGTTACATGCTCATGCATACATTTGCAGGGCTGAGAGGATAGGTATCCAGTTCTATTGCTTTCTTTTTATCGTAGGGACTCACCATTTTTCCTTTTGGTTGAAAGGCCAGTAAGCTCTACTGGTTCTCTTGTCTCTGCTTTCTTCAAGCACTAGGTTTAAGGCAAATTATCTATCATTTTGAAATGCAAAGGATCTGAACGCAAGTCTTAATGCTTACACTGAAGGTAGTCTTACCCAGTGAGCAAGGTTCTTTTCAAAAAAAGTTATTTTTATTTTATATGTAGGAGTGTACAGCTTGCACATATGTAAATGTATGTGTGTGGGCAATGCTAATGGAGGTCAGAAGGATCAAATTCCACTTAACTGTAGTTATGGATTATAGGTTTCTTTCAATTCCTGTGACAAAACTCTAACCAACACCAACTTGGGAAAGAAAGGGTTTATTTGTATTACATCTTCCAGATCATTGTTCATCACTTAGGGAGCCCAAGGTAGGAACTCAGGGCAGGAAACTGTAGGCAGGTGGTAAAGTAAAAACATAAAAAAATCACTAAACATGAAAATGTTGACAGAAATGTCCTTGTCTAATAAAGCATCTTTAATCAGCTGCAGTGGTTCCATTTTATTTACAATCTATGTGTCATTGAACCACATCACAGCAACTCCTAATTCCTGAACTTCAAAATGATTTTTGGGCCACCAAGAGAGCTCAGAGAACAAAACATCCTAACACAAAAAGGTTAGAGGACAAAACATGCTGCCACAAAGACCAATGAAATTAGTTTAGCACAAGGACCTTGTGCTGGATAGCTTTAGTGTCAACTTGACACACCTGGGTTGAGGGAGCCTCAATTGGGGAATTGGCTCCATTGGATTGGCCTGTGGCCACATCTGTGGAGTATTTGTCTTGATTGTCGAAAAGTGTGGGAGGGCCCAGGGCCCAGCCCACAATGAGTGGTGCCACCCTGGGCAGGTTGTTGTGTACTGTATAAGAAGGTGGGCTGGGCATGAGCCAGGGAGCAAGCCAGTGGACAGCATTCCTCCGTGGCCTGTGCTTCAGCTCCTGCCTCCAGGTTCCTGCCCTGTGCTACCTGGGTGATGAACTGTGAACCAGGAGATGTAAGCTGAATAAGCCCTTTCCTCCCCAAGTTGGTGTCGGTCAGAGTGTTTTGTCACAGCAATGGAAGACAAACGAGGAGAGACCTCCACTATTTTGACTTCTGCTCTGCACATATGCACACAGGTATTCAAAACACAAACATGAAATAAAACAAATTGCAATTTTAAACAGTTTTGAAAAAAAAATGTCGGGGAGGGAGAATCAAGGCTGGAGATATATCTCAGAGATAAGAATACAAGATTCCTGCAGGGCGTGGAGGAGCATGCTTTTAATCCCAGCAATCAGAAGGGAGGAGCAGGTGGATCTCATGAGTTCAAGGCCAGCTTGGTCTTCATGGTGACTTCCAAGCCAGCTGGAACCACAGGGAGATCGTGTTTCAAAATGACATTAAGAGACAGAGGGGGGGCTCTCACTCTGCCTGCGCTCCCCATCCTTCCTCAGCAAGGAGTCCGCGGAGAGCCAGGCTACCCCGGCCCCAGCGGGGATGCCGGCGCCCCGGGCGTGCAGGGCTATCCCGGCCTTCCCGGCCCCCGGGGACTGGTAGGAGATCGAGGCATGCCCGGACTACCTGGGAGACAGGGTGTGCAGGGCCGAGGTGCCAGTGACCAGCACATCGTGGACGTGGTGCTAAAGATGATACAAGAGCAACTTGCAGAGGTGGCTGTGAGTGCCAAGCAGGAAGCCCTGGGTGCGGTCGGGTTGGTGGGTCCTCCAGGACCTCCTGAACCCCCTGGGTATCCAGGCAAGCAAGGACCCCATGGTCACCCTGGCCCCCGAGGCATTCCTGGCATCCTGGGAGCAGTGGGTCAGATTGGAAACACCGGGCCCAAGGGGAAGCGTGGAGAGAAGGGTGATCAAGGAGAAGACGGACGTGGGCAACCTGGGATGCCCGGGCCCCCAGGGATCCCAGTGTGGAACCCTCAAGACAACAGCAACCAAGGGACAAAGCAGCTGTGTTCTCTGTTTCATATCACAATCAGTCTGTTAAACAAAAAAGGAGAACTGTAGCAACCCGGTCCATCAGGAGTTAAGAGTCTTGGGACTTGGTGGCATACTTCCAGAGCTAATGTTCAGTGAACAGACAAAAGAACCATGTGATCACTGCAAGTAGTGTACCCAGAAGGCAAACATCTGGGACAAATCATGTATTCTTTTTTTTTTTTTTCATTTTACTCTGATTTTTTAATTATTATTATTTGTTTATTTTGGGGGGATTCTACAGTATAATGACACAGTTGTTTTCAGATGGCATTGATGTTGCTCAGTTTGCCATGCAGTTGGGTGGTTGGTGCATTTTGCGGGTATCTATGTCCAAGTTTTGAGCGACCCAAGGTTCCCATAGTCCAGTTGGAGAGGCTTGTATGCACAGGCATGTTGGTCAGTTAGGAGTCCAGACTATATTGCTGTAGTCTCGTGGTTCGCCCCTATCTCTCCACAGCCCTTACATTCTGCCATGCCTCCTCTTCCACAGTTTGTTCCCTGGGCTTTGGGAAGGGGGCACAGATGGATGAGAAGAAAACAGTCTACTTTCTTTGGAGTTGTCATTTTGGACTCTAGTCTGTTCAGGTTGTTCCCCTTCATGGGTTGACAGCTTTTCCAATGATGCCTTTTTAGTCATACTAACAAAGCACAAGCAATTGGATGTACAGGCATTTAAGCAGTACTAATTATTTTTTTTTCTTTTTGAGACAGGGTCTCCCTGTAGCTCTGGCTGTCCTGGAACTCACTCTGTAGACCAGGCTGGCCTCGAACTCAAAGAGATCCGCGTGTCTCTGCCTCCTAAGTGCTAGGATTAAAGGCGTGCACCACCACGCCCAGCATTTATTTATTTCTGTATGTGTATCAATGTACTGTCTGCATGCAAGTTTGTGCACCCGTGTCATTCAATGCCTTGGAGGTCAGAAGAGGGTCTCGGATTCCCCTGCAACTGGAGTTCTCCTGGAATTGGAGCTTTCAGATGGTTCTCGGCCGCCATGTGGGTGCTGGGGATCGAACCCGGGTCCTCTGTAAGAGCGGTCTGCGCTCTTAACCGCTAGGCCATCTCTCCAGCCCAGCAGTACTAATTATTTTGTCAAGCTAAGCTGTGAGCATAGACACAGATTCTTGGATGGTATGCTTATCCGCAAACTGTGGTTTCTCTATAAAGGGTGACAAGTTCTTATTGTGGCTTATAACATCTCCTAACCACTAGAGGACATAAGCTTGTGGCATCCACTGTGAGTTATTCCTCCAAGGAGAGAGCTAATAGCCAATTAGATTTGGGATATATATAGACACTTGGCTGCCACTGTTGCACAGTATCTCCAGGCTTGTTAGGTGTAGCTGATATTGACGGAGGAGGTCTTGCTTGTCTCAGGGAGACCAATATTTTGCTGTATTGCTTAGTGGCCTTTGGTAAGCTCTCTGGCATTTCAGAGGCCAGTTGAATGCTAGCAAGTGACTCTCATAACATTTTTTTCATGCTCACACCATGTCTTCGAAACAGGGACTTACTGCCTTTCCTTGCATATATCCCACTATAGGCAAAAGGCCTTTATAATTTGGGGGGGGGGGTTGAATCCCCTAGCCAACATCCCTAGGCAAATAATTCATTGCTGATTCAGAGCTTTCCGTTAGTAATATATTTTGCTTAAGTACACAGCTTATAAGCACTTTACTATTGAATTTGGCTCTAGATAGAGAATTATCCTTTCACAGTTTCTATGCCTATCAGTCAATTAAAAAAGGGTAGTTATACCTGTTTTATAAGAAATTACCACTATAACAATTGGCTCTAATTTACAGTTAGGGAATGGTTTCATTACCATCATGTTTAAAACAAGTATTCTTAAATTCTTTAAAAAACACTCTGGCTGGGCTGAAGCTATTCCAGGGAGCAGAACTCTCTGACACAAGTTTAGTTTAAAGGTCCCTTTGTCTGATTACATCTATACATTGTATTCCTTAACTTGTTATTCTGTATAACTTGTTATTGTATGTCTTCCTGTTCTTGGCATAATATTTCCTGTAAATTCAATTTATCCATTATTTTAGTACTGAATAAAAACTCAGGACTGAGAAGGATCTGCATCCCGGGACCCTGAGTCTCAGGTCCTCCGCTGAAAGCTAAAAAAAAAAAAAAAGAGACAGAGGGAAGGAGAAAAAACTTGTCTCCCTTCCAGAAAACCTGGGTTCATTTCCCACCACACTCATGTCAGGTAAAAATCATCCAAACCTCTAATTCCAGGGATTCACAGGCCTCTACTGGTCTTTGTGGACATGTACACATGTAGTGCATTTATATCCATGGAGGGAATACATGCATAATAGGAACATAAGAGTAAAATATTTTAAAGATTCTGAGTTTCCTAACTTATTTGATAACTGGTAATATGGGACTTTTTAAATGACTTTTCTATAATCCTTAGATTGATAGGATTTACTGACAAATCACTGTAGTAAACTCAGGTGAGGTTTCAGACATAAGGTACCATATACTTCAAGAATGTTTTGTTAGCCTGGCATGGTGGTGCATGCCTTTAATCCCAGCACTTGGGAGGCAGAATTAGATGGAATTCTGAGTTCCAGGCCAACCCTGCCTCAAAAAAAGGCCAAAAAAAGTTTTGTTTTGATTTGCTTTATTGTTTTTTAATATGACATTTTGGTGTGTTGCTCATGTCATCCCCCAACCTCCAAGTCGAGCTAACCACTAGCACGAAGACCCAGTTGTTCAGGAATTGAAAGCATGTAATAATATACCTCACTAATTGATTTATTGTCACAGTGTGGCACTCACTGAGGTTTGCAATGTAGAGGCCAGTGTTTCTGAATTTGTAATAAACCAAAGTCACCTGGGAAGAAGGAAACTGAATTGAGGAATTTTCTATAAAGGACAGGCCTGTTGCCTGGGGGCCCAGACCAGTGTGGATGTTAGTATCTCTCACACATGTGCCTGGGCAGAAGAAAGGTGCCTGAAGGAGTCAGAGAAATCAAGCCACTCAGCAGCCATTCCTCATGATTTCTTTTTTAATTTTGTGCTTGAATTCTTGCTATATCTACTGTCAAGAAATACTCTAAGATGTAAAGCTTTTCTTCCCCATGTTGATTTAATCTGTGTTTTATTACAGCAATAGAAATCAACCTAGGATAGGGCCTGACTCCTGTTTTTCAAATGGCTAATTTAAAATTTTTTCAAAGCTTTTATCTGTACTACTTTTCAAAAGTGCAGTGATGGTACTGTTAGGAAATTTTCCCATATTCTTTACATTTACAGAGCTACTGCCTACATTTATGCTTCATACATTTCTTAATTCCATATTTTTTCACATGGATGTATTCTCTATGTACAGAAAGTATTTGTCACAATGATGTCCAGCAATCTTGAACCTTGGTGGTTCATACCTCTATATTTTAACTGATGTTGAGTCAGGTCAAGTTTATGGGACAAAGTTCTCTCATATACTCTACATTTCTGAGTCTCCTCATCTGCAAACACTATCTGTTGAAAACCTAGGAATGAATAGCTATAGTAAGGTTTCATGCATTCTTACATGATTCTTCCACAAGAACTATGATGTTTAGGGGTATTTCTGGTAGGATTAAGGGTTTTCTGTAACAGATAAATTCATAGGGAATCTACCATTTTTCAGCTATGTCCAGTGGGGTGTGATTTGCAGAAGATAGCTTTCTTTAATTCTGTAGAATGAGAGGACTTTCAATTGTATGTGTTCTCTATGTTCAACAAGATGTAACGAGAGAAAGCTCTGCTGCTTTCAGTATATTCAATGGATTTTGAGCTATATGAATCCTAAGACTCTGAATGAGATGTAACTTGTAGTAGGATTTTGCATGTTACTTATATTTATAGAACTTCATTCATACTTGTATGAAATACTTTGTGGACAATGAGTAAAGTCTTCTTAGAAGTTTTTCACTTAGTTTATGTTCATAGAGCTCCTACCTGTATCAGTTCTTTGACTCAACCTGAGAGTAGATATTTGGGATAAGTTTTTTCCATACATATATATGGCTTTTCCCCTGTATGATTTCTTTGATGTACCCTGCACATACACATTTGAGAGATTTATCCACACTTTATTTTCATATGGCTTCTCACCTGTAAGAATCCTTTGGTCCAGTGAACTTGTCCTTCTTGCAGAAGGCTATTCTATACAGTTTATATTCATAGGGCTTCTCTCCTGTATGTGCTTTTTGATGCATGCTGAGAGTAGATATTCGAGAGAAGGCTTTTCCACAGTTTACATTCCTAGGGCTTCTCTACCGTATGAGTTCCTTGATGGACAGTGAACTGAGGCTTGGTTGAGAATTCTTTTTCACAGTGTATATTCAAAAGGCTTCTCCCCTGTATGAGTTCTTTGATGCCTAGTGAGCAGACACTTCTTGTAGAATGCTTTTCCACAGTTTACATTCATAGGGCTTCTCTCCTGTATGAATTCTTTGATGGACAATGAGCTTATACTTGGTGGAGAAGGCTTTTCCACACTGTTTACATTCATAGGGCTTCTCTCCTGTATGAATTCTTTGATGGACAATGAGCTTATACTTGGTGGAGAAGGCTTTTCCACACTGTTTACATTCATAGGGCTTCTCTCCTGTATGAGTTCTTCGATGGACAGTGAGATAAGACTTGGTGAAGAATGATTTTCCACACTGTTTACATTCATAGGGCTTCTCTCCTGAATGAGTTCTTTGATGGACAGTGAGCTTATGCTTGGTGTAGAATGCTTTTCCACACTGTTCACATTCATAGGGCTTCTCTCCTGTATGAGTTCTTCGATGGACAGTGAGAGAAGACTTGTTGAAGAATGATTTTCCACACTGTTTACATTCATAGGGCTTCTCTCCTGAATGAGTTCTTTGATGGACAGTGAGCTTATGCTTGGTGTAGAATGCTTTTCCACACTGTTCACATTCATAGGGCTTCTCTCCTGTATGAGTTCTTCGATGGACAGTGAGATAAGACTTGGTGAAGAATGATTTTCCACACTGTTTACATTCATAGGGCTTCTCTCCTGAATGAGTTCTTTGATGGACAGTGAGCTTATGCTTGGTGTAGAATGCTTTTCCACACTGTTCACATTCATAGGGCTTCTCTCCTGTATGAGTTCTTCGATGGACAGTGAGATAAGACTTGGTGAAGAATGATTTTCCACACTGTTTACATTCATAGGGCTTCTCTCCTGAATGAGTTCTTTGATGGACAGTGAGCTTATGCTTGGTGTAGAATGCTTTTCCACACTGTTCACATTCATAAGCCTTCTCTCCTGTATGAGTTCTTCGATGGACAGTGAGATAAGCCTTGGTGGAGAAGGCTTTTCCACACTGTTTACATTCATAGGCCTCGAGATGAGACTTCCTGGAAAAGTCTCTTCTGCACTGTGTACATTCATAGTGCTGCTCCTCTTTGTGAGTTTTTTCATGCACACTGAGAACAGACACATGGTCAAATGATTTTTCACAGTGCTTACACTCATAGAGATTCTCACCTTTATGAATGAACTGATGTTGCATGAATTCCGAGTTGAAGTAGAAAACATTTCCACAATCTGTACATTTATAGGACTTCTCGCCTGTATGACGGAAACTTAGTTGTAAGTCATTGAAGAACATATTCTTGCATTCTTTGTGGTCAATGGGCATCTGCATTTGAGGACACCTTTGACTCTGAGTGAAATGTAATTTATAATTGACATATTTCTTACTTGAGTGAGACATCTGATTCCTGTTTTGGTATGACTTCTGGTATAATGTCTTCACACATCCTTTCCCTTCATAGAAGATTCTCTGTTGGATTTTCTGTTTAACTTTTAGCTCTTCCTAGAGATAGAAGTGGATGTATTTAGACAGTTATGCAGCTTTTCCTGACATTTCCTCTCTACTATTGCATATGGATGACATCCTGAATCACTTTCTAAATCTCAGTGACCTCAAAACAAGAAAATTTGAATATATTGTCACATCAGGGTTCCTTTCTCTCCATTTTCCATAATTTGGGTCTAGCTGCATGCCAAATTGGTTAGCATTATACAGGGGTGCTGTTTATACAAATTGATGTCATCATGCCAGCACGCCAAGCATTTTGTTCACTAACCTACCTCCCCAACCCATGTTAAATACTAGAAGAAACATTCTGAAGGGTTTCTAATCTTTGTTTACAGATTTTAAATGTTAAAAGCCAACATTATATATTTTATTCACTTTAACAATGTCTTCAGTGGATGTCTTTCTGTTCATGATTCCATCTTTCCACAAATGTCTTTTGTCATTTTTATAGATAATCTCCGCCACGGCAGTAACTTTATAAAGATCAGAAGTGAAATTATAAATGTCATTTTCCACCAATAACGCTTAAATCTTTTTTACACATATTCAAGTAAAATGTGCATACTAATCTTGATGGAAACTGTAAAATAATGTTGACTTACTCTTTTCTATTTGTTTCCTATAAGATCTTAGTGTATATCCCTGGCTGGCAGGGATCTTGCTATATAGATCAGGCTGTTCTTGAACTTACAGAACTTTATCTGACTCTGCCTAAAGAATTCTGGGATTAAAGTCAGGCATGGGCACACTCTGCCTATTCTTCAATTATAACAATATACATCATACTTTTTTGTGATGAAATATAAATTACACACACACACACACACACATATATATATATATATATATCAGTACTATCATGTCTTTGTTTTACTTTTATTGAAACATATGGAGATAAATGAATGCATTTGTTAGTTTCTACATGGAAATTTTCACCTGGTATTTCCCCCTTGATTATCTATTATAATAACTATAAATTATCACTTTACAAGATAACACCATCATGTGTGAGATATGAAATTTTCTTCAGTTAGTTGTACTTAAGGTGGTGGAATCATAAGTATTCTCTCTTCTAAAGAGGACAGAGAAAGAATCATAAATATGTGTTACAATCTGTGAAATGAAGATAAAAATAAAAAAAAAAAAGAACAGAGCCAGTGAGACATCACAGCAAGGAAAGTCTCAAACTTGATACTCTAAATATAATCCTGACAACATACCAAAAGTTGGATGAGGAGAACCAAATTCATAAACTGTACTCCGAATTACATTTGCCATGGCAAGACAGCCTCCTAATATCTCTCTCTCCCTCCCTCCCTCTCTCTCTCTCTCTCTCTCTCTCTCTCTCTCACACACACACACACACACACTCAGTAATACTCATTCCTTATCACAAAAGATGCAACAATCAATCACTGCATTCTATCAGTTCATTGCCTCTTAATTTTCTAAGGGAATCCAAATTTGACCCTGATAGTTTTGATGACTCCTTTGTGGATATCTCCTGCAGAGAAACCTTGTCAGTGTCCACAGCCCCCTGAATTTTTGCTATTTCTTGTTTTCTACAGAGGTGTAGATATGATGTTGCATGATATGTGAATAAAATTAATCGACTTGTTGTTCAAAGCAAGAGTAGCAGCCAAAAAAAAGGAAAAAAATTGGGAGGTACAGCCAGAGGATAAGATGTTCAAGGTTTTGCTTGGCTACCTAGTGCTTAGCTTGAGACAAGCCTAGATGACATGAGACACTGCACGTTTCAACTTCAAAAAAAAATATAGGATTTTGAGTAGTCCTAAATGTCAGTTCATTGGCATCTGGGTATTTTTGGATTCTAGATGTTTGGAGCAACATTCTGGCTTTGCTTTTGCTTGTACCTTGGTCATGAGGTTTCAGTGTAGACTGTTCTCTACTTTTCTCTGCATTATCTGTTGAATTTTTGCCTCTTATAAACAGTCTGATATCTCTTTCTTAAACTCTAGCAATCTTACCCCTGTCTCTCCTTGGGCTTTATTATTTCCTTTGTTAACCTTAGTTTTCCCATTCATGTACTAACATGAAGAAAACTTCTAATTTCCCCCCTCACCTTGGAAAACTTGACACTCTACACATTTCTTACAAATTGAGCAGGTGAACACAATAAGAACTGTATAAAGGGCTGAAGACATGGCTCAGTGGTTAAGAGCACAGACTGCTCTTGCAGAGGACCCGGGTTTGATCCCCAACACCCACATGGCAGCTAAGAATCATCTTTAAGCCTGGCATGGTAGAGTGCACCTTTAATCCCAGCACTCAGGAAGGAGGCAGAGGCAGGCGGGTCTCTTTGAGTTCAAGGCCAGCCTGGTCTACAGAGTGAGTTCCAAGCCAGCTGGGGCTATAAGGAAACCCTGTCTCAAAAAAAGAACTGTATTAAATAATCTCCAGGCTACACAGGCTACAGATTTCCAAATCTTCATTGACATTTTATCCATGGTCAGTATCAATCTTCACTTATATCCACCCAAGTATTATACACCAAATTTGTAAAACTCATCCCAACTCAAAGTAAATGAATTTTGTAATGAAATAACTTAAACTCTTTCCTAAAATACAACTACATATATATTTCTTCATATCCTCCTGGCAAACATTCTCTTGGCTCCTACCAATTATGATACATGACATCTTTGCTTATTTTTCTGTTAATGGAATGTAATTATCTTAAGGGAAGATGTACTTTTTTGATTGCTACTAATATCATAATTAAAAGACAACTGTTGATAAGATCATCAGAAGTCCACAGTTGGAAAAAAAAAAGATTGAGAAAACCTAATAAAATCTCTAGCATAGGGGCTGGAGAGATGGCCTAGCCATTAAGAGCACCGACTGCTCTTGCAGAGGACCTGAGTTCAATCCCCAGCACCCACATAGCGGCTGAGAACCGTCTTTAGCTCCAGCTCCAGGGGAATCTGACGCCCTCTTCTGACCTCCGTGGCATTGCACGACATGGGTGCAAAGAGCTACATGCAGACAGTACATTCATACACATAAAAAATTAAAAAAATAAAAAATTAATTAAAAAATCTCTAGCATATAAAACAAGGAGAAAGGAGGACACATAGAATTTAGGTAAACATTCAAACCAATGAATTGCCTCACCATCTGGGTGTACCAGCAAATTTCTTTTACCCAAACAAATGGGATGTCAGGGAGAATGATGACTTCAAGGCCAGCCTCAGCTGCCTGACAATTTTGAAACCACCTTGGATTACATATACAATGTCTCAAAAGAAAACATATAGGAGGGCTGCAGAGATGGTTCAGCAGTTAAGAGCACTGGATGTTCTCACAGAGGACACAGGTTTAGTTCTTAACACCCACATGGCACCAAATAACCATCCATAACTTCAGTTCCAGGGGATCCAATGCCCCCTTCTGACCACAGATGTCACAAAATGACATGGGTGCACTTAAAAACATGCAGATAGAGGCTGGAGAGATGGCTCAGCAGTTAAGAGCACTGACTGCTCTTGCAGAGGACCAGGGTTCGATTCCCAGCACCCTCATGGTGGCTAAGAACCGTCTTTAACTCCAGTTCCAGGGGAATCTGATACCCTCTTCTGACCTCTGCAGCATTGCACAACACGGGTACACCAACCTACACGCAGACAGTACATTTACACACATAAAAAGAAATAAAAAATTTTTAAACATGCAGATAATACACTCATACACATTGAAAAGAAAAGTCAGTTAGAAAATGTCTCACATCTATACAGGGTTGAATTTTCAGCAAATGTAAGAAAATATATTTCAGAAAAAAAACTTTAAGGAGATTAAATGACCTGGATAACACTCCAAGAACAGCAAAACTTAAGTATCTGATCCACCATATCAGCTGTCATCTGGAAACCTTTGTGAGAGGTATTCCACATGAATGACAAATATCTAACGGCCTAGCTCCTTGTTCATGATGGATTCACTGACCTGGAAAGTTCTGGACAGATGCTTCTGCAATATTCCACGGCACAAATCCATTCTCCAACTCGAAGATCAACTCAGGTTTTGACATGCAGTGCCCTGTAAGTGAGAAATAAAATGCAAATTATAACAGAGTTCTAAGTCAAATCCACTGGCAAAGAACAAGTGCTATGACTTGGGAACTATGCCTTGATCGGAAATTTTCATTGGAGTCTTCATGCACTGGAAAATTACTTGCAAGTGGCCTAAAATTCCATAATACAGACACAAATTCATGATTTAAGAAAATGTAGAAAGGAAAGAGACAAAGCACAACAATTAAAAAAAATAGCACAAAGTATTTAGGAGAAACTAAACAAGAGAGTATGATCACAAAAATGAATCTGACAAAAATTTGAAAGTTGATGACCACAATCAATGGAAAAAGAACTCTAAAAAGCATCACAGCTGAACTCATAGGTTTGAGAAAAAAGTATTATGAACACAGATATTTGATATTTTTAATAAATCCAGGTGGAATAAGGAAAGGATATACCTTTTCATATGCAGAAACCACCAGTAAAAAAAGCAAACATTTACCTCACAGGTATTCCAGAAGAGAAAACAAAACAAATCAAAACACTTCAAGAATACCTATTCAGTGAAAGAATTCTACAACACAGGAGAAACACACACATTTACAGATCCTGGATTCTCACAGGAATCACTGTGCTCCCCTTCCCTTAGCAGGACTGTGCTGTACCTGCTCATAGCAAGAGAAGCTTCCTATAGTTTTTGATGAAATGTAGACCCCCCCATCCCCATTCATATTCCCCATAGCCCCTCACCCCCACCACATTCCATGCATTCTGTCAAACACACATATTATATCCTGTCTGGTCAAGTATTTGTATGCAGATGTTCTTCAGTACAAGTTGATCCACTGGATTCTAGTCTGCCTATCTACAGATCTTAAAGATCTACTCTCCCGGGGCTGGAGAGATGGCCTAGCAGTTAAGAGCACCGACTGCTCTTGCAGAGGACCGGGGTTCGATCCCCAGCACCCACATGGTCGCTGAGAACCGTCTGTAACTCCAATTCCAGGAGAACTCCAATTCCAGGGGAATCCGAGACCCTCTTCTGACCTCCGCGGCATTGTACGACATGGGTGTACAGACCTACATGCAGACAGTACACTCATACATATACAAAAATAAATAAAAATTAAAAAAAAAAGATCTACTTTTCCCCACCCAGTAGTAATCAGTTGTCAATAGTTCCTAGGCTAGGGTTGGGGCCTGGACCCATTTTCCTCATTCTGTGCTGGGTTTCTGTCTAATTGAGTCAGCATGGGTCTTAAACATGCTGTTACTATTGCTGCATGTTCATGCAAGCAAGTTCCCAGGGGGCTGAAAGTCAAAATGGCTTTCAGATTTTAAATGTTACCAATACAAACAAATGCTGCATGAGGCACAGTGCTTTATGGGATAATTAAACATAAGTGTACTGCAAACCACATTTTTCTCTATAATGTACATTATTATCATGTGTTGATGAAAATGTAAACAATGGGGCTGGAGAGATGGCCTAGCAGTTGGGAGCACCAACTGCTCTTGTAGAGGATCCGGGTTTGGTCCCCAGCACCCACATGGTGGCTGAGAGCCATATTTGACTAAGTCCCAGGGGAATACGATGCCCTCTTCTGGCCTCCGCGGCATTGCACGACACGGGTGCACAGACCTGCATGCAGACAGTACATTCATACACATGAAAAATAATAAATAAATAAATAATTAAAAAAATAATAAGGAAAAAAGAAAATGTAAACAATGGACTTAGAAGAAAAAGTTAGGAACAACTCCCTAGCATGGTGGCTCACCAAGACTCAGGAGGCAGAGGAACCTAGTCCTCTGTGAGTTCAAAGCCAGCCTGGTCTACACAGTGAAGAAATTCAGGGTTACATAGTGAGACACTGTCTCAAAAAGAAACACAAAATTTAGGAACAAATATATTCATCAGTCAACAAGAACCTAATTAGAACTGCCAGTTATAGGAGAATCAGACTCACCCAGGAACACCAAGCTGCTGTAGTTCTCCAGCATCACATCCCTGTAGAGGGTCCTCTGCTCGGTGGTCAGATCCTGCCACTCATCCCAGGTGAAGTTCACAGCTACGTCCTCAAACGACACAGAGCCCTGTAAGGACACAATTTTCTTCTTCATTACAGATCCTCAGCAGTGGGAAAGAAAATGAGAGTGCACTCTGTTTTGTGTAGGAGTCTAACAGAAGGTTTCCTATAGAAGTTCCTGCCTGGTTTGCTCCCTGTGAGAAAGAAAAATCAATACAAATTTCTTACCTGTGTTAATGTAGGGATTCAAGAAAATATCACTAAAGAGAATTCCAAGGAATTGAAACACAAATGCAAGCTGTGGCCAAAGACCAACTCACTGACTCTTCCATGTCCACCAAATCTGTTCTTATACTGAGTATCTCAGTTTGGAGATTGGAGATTTAAGGGACTGTAAGCTAAACCCCAAGTTCAAGGATTAAAGGAATGTGGGATCTCAGGAAAACAAAGATGGTTTTAAGTAAACATATTCCTGTGGTTCAAAAACCCAGGAGTGATGGACAAAAGAGGGAAAGAACACAAAGCCCTGTCTATCCACAGAAGAATGCTTACATTCTCTCTTCAAATTTCTTTTGGGTAGTCTGTATTATCAGAAATTTACACCAAAGATTGTATTAATCAAAGATCAGACTTCCTGCTTACTTCCAGCACAGCTGTGAGAATGGAGAAATTAAAATCAGATGAATGAATAAAGAGAAAACAAGATTATAAGTGTTTATTTCAGACAACAAGGGATGGTCAAAATGGAACTTTGTTAAGAAGTGAGACTCTCCACTAAAGTTGAAAACCTAAGAGAAATGGATGAATATTTGAAATCTTGGGAACCAACAAAGCTTAACCAAGAAGAGACTGACAGTTTAAACAGATCCATAATACTTGAGGAAATTGAGGATGCAATAAAAAACCTCCCAACTAAAAAAAGCCCAGGTTCAGATGGATTCACAGCAGAATTCTATAAAACATTTAAAGAAGTCCTACAACCATTACTACTCAATCTGTTCAGAAGGATACAAAGAGAGGGAATTCTCCCAAATTCCTTCTATGAAGCCAGCATCACTGTAATACCAAAACCAGGCAAAGATACAACCAAAAAAGAAAACTATAGACCCATCTCATTAATGAACATAGATGCAAAAATTCTCAACAAAATACTTGCAAATCACATACAGAACCACATCAAAAAGATCATCCATTATGACTAAGATGGATTCATACCAGAGATGCAGGGATGGTTCAACATACGAAAATCAATAAACATCATCAAGCATATTAAATGGACTGAAAGACAAAAACCACACCATCATCTCAATTGACACAGAAAAAGCCTTTGACAAAATCCAGCATCCCTTCATGCTTAAAGACCTAGAGGGAATTAGATTGGAGAGATTCCTCAATGTAATCAAAGCCATATACAGGAAACCCACAGCCAATATCATCCTAAATGGGGAAACGACAGAAACATTCCCTTTAAAGGTAGGAACTCAGCAAGGCTGTCCCCTGTCACCACTCCTCTTCAATACAGTGCTTGAAACACTTGCTAGGGCAATAAGACAAGAGAAGGAAATTAAAGGAGTACTAATCAGAAAAGAAGTTAAGCTATCCCTTTTTGCAGATGGTATGATAGCTTACCTAAGGGATGCTAAAAACTCCACCAGAAAACTTCTAGAAATGATTAGGAGTTTCAGTAAAGTGGCGGAATACAAAATTAACCAGGAAAAAAAAATCAGTAGCCTTTCTTTACACCAACAATAAACAAGTGGAGAAGGAATACAAGAAGACCTTCCATCTCACAATAGCCTCAAAAATAATAAAATACCTGGGAATGAACCTAACCAAAGATACCAAAGATCTCTACAACAAAAATTTTAAACCCCTGAAGAAGGAGATTGAAAACGACATCAAAAGATCTCCCATGCTCATGAATTGGAAAAATTAATATAGTAAAAATGTCCATTTTACCCAAATTGATATACAGATTCAACACAACCCCAATCAAAATCTCCGTGAGCTTCTTCACAGACTTGGAAAAAAAAAATCCTTAAATTCACATGGAAAAACAAAAGACCCCAAATAGCTAAAGCAACCCTGAGTGAAAAATGCAATATGGGGGTGGGGAGCAGGGAGGGGATTGCTCTACCAGACTTAAAACTATATTACAGGGCCATAGTCATAAAGACAGACTGGTGCTGGCACAAAAACAGACCCACTGACCAATGGAACAAAATTGAATATCCAAACTTGAGCTCATACAATTTCTGGCACTTCATATTTGACAAAGGGGAAAAAAAAAACAAACCTCAATGGAGGAACAACAGCATCTTCAGCAAATAGTGCTGGCAAAACTGGATCACCATTTGTAGAAGAACAAAATTAAACCCCACCTCTCACCCTGTACAAAATCAACTCCAAATGGGTCAAAGATCTCAACATGAAACCCAAAACCCTAAAGGTGATAGAAGAAAAAGTTGGCAACAACCTACAAGACATAGGTGTAGGAAAAGACTTTCTGAATCAGACAGCAGCTGCACAGGAAATAGGTCAACAGTCGACAAATGGGACCTCATCAAACTCAAAAGCTTCTGTACAGTGAACAAAACAAGGGAGTGAAGAGAAAACCGACAGTGATCACCAGTGATTCATCTGACATAGCATTAACATCAAGAATATATAGACTACTCAAAAAACAAAGAAGTAAGAAAACAAATGACCTACTCAAAAGATGGAGTAAAGAGCTAAACAAAGACTTCACCAGTGAGGAATTAAAGATGGCTGAGAAACATCTTAAAAAGTGTTCAACATTGATAATAATTAAGGAAGTGCAATTTAAAACCACCCTCAGATATCACCTCCTCCGATATGACTGGCTAAGATCAAGAAAACAAAAGACACCAAATGCTGGAGAGGTTGTGGGGAAAGGGGACCACTCATCTACTGCTGGTGGGAATGTAAACTTGTACAACTATTATGGAAATCAGTGTGGAGAACCCTTAAAAGACTCAAAATGAGCCTATCACCTGACCCAGTCATACCACTCCTGGGTATATACCCACAAGACTCATCCTACCACAAAGATATGTGCACATCCACGTTTATTGCAGCTCTATTCACAATAGCGAAGAGCTGGAACCAACCCAAATGCCCCTCAACTGACAAGTGGATGACAAAAATGTGGTACATCTACACAATGCAGTACTATTCAGCAGTAAAGAAAGGTGACATCATGAACTTTGCAGGTAAATGGATGGAACTCAAAGCCATTGTGCTAAGTGAAGTAACACAGACCCAGAAAAACAACCGGGGAATGGTCTCCCTCATTTGTGGATGGTTAACACCAAATCCCCAGCTGAAAGGCAAGCTGAACAACATTATTGTTATATTTCTGTTTATCTGAAAGCAACTATGTTGTTATAATGTAAATCCCTTAACAGGCTCTAGAATGGATCCACCACTTACTTTCAGACTCTGTAATTACTGTATATGAGTGGAAAGTGTGTATTCATATTTTAGAGTAATATAAAATTAAAGGAGGAAAATGTGAATTCCTGGGCAGGTTGTTCTGTGTTGTATAAAAAATCAGGCTGAGCAGGGTATGGTAGTGCACACCTTTAATCCCAGCACTCCGGAGGCAGAGTCAGGTGGATCTCTGTGAGTTCAAGGCCATCCTGGTCTACATAAGTGAGTTCCAGGCCAGCTGAGGATACAGGGAGACCCTGTCTCAAAAAGATTAAAAAAAAAAATCAGGCTGAGCAAGGGCCAGGGAAGCAAGCCAGTAAACAGCATTCCTCAATGGTCTGTGTTTCAGTTTCTGCCTCTAGGTTTCTGCCTTGAGTTCCTACCTTGGTGATGAACCTGGGAGATACAAGGCAAGTAGACTATTCCTTCCCAAGTTGGTATTAGTCAGAGTGTTTTGCCACAGTAATTGAAGGGCAGGGAGGGGGTAGGGAAAGGGGAATATGTCTAAAACTGAACTGAGAAATGATGTCTGAAATACACAAAACATCAATAAAAACAATATAAAAAGGAACAGAAAATTCATTCAGAAAAAAAAAGTAAGACTATGTTTAAATCCAGAGATCAGCACTGCTCTTAGCCTAGATCATAGAATTTTCTTTTTGCAGTATAGCACAAATAAAGACCCATAAATGTGAACCTTTTGAAAAGAACTGAGTGTTAAGGCCTATCTCTAAATGAGACTATATCACCAGCTCAAAGAGTCTGAGAACTTCACAGAAAATGGCTGAAAAAAATGCCTTGAGTACAGTAGAAGATTGGTAGCAGAGCTGTGAAATGCTCTGTTTTCTAAATGGCATGCCTGGGGCTGGAGAGAAGGCTCAGTGGTTAAGAGCACCAACTGCTCTTGCAGAGGACCTGGGTTCAATTCCCAACACGCACATGGCAGCTAAGAACCGTCTTTAAGCCAGGTGTAGTGGCACACGCCTTTAATCCTATCAGAGGCAGGAGGATCTCTGTGAGTTCAAGGACAGCCTGATTTACAGAGTGAGTTCCAGGCCAGCTGGGGTTATGGGGAGACCCTGTCTCAAAAACAAAACAAGGGGCTAGAGAGATGGCCTAGCGGTTAAGAGCACCGGCCGCTCTTACAGAGGACCCGGGTTCGATCCCCAGCACCCACATGGCGGCTGAGAACCGTCTGAAGCTCCAATTCCAGGAGAACTCCAGTTCCAGGGGAATCCGAGACCCTCTTCTGAACTCCGCGGCGTTGCACGACACGGGTGCACAGACTTGCATGCAGACAGTACATTCATACACATACAGAAATAAATAAAAATTAAAAAACAGAAAACAAAACAAAACAAACAGAAGCCAAACAAACAAAAAAAAAAAAAAGTACCCAAAAAAAAAAAAAAAAAAAACTCACAAAAACAACACGTACCCTGCTTACATCGCCTAAACAAACTGGAGCCATCAATTTACCAGGAAGGACTAGCTCAAAGGGTCCACCTCCCTCTGGAGCTAAGGACAATCAATGGTTGGTAGGGAAGAGGCATCACCAGTGGAGGTGCTGCAGGGTTTCAGGGCCTGGAGGACAACAGAGAAGGGACAGACACTACTGAGGGAACTACATATCAAGAAAGTAATGTATAATGTCCACTTCACTGGGCTGGATAGGACTGTGTCACCAAATATTCAAAGAAGAGTTTGCTTTAGCTGGGACTCAGAGATTGATATGAAGCTACAGTGAGTCTGGTGAGTCCTTAGTGGAGTAGGATCTTATAAAGAAGGAAAGATTTTGCCAGGTGTATTCGAGTAACAGCACCATGATAAAAATATGTCTGTAAAGTGACAGAACAACTTAGACAAGTTAAGAAAAGGCAAAGAAGAGAAAGTGTCTCTCTGAGTACTCAGAGGTAAATGTGGCAGGATTCATAGAGCCTAATTTCTAAGGAAAAAAAATGGACAAAAAAGACAACTTCTAGGTTAATATGTTACTGAGTGAGTCATCACTAGAGTTTATAGTAAGAATATGAAAAATTCCACCAGCATGGTGGTGGCATGCTTAAATCCTGCACCTCTTGGGATGCAGAGGTAGGAAGATCTTTGTGGAGTTCAAGGCCAGCCTTGCGACAGAGTGAGTTCCAGGACAGCTGGGGCTACAGGAGCCCCTGGTCTCGAAAAGACAAAAAAAAAAAAAAAAAAAAAAAAAAAAAAAAAAAGAATATGAAAAATTCCACTTAAACCCAAAGGAAAACAATCTGCAGATTTAGTTGTGTCAAAATTGTATAAAACAGAAAGTATTTGGCCAAATGTTTTGAAGAGAAGTAATTTCAGGTATGGAAACATTACTGCATTAGATAAGAGAAAGAGACTAGGAGCAAACTGATATTGACAACTTGGAATCTATCACTTCAACCTAAGTGAAACAGTGTAAAATAGAATGACCTAGTTACTGGGTGTGGTGATATACACCTTTAATCCCAGCACTGGGGAGGCAGAGGCAGAAGGTGACATCAAGGCCAGCCTGGTCTACATAGAGAGTTTCAGGACAGCTAGGGCAAACATAGCTTGCTGGTGCTAAAGACATAAAATTCCCAACAGACAGCAAGCCTGAATGCATTAAAAAAGCTTTTTCTATAACTCAGCAACCTGTAAATGCTCTTCTCAGAAACTGATAATTGAAACTGAATTGATAAAAAGAAAATTACTTTTATTCATGAAGATAACTCCAAGCTGCTATGAACACTCAAAATTTTAAGAAAAAGCACCTTGAATAGTCTTTTAGAACATGTTCATTTTGTAAAATATTCTCAGATATTTGCAAGTATATAAAGATGATAGGATTATTAAAGCGTATAAAGTTTCATAAATTTATTTAATTTCATATCAAATAAATTAATTAGGGGGAAGTTGATCAAAGGCATGCTCTAACATGCCCAACAGGAGTGAATATTTCAAAAAGCAAACAATGAAAAGAAACTGAAATGAAAGTAACATAAAAAAGTAGTATAACCTGTTATTTCTTCCTCATTGCAATTTGAGTCCATCCCCTTATTGTGATGTTTCATGTAGCAAACCACGCTGAGGGCAGAGGTGCAGTTTGCAGTCCCAGTTCAATTGTAACATAGGATTTGTTGGTACTACTGCTCCGGCCTAATTTGAATTACTTTTGGGTTTAGCTTCAGCAGTGGCCATCAGGTGGCAGCCCTTTCGTAGGTTTTCTCAACATTCCACATGGAACATTGTTACTCTTGAGAACTGTTCAGCCACTATTGTTCTACATGTGCTAGACAGTCACATTTCTTTTCTCTAGTATCTGAGTATAAGATGGTGATGTGGTTCCAAGTTGAGGAGCATCCTTCTCACTTTCCACGTCCTCTCTACCCCTGGATATGGTGGGATACTATCTTCTAAGGATATTCCTTCCATGGTGCCCAAGAGAATACAGTTTTAGGCTTTACATTCTGAACTGTCCAAAGCGGCACCCTTTTGTTCTAGTTGATCCTGTTTGTAGTTTGCCCAGCTGCTACCCCAGCACCCATTAACCACATCCTGTTGAGCAGAACATTCACATCCAGCTACACCTCCATCTCAGGAACTCCACTGTTTCTGCAGTACTGGGAAATGTTTTTTCTAATGGAATCTTTGTGTTTCAGTTGGTCTGGCCCCAATAGCATATGATTCTGGTTTCTGACTTTATAAACCCTGTCCTGCCTCTTCTCAAGTGGTAATAAAAAAAAAAAAAAAAAACATAGAAAAGGNCCAAAAATCAAATAAACCTGCAAACAACAAAACACCAACACCAACAACTCACTCCACGGGCCGGTTAAAATGTACCAAAAAACTCACAGAAACAACACTTACCTGCTTAACACCTAAACAAACTGGAGCCATCAATTTACCAGCAAAATGCCACTAGCTACCCCAGGTCCACCATCCACTGCTGGGAGCTCAGGACCAGTCCATGGTTTGTCGGGCCGGATCTCCACCCGTGGAGCTAGGCCAGGGCGTTTTTGCCGGGCCTGGAGCCACCAAAGACATAGACCGGGGCACCGACTGCGAATGCACTACATAATCAGCCGGGTAATATTGACTAATTGGTCCGCCTTCCCTAAGGGACGGATAGGACTGTGTCCGCCAATCTTCAAAGCAGATATTATTGCTTTAAGCTGGGACTAGCAGAGATTATATACGCGTACGCCACCCACTGCAAGTCTGAGTGAATCCTCGAGCGAAAGAGTTCTGTATCTATTTGCAAAGAGGAAAGCTTTGCCAGTTGTGTATCGATGATTACACCGACACACATGCTCAAATATATCTGTACAAGATGACAGACAACTTAGGACAAGTTAGAGAAAAGGCAAAGGAAGAGAAGAATTGTCTCGTCTGAGTACTCAGAGGTAAATGTGGCAGGATTCATAGAGCCTAATTTCTAAGGAAAAAAATGGACAAACCAAACAACTTCTAGATTAATATGTTACTATAAGGAAGTCATGCAACTAGGTTTATAGAGAAAGAATAGTGAAAATGCCACCAGGCATGGTGGTGATGCCGTTAAATAATCCTACTAGCGACGACGTCGGAGAGGCAAGGTGAAAGATCTTGGTGAGTTCAAGACAAGCCTAGTCACTACAGAGTGAGTTCCAGAGAGCTACTGGGGCTACAAGGATGAATACCCCGTCCGCGAGAAAAGACAAGAACAAAAAAAAAAAAAAACAAAAGGACAACTCTGAAAAATTCACTTAAAAACCAAGAAAACAATCTGCTTCAGGATTTCGTTTGTGAATAGTCCAATGTCTCCCCCAGCAAACGTATTTAAGGCCAATAGATTTTGAATAGGATAGTAATTTCCATTTATGTACCCATTACTGCATTCAGTACTGCTGAGGCACTCGAACTAGTAAAAGAAGCAAACTGATAGATTGCCCAACTTGGACTCTCTCACCTTCGGACCGTAAGGTTAAACAGGTGGTAAAAATAGAACTACCTAGTTACTCGGTGGGTATATACCCTTTAATCCCATCACGGAGAGAGTGCGCAGAGCAGAAGGGTGAACATCAAGGCCAGGCCTGGTCTAACTAGAGAGGTCAGCCCAGCTAGGGGCAAACATAGCTTGCTGGTGCTAAAGACATAAAATTCCCAACAGACAGCAAGCCTGAATGCATTAAAAAAAAGAAAAGCGTTTTTCTAATACCTCATCCGCCGTAATGCTCTTCGGTCAGAAACTGATAATGGGAAACTGATTTGATAACAAGAAACGTACTTGTAATTCATGAAATACTCCAGCTGATATGAAAGCACGCAAAAGTTGTTGAGAAAAAGCACATTGACTATTCGTTTCGAACAAAGTTCATTTTGGTAAATATTCTCGAAGGATATTGCAAGTATATAAATATGATAGGATTTAGATTACCGCCGTCTAAAGTTAACCATAAATTTTCGTTAATTTCCTTCAAATAAATACTTAGGGGCAGTTGATCAAAGGCATGCGTCTAAAATAACATGCCCAAAAACCAGGAGTGAAATATTTCACAGCAGCACAAGGGCACAGCGGGGAACCTGAATTCAAGTAACATCACAACAGTAGTAGAAACCTGTTGAGTGCTGTCCCTCATTGGCAAATTTGAAGTCCATCCCTATTGTGCTGGTTTATGTAGCAAACCAAACGCTGAGGTGAAAAGATGCAGGTTTGCACGTGACCCCGGGTTCACTTTCTCCACCTCGCAGTTTGTTGGTCCTAGCACTGCGTTCCCTGGGCTCCGGCCTAATTTGAATTACTTTTGGGTTTAGCTTCAGCAGTGGCCATCAGGTGGCAGCCCTTTCGTAGGTTTTCTCAACATTCCACATGGAACATTGTTACTCTTGAGAACTGTTCAGCCACTATTGTTCTACATGTGCTAGACAGTCACATTTCTTTTCTCTAGTATCTGAGTATAAGATGGTGATGTGGTTCCAAGTTGAGGAGCATCCTTCTCACTTTCCACATCCTCTCTACAACTAGGTATGGTGTGATGCTATCTTCTAAGGATATCCCTTCCATGGTGCCCAAGAGAACACAGCCTTAGTA
The DNA here is from genome assembly GCA_009823505.1 of Rhizomys pruinosus. Lineage (NCBI taxonomy): Eukaryota > Metazoa > Chordata > Mammalia > Rodentia > Spalacidae > Rhizomys > Rhizomys pruinosus. The sequence goes on from VZQC01014308.1 coordinate 3,261,139, forward strand.
TTTACATACTGAACTGTCCAAAGTAGCTCCCCTTTTGTTACAGCTGATCCTGTTTTGTACTTTGCCCAGCTGCTACCCCAGCACCCATTAACCACATCCTGTTGAGCAGAACATTCACATCCAACTACACCTCCATCTCAGTAACTCCGCTGTTTCCACAGTACTGGAAATGTTTTTTCTAAGGGAATCTGGGGTATTTCAGTGGGGTCTGGCCCCCAGACATATGATGCTGGTTTCTGACGTTATAAACCCGGGCCGACCTCTTCTCAATGGTATAAAAAAAAAAAAAAAAAAAAAAACTAGAAAGAGTAAGTTGGTTGGGGGGGGGCTACAGAGATGGCCTAGTGGTTAAGAGCGCTGACTGCTCATGCAGAGGACCGAAGTTCAATCTCCAGCACCCACATGGTGGCTGAGAACCGTCTTTAACTCCAGCTTCAAGGGAATCTGACGCTCTCTTCTGACCTCCACGGCATTGAACAACACGGGTGCTGTAATAGTCACTTTTCTGTTGCTGTGATAAAGCACCATGACCAAGGAACTTATAAAAGGAAGAGTTTATTTGAGCTTACAATTGATGGTTCCAGGGAATTAGAGTCCACTGTGGCAGGAGGCATGGCGGCTGGATCTAGAGCAGCAAACCAAGGGTCACATCTCGAAAAGAACACAGGAAACAGAGAGAGGGCAGCTGTAGACCACGAGGCTTGTTAAACTCTCTAAGCCTGCCCCCAACAATGCACTTCCTCTAGCACGGCCACACCCTCCAAGACCTCCAAAAACAGCGCCACCAACTGGAGACAAATGTCTGAATACCTAGAGCCTATGGGGGACACTCATCCAAACCACCACAGGTGCACAAACCTGCATGCAGAGAGTACATTCATACACCTAGAAAATAATAAATAAAAATTTTTAAAAAAGAGTAAGTTGGACTGGCAGTGGCCATTCTTGTGTTGTTAATCAAAGAAACAGCAGTGCATATTGCTGAAAGATGTTGAAACATTACACCCAAATGAAGGAAGCTGTTGAAAGCAAAGTCCAAGAAAAATCCACAATCTTACCATCAGAGAACCCTTTGAAATTAAGAGTAAGGAAGAACTGGTTTCAGTCTGCTTATTATGGTCATTGTGGCAACTGAAACAATGTTTCCTGCAACAGCAATAGAACACATGTCTACTCTTACACTCTGCAAGTTAGAAAATCAGAGCAGCCTGTCTGGGATGGATATGAGTCTCAGATTCAATGACATGTTGGGAGATACTCTCTAGCCTCCACACCAGGGACATATTCCCATGCTCCTGGCATGTTCCTTAGGGAAATCCAGGGCAAAATAGGAATAGTAGTTAGCAAAGATCCTGCAGGAAAGTGCAGAAGCCTTCAATGTAATAATCAAGAGATCAGATTAGAACTTGTTGATCAGGGGCTGGAGAGATGGCCTAGCGGTTAAGAGTGCCGACCGCTCTTACAGAGGAACCAGGTTCGATCCCCAGCACCCACATGGCGGCCGAGAACCTTCTGAAACTCCAATTCCAGGAGAACTCCAGTTCCAGGGGAATCTGAGATCCTCTTCTGACCTCCGCGGCATTGCACGACACGGGTGCACAGACTTGCATGCAGACAGTACATTCATACACATACAGAAATACATTTTAAAAAAATAAAAAAATTAAAAAAAAAAAGAACTTGTTGATCAATGGAATGTTTATCATTCATACTGGAGAAATAAACAGAGAGCCAGAGAATGTTTTTCTATTATCCTAGGTCCCCAGCCTAGCCCCACCTCCAGTGCAGAGATTCCTAAGAAGACAAAAAGGTTAAAGTGATAGAAACTGGACATTTAATACAGACTATGGATGTCAAAACTGGGTATGGAGCTATGAGTGCACAGCCAAGACACATCAGATATTCTGTCAGCATATACAATAAGTATCAGACACAATTGTGTGGCAGGGAAGACAGAAGCTCAAATGATTCAGTTCCCACTCCAGTGAGCCTGATATGCCCAAGAGATGGAATGCATGGCCTTCCTCCTCCATCACAAGATGGCCTGGGAAATCGCATTCTGTAAATCCTTCTCCCTCCTGTTCCCTGCTGCAAGCAGACTGAAGCTAATACCACGTGTCCCTAACTATTCAAGCTCCCTTGATCAGAACTAATCACAACTCCTACTAAGAAAGCTGGGGAGAACTGGAATTCTTGGGAAATGTGTCTGTTAAGGTCCCCCATTCCTTTGAGGATAAGCAACAACACTCTAGTCTGAACAATGCCAGGGCACATACATAAATGTTGGTCCTGTTGTGGTACTCTACCAGAGTTCTTACAAAACAACTGCAGTGGGACCTGTGCTGAGGTCTTACTAGCTATACCTTTCAGAATTGCATATCATCAGATTACCCAAGCTCAACTACAAGTATTTCATACAAAAAGCAACTTCTGACTCCAAGACAATCATTTGACCCCTTGTGTTTACATAGATTCCACTGGAATACCAAAGGAATCCATGATGGGTTTGAGGCTAGGAACCAAGTAGTAGTAGGATGTGAGTCAGTATTATTCTTGTGGTGTACTATTTAGAATATTGCAGATGAAATTATTTATATGTATTTATGTAATTATAACCACAGTTACACTATACATATAATTCTATTATATGAATAACATATACTATATAAACTATATGTCTATATGTAGTTTATTAACTATATATTTACTACAAACACCTAGTGTGATTTGTGAATCACACTAGGGACACTGCAGTGCCACTATACCACCAATATTTTAATTATCAGAACAAAAGGTCCTGACTCTTTGTGGAGAGCAGGTGTGGTGACAGTCCTAAGTAGGCACCCGAGACTTTAGCAAAGTTTTATGACTAACACCTGAGTCTTATGATTAACACCTGATTCCCTCCTACCTCTAAGTAAAGCCACGCTCACCGTTTCAGCTGTGCAGGTGCACCCTGTATACAAGATCAGGCCAGATGATACCAATAGACTAAGACCACGCAACCTGGGCTGGGAAGGTGGATAAATAGAGGGACTTTCTAGATAGAGGGACTCTCTCTCTCCTTTCTAGTCTGAGAGAGAAGCTTGTTTGCCTGAGGATAGAGACTCTCTCTCTCCTTTCTAGTCTTAGGGGAGAAGCTTGCTTGCCTGAGGAAGGAGAGGCTTAGAGGGAAAGACCTGAGGCTTAGGAGAAGTGCGGGGAGGAGAAAAGATGTGCCTGAATAAACCGTTCTGACAAGACCTGCCTGCCTGAATAAACCGCTTTGAGAAGAATGAGCGAGAGGTGCTTTGTTTCTGCAGTCTCATACAAGTGTTTGCTCATACAAGTGTTTCCTACAAGTGTGCAAGTGTTTCATACAAGTGCATCATACAAGTGGCGGCCCATCCGGGAAAGGTGGAGCAACGGCCACGCTCAGCCCAGAGCCCCCGGAACTTTAGCTTATGCGCGGCCTCGGGCTCTGAGTGTGCTGGGGCCGCGGGCCGGGCGAGGCGGCAATGAATGGCTTCAGCATCGAGGAAGACAGCCGCGAGGGGCCTTGAGCGAGTGCAGCACAAAAGAGGCTCAAGCTGGATAACGATCGCAGCATAAGCACAACAAAGAGAGAAAAGACATTTGCTGAGCTGCAGAGACTTACGACCGCAGTAAGCAGCAACAAAGAGACTTAAGACATTTGCTACAAAGACTTAAGAACGCAGCGTAAGCGCAACAAAGAGACTGAAGAGACTTCAGCTTCAGACCAGGCTTCAACAGGGCTCGGCTAGCAGAGACTGTGAGCAGGCACTTGGAAGGGCCTCGGTGCCGCAGGCTCAGCGTAGCCAGAAAGAACCCGCCGAGCTGGCCCGAGCACCAATCGGACAGACCCAGAGAGAAAAACCAGCCGTTCGACTGAAACTTGGTTAAGGAAGCGTGGGGCGCACAGGAGATGAGAAGGAAGCACGGGGCGCACAGGAGATGACATTGGCGGCCAGCAGCCTGTAGGCGAGGAGGCGGAGCAGCCCCGCCGAAGCGGCGGTTTGGACTTTCTCCTGACAGAAGCTGAACTGGGAACTGGGGCACCGCCGTGCGCTGGACAGCCTGCAGGCGAGGAGGCAGAGCAGCCCTGCCGAAGCGGCGGTTCGGGCTTTCTCCTGACACCTGCAGGCGAGGAGGCGGAGTAGCCCTGCCGAAGCAGCGGTTTGGACTTTCTCGTGACAGAGGCTGAACTGGGGACTGGGGCACCGCCGTGCGCGGGGAAAGGAACAGTTAAAGCGCTGTAAAGAGAACAGTTAAAGCCCGGAAAAGGGGGAAAGTAAAGCGCGGTAAAGAGAACAGTTAAAGCCCAGAAGAGGGGGAATAGTTAAAGAAAGCCCAGAAAAGGGGGAACAGTTAAAGCCCGGAAAAGGAGGAACAGTTAAAGCCCAGAAAAGGATGAATAGTTAAAGCCCGGAAAAGGGGGAACAGTTAAAGCCCAGTAAAGGGGGGAAGGCTCCCCGGTAAATGGGGACAATAAGGAAAGCTCCCCGGTAAATGGGGACAATAAGGAAAGCTCCCCGGTAAATGGGGACAATAAGGAAAGCTCCCCGGAAATGGGGACAATAAGGAAAGCTCCCCGGAAAAGGGGAAAATAAGGAAAAAATAAGTAAAGCCCCAGAAAAGGATGGACACGAAAAGGGGGGAAACAGTTAAGCCTGGAAAGGGGAAACAGTTAAAGCCCAGAAAAAGGGGAACAGTTAAAAGCAGAAAGGAACGAAAGCCCGGAAAAGGGGGAACAGGTAAAATCTCTTTACTAAAAGAATAAAAAAGAGGGAAGAGAGGAGATGTGGAGAGGTGTGGTGACAGGCCTAAGTAGGCACCACAGAGACTTTAGCAAAGTTTCTATGACTACAACACCTGAGTCTTATGATTAACACCTGATCCCTCCTACCTCTAATAAAAGCACGCTCACCTTTCAAGCTGTGCAGCGTGCACCCCTGTATACAAGATCGCCAGATCAGATGTACCAATAGACTAGGCCACACAACCTGGGCTGGGAAGGTGGATAAATAGAGGGACTTTCTAGATAGAGGGACTCTCTCTCTCACTCTCCTTTCTAGTCTTAGGAGAGAGAAGCTTGCTTGCCTGAGGACGGAGAAGGAGAAGGCTTAGAGGGAAAGACCTGAGGCTTAGGAGAAGGCTTGGAGGAGAAAAGATGTGCCTGAAAAACCGTTCTGACAAGACCTGCCTGCCTGAATAAAACCGCTTTGAGAAGATGAGCGTGAGGTGCTTTGTTGCTGCAGCTTCGTACAAGTGTTTGATACAAGTGTTTTCTCATACACAGTTTCTCATACAATCAGACACAACAAGGTTCCTGACTATTAAAATTTTAGTTTTTAAGCTGTGGCCGCAACCAGAGGACTCTAGTTCTCCAGATCTCCCTTAGAACCCTTTGTCTCCTCAACTTGGTGCAGAGGGAACTGTCTGTAGGAACTCCTGTCTCTGGAAAGCTGCCCTCAAGTCAAGCCCCACCCATGGTTTTTATTCAAAATGTTATCTTCAGTTTTCAATATGGGAAGTACAGTTTCACTCTTACCCTATCATAACAGACCATTCAAGCCTTTTATCCCTAGTCAGGAATCTCATTTCCCTCCCCCACCAAATTCAAAGGTCCTCCCAATCTTCATTATGTGCAAGGGATGGGTAAACACCCTTTCTTAGCACTTTGATATGTTAATTTTCAAGCATACCCACACTCACTCATTCATTCATTACCTTTTGGGGAAAGAGTACCAAAGTAGATTGGCCAAAAAAAAAAAAAATAAAAAAAAAAAAAAAAGGAGATCAGGTGCCTAGGGCACAAGACACAAGAGCACATGGCTTTGCTGTGCTTAATGAAAAGTCATTAGGCCAGATTACAAAAGTTACTCCTACATACATTATCAAGGGTACAGAGGATCAATGGGATGTCATCAACAGAATGGCCAGAGAAAACAGACCACCCTGCACATAATGTTAGCAAAAAAATGGGGAAGTGTGTGATGAAAGGTGGTCAATGTTGACTACACACATGGTCTGTAATCCCAATCATGGAAGCTTTAGTGCAACAATTAATTGAAACAGCAATAACTGACCAATTCCTACATTTTATCATATGTTTCCAATGTATACTTCACAACAGAAAAGTGAGGCGATATTAAATAAATTTTAAAACAACAAAATCGTATTGTAAAATAAGATCAAATTGTGGAAAATGTCAATGAAATGTATTATGGCCTCTAGCAAATGGTTAACTGAGATGAGTGAAGTTCCATTTCTTAAGAAATTTGTAAAGATACCATCTGGCAAAATACTCCCCCAACCCACTAACATTTTTCTAAGATAATAGTATATGATTCAAGGCAGCAACTTAGGCTGTGTGACCTCCTGTTCTCAAAAGCTGCACTTTGGTCATCAGCTGTGCCCTCTATAATGTTAAGAATATGAGGGCAAACTCTGACACAGAGGACGACTTGTTTTAGGTTTTAAACCTCAGCAGGACTCCTGCCAGATGTGCTTTCTTGCTACATTTAGGGCAACTTTACAACTTTCTGCAGAAGTCAAACTTTTTGCTTTGCCAAAATCCTTTGGATTATATGGTCATTTTCTACCCCAGACTCATTTTTAACACTAGCACATAATGAACACTGGCTCAGCTGACCACTGTATTTGCTCTGATCCTGTGTTTGAATTTAACCTGGCAGTTTTCTGTCTACCTTGTCCCTGGTTCCTTCTCTGGCCCTCTGAAGAAAACATGAGAGGAGTTTTTCTTTTGTTTTTTTTGTAGGCAAACACAGGAGAAAGGTCAATCTGGAGCATATGTGGCTAGGTTATGCAAAGCCCTTTCTCTGTGCATACAAGCCCCTCTCTAAAAAACGCACACTGCAACCTCAGAATCCCTCTGACTGCCATTGACCACAAGCTACACACATACACATCTTTCATGAACAATAGTGCAAATTTCCCTGCCACTAGTCATATCAAACTTAGACAACTGCAATTCACGAATATTCCCAAAGTCACTGGTTATGAAGACCTGTTGGGACGACATGTTCCCAAAGACTGTCTTCAACCATAAGTTTAAAAAAATCCCCTATTTGGGGCCTGGAGAGATGGCCTAGCGGTTAAGAGCGCGACTGCTCTTACAGAGGACCCATGTTCGATCCCCAGCACCCACATGGCGGCTGAGAACCGTCTGAAACTCCAGTTCCAGGGGAATCCGACACCCTCTTCTGACCTCCACGGCATTGCACGACACGAGTGCGCAAACCTGCATGCAGACAGTACATTCATACACATACAGAAATAAATAAAAAATTTTAAAATCCCCTATTTTACCCTCTTATAGCTTTGCATAATTGAGTTTTCATATAATTAAAATCAGATCCAGTATGGGAAGGGTCAGGTACATTAAGAAAATTGTATTTCTGACATAATCTAGGAATCAAAATAGAGACCTACCTTCAGTATGCTCTCTGGTAACCAAATCTCTGTTTGATACCTGCCTTGCACCTCTAGAGGAGTTCTTGACTAGCTGGGTGAGAAGTAGCTGGTTCCTCCGGCACAAAATCAGAAGTGAGAACCTGAAGCCTAGACAACCAGCCTTTTATACCTAATAAGACAACAAAGGCACCTGAAGAATACAAGGAAAGTCAGTCTTCAATTCAGCAAAGAAACACTTGAGCTTAAACCAGAAACATAATCAACAAAAGAAATCGACATGCCAAAATAACAATGAAAAAAAAACATGAAAAACCCAAATAACAGGTCTCCAAGAAATACTACCAATCCTGGAGCAGAGTGCTACAATGAGGACCTCCTAGATGTAATGGAGGACACAGAATTTAAAAGAACTATCATAGATTTGATCAAAGAATTTGAAGAATTTAAAGAATGTGTAAACAAAGAAATCAAAGAATGTGAAGAAGATAGGGATACACTAAAATAAGATAAACTTTGCACTGAATTCACAAAAGAAATAGAAATACTAAAGAAGGAGCTGGAGAGATGGCCTTGAAGGACCCCTGCTCTAAGGTTTTATGCACCCTTAAGATCTGTCTTTAGGAACCATGGAACCGCCATCCCATAAGGCCTCCAATTCACGTACGCTTCCTCATACCCGGTGGTACTTAAACTGAGTCATGCTTACCTGTGTGTTAAGATAAGGTTTCCCTCCCCGCTTCCTCATACCAGGTGGTACTTAAACTGAGTCATGCCCACCTGTGTGTCGATATAAGGTTTCCCTCCCTGCTTCCTCATACCTTATGCTTAACTGAGTCACGCCCACCTGTGTGTCGCTGGCCTGCGTGCCAAGATGATTTCTTACTATTACACAAACCCTTCCTCCATTTCCCCATACCTTGGGGTCCCTGCTTATAAAAGTTCCCTATTCCAGTCCCTGGGGGTCGGTCTCCTCTGCCCCTGCTTGGGTTACGAGTCCGACCCCAGTGCACTGGTTTTTCCCGAATAAACCTCATGTAATTGCAGCGAGAATGGTCTTGGCTGATTTTTTGGGAGTCCTTCTATCCCGAGATTTGAGTGAGAGTCACTCCAGTTTTCTGGGGGTCTTTCAGCCTAGCGGTTAAGAGTGCCGACCGCTCTTACAGAGGACCCGGGTTCGATCCCCAGCACCCACATGGCGGCCAAGAACCGTCTGAAACTCCAATTCCAGGAGAACTCCAGTTCCAGGGGAATCTGAGACCCTCTTCTGACCTCTGTGGCATTGCATGACACGGGTGCACAGGCTTGCATGCAGACAGTACATTCATACACATACATAAATAAATAAAATTAATAAAAATAAATAAAAATAAATAACTTAAAAAAAAGAGAGAGACCAGAATTGTGGAAACAGCCAGCCTCACAGCAAAAATGGAGAAATTCTGTTTGTTTGTTTCTTTCTTTCTTTGTGCGTGTGTGTGTGTGTGTATGTGTGTGTGTGTGTGTGTTTTCCAGAAATAATCTTATGCAGTCAAGGCTGGCCTCCAGCATTGGTGTAGGGGGGAAGAGATGGCTCAGGGGTTAGGAGCACTGAATACTCTTCCAGATGAACTGGGTTTGGTTCCCACCACCCAACCCTATTACTCCAGTTCCACACGACCAAACCTCTGGGCACTGCATGATATGGCTGCTCTTATATACATGCAGGCCAAACACTGGGCATGGCCTTGATCTCCTGGTCTCCTGACCTCCACCTCCCAAACTCTGGACTTGCACAGGTGCACCTCCCCTTCTTTATGTAGAAAGCAGCACTGTGTGGATGAAAAGGCAAGCTCTCTTCTCTGAGCTACAGCTACAACCGCCTGTAACTACATCACCACGAGCTCTGATGCCCTCTAACCTCCACAGACATACAGTAGTGCCCATGCTGACACATAATCATATTCATATTCTCATATTCATTCTCTCTCTCTCTCTCTCTCTCTCTCTCTCTCTCTCTCTTTCTCTCTCTCTCTCTCTCAACAGCCCACAAGAGCGAGTCTACACTGGCACGGCCCAGAAACTGATTCCCTAGGCTCGCGGCAGGGCGCCGGGTCCCATCACCTTTCTGAGCCGCTCTCCAGCCGCCCCACCCCCGGACCGCAGACCAAGGGCCAAGAACCTCGCAGCCCCGCCCCACTGCCGCTCCACAACCCTCCTTGTGCCCTCCGAAGCCCGGGAGCCCAGGACTCCTGTGGACAGCACTGCAGCTGGGGCTTGAGTCCCCAGGCAGGGCCGGACAGTACTTCCGGGGCACCCGAGCCGGCCAGAGGGCGGAGGGAGAAGCGGAAAGGCAGGGGGCAGGCGCAACCTCCTCCCTGTCAGGTCACAGCTCACCAGCTTCTGATTACCGGACATCCCGTCCTCGCGGCGCTTCTTCCCTGGAAGAGTCCCCTCAGGACAGGACTATGTCAACGACCCGGAGCTGACGGGAACCTGAGGACAGAGCCTGAGACAAAGGAATGAAATCTCCAAAGGACAAAGGAAGCCCGCCATCAATGTCTGTGAGCCTGATTGGACCCGGAATCCTACAACAATGCCTCCGATTGGAAGGAAGTTTAGGATCCCGCCCCATCATGCCCTGAGTGACAGTATATCATACCAATGGGAAGAAAATGAATCTTGCCAAACTCAGGGCCATCCAATATGCCTCAGAGGAAAAAGGCCTATTCACCCTATGTGGTTTCCTCACTTCTTTCCTGGAACACACATGGTGGAAGTAGAGAAATGATTCCCCCAAGTTCTCTTGTGACCTCCAGAAGTGCCTAGGTCTCATGAGTTTTATACACAAGCACACACATATTAATGTTATAATTTCTTGCCTATATTTAACTTTTTATGCCTATGAGTGTTTTCCTGCATGTATGTAAGGGAATGCATGCATGCAATGCCCTCAGAGGCCAGGAGAGGGCAACAGATTACCTGGAACTGGAGGTCTAGCATTGGCCAGGAGCTTGTAACAAAACCTGTAACAGAGTCTATTACAAAGCCAGTAACACAGCCGGGCGTGGTGGCTCACGCCTTTAATCCTAGCACTTGGGAGGCAGAGGCAGGCGCATCGTAAATTCAAGGCCGGCCTGGTCTACAGAGCGAGTTCCAGGACAGCTGGGGCTACAGGGAGACCCTGTCTCGAAAAGACCAAAAAACAAAAAAAGAAAAGAAAGCCAGTAACACCAGAGACAGAAGAGGAGCAAGAATTCCGGTACGATTCATATTAGCTATGAACTTGGCCAAGATCAGGATAATATCCCTTTTATCTAGACATAATTTCATTCTAAAATGACAAACCAGGACTAAAGCCTGGATATCCTGGGGAGGAGCTCCTTCTCCTCTGCAGGTGACCGCCTTGAATAAGAACATCAATGATCCTTCACACTGGCTAGTGCTAAAATGGCTTTCTGAATCAAAGTCTGGAATCCCAGTTTGGCCTCATTTGGGTAATAAAGTGGAGCTGTGCCTCCCTCTGTCCTTCACAGGATGTTAGCTGTTTAAAAAGCAGGTGTTGCAATTCTAAGATCTGACAAACTAGGCTTCACATTAAAAGTAATCAGAAGATATATAAAGGGTCACTACATTCTCATCAAAGGATCAACTGACCAAGAAGATATTAAAATCATGAACAGAGCCAGGCGTGGTGGCACACGCCTTTAATCCTAGCACTTGGGAGGCAGAGGCAGGTGGATCTTTGTGAGTTCAAGGCCAGCCTGGTCTACAGAGTGAGTTCCAGGACAGCTGGGGCTACAGGGAGACCCTGTCTCGAAAAGACCAAAAAAAAAAAAAAATCATGAACAGATATTCACCAACTCTGGTGCACCCAATTTCATAAAAATGGGACTACAGAATTTCAAGACACTGATTAATCATAACTCAGTAATAATAGATAACTTCAATACCCCACTGTTCTAGTTTCCCTTCAATTGCTGTGGCAAAACACTCTGATTAATACCAACTTGGGAAGAAAGAGTCTACTTGCCTTGTATCTCCCAGGTCACAGTTCATCACCAAGAAAGGAACTCAAGGCAGAAACCTAGAGGCAGAAGCTGAAACACAGACACCATTGAGGAATGCTGTTTGCTGGCTTGCTTCCCTGGCCCTTGCTCAGCCTGATTTTTTTTTAATCTTTTTGAGACAGGGTCTCCCTGTATCCCCAGCTGGCCAGGAACTCATTATGTACACCAGGATGGCCTTGAACTCACAGAGATCCACCTGACTCTGCCTCCGGAGTGCTGGGATTAAAGGTGTGTGCCACCACACCCAGCTCAGCCTGATTTTTTATACAACACAGAACAACCTGCCCAGGGGTAGTACTACTGATAGTGGGCTGGGCCTTCCCATATCACTCAATAATAAATAAAGTGCCCCACAGATGTGGCCCAAGCCCTGTCAAGTGAAGGAAATTCCTATATGACTCTCCCTATACCAAGGTGTGTCAATTTGACAGCTAAACCTAACTAGCAAAATTTTACCCTTGTCAACTTGACAATCACATCACTTTAAACCTCAACCCTTCCATTTCTTGTCCCCAGGATATGATGCTAATATCAATATCACATCATAAGACAGTACAACTTTTTTTATCAGAATTTTTGAGACAGGGTCTCTCTGTAGCCCCAGCTGGCCTAGAATTCACTATGTAGACCAGGCTGGCCTTGAATTCACAGACATCCACATGCCTCTGCCTCCTAAGTGCTGGGATTAATGGCATGCGCCACAACGCCCTGCAACACTACAACTTTAAAAGTCCCACAGTCTTTACAAAATTCAACATTTTAAATATTCAAAGTCTTTCTTAAAAGTATCTTAACTGTGGGCTTCTATAAAATACAAAACAAGTACTATCTTATTTTCAAAGGAAAGGATCAGGAACACCTAAACAAAACCAAAGTCCAGCAAAGTAGCTCAAGGCTGGACATCTGGAATTCACTCACAATCTTCTGGGCTACATTGAATATTGGCAGACTTCATCTTGTAGGCTCAGGCTGGTTCTATTCCATACCTGCTGTTGCTGTTGGTGGTTGGCCCATTGTCCTGCATCTTCACAAACTGGAGACTACACTGAAACTAAGGCTACATCTTCACCAATGGGCCCTTCTGGCCTCTCAGGTGGCAAAGCCCCCTGATTCTCCCCCATGATCCCTTCAAACCATGGGCCTTCACTGGAACTAAAGCTGTACTGTGACCACCTTCAAAACCAAAACTATCTAGCTTGAGATGGAGGCTCAGGCCCCCTCTGGGTCACAGCTTCTGTGTGCTGACCTTGAAGATTTTCCCACAATGATGCTGGCCTCTTGTTACTCATAGCTTATTTTTTAGCCCCAGCTAACCAGTATCAATTGTCCCAGCAAAGCAAAGATTTCATTTCAATTGTTCTATTCTCTTATTAAGCACAGCTGATCCTTCGGCCCCAGCTAACCAGAAACCATAGATTCTCAATTTAAAATATCACACAAACAAACCCTGGTATTCTCAGCTTCCATCTGAAGCTTCAAAAGCCAGGCCTCCATTATCCACAACAATTTCAGCAGAACTGTTCCAAGCTCCACAGCCTCCGTTCATTAAAACCTAAACACTCATTCTCTTTTCCAAGCCAAAGTTCTAAATGCTTCAAACAATCCTCCCCACAACAACTAGGTCAGGAGTGTCACAGCAATAGCCCTGTGCTGGATAGCTTTAGTGTCAACTTAACACACCTGAGTTGAGGGAGCCTCAATTGGGGAATCAGCTCCATTGGATTGGCCTGTGGCCACATCTGTGGAGTATTGTCTTGATGGTCGAGCAGTGTGGGAGGGCCCAGCCCACAATGAGTAATGCCACCAAGGGCAGGTGGTTGTGTATGGTATAAGAAGGCAGGCTGGGCATGAGCCAGGGGAGCAAGCCAGTGAACAGTATTCCTCCATGGCCTGTGCTTCAGCTCCTGCCTCCAGGTTCCTGCCCTGAATTCTTGCCTTGGGCTCCTTGAGTGAGAACTGTGACCCAGAACATGTAAGCTGAATAAACCCTTTCCTCCCCAAGTTGGTGTCGGTCAGAGTGTTTTGTCACAGCAGTGGAAGACAAACTAGAACAGAAATTGGTACCAGAAGAGTGGGGTATTGCTGTGACATACCTGACCTTGGTGTTTTGGGGAAGGATTGTGGAAGCATTTGGAACTTTGGGCTAGAAAAATCATTAAATGCCTAGAGATCATTGCTGTGGAAACTGGAACAGTTTTGCTGAAAAAGTTGTAGATGATGGAAGTCTGGCTTGTGAAGTTTCTAGTTTCAAGGGGGAGCAGAGATCATCAGGACTGTGTAATCTGTGGATTCTGGTCAGCTGGGGCTGAAGAATCAGCTGTAAGTAACAAGAGACCAGAACCTGAAGTGAAATCTTTGTTGTACTGGGACAATTGATGCTGGTTAGCTGGGGCTGAAAAATCAGCTGTAAGTAACAAGAGACCAGCATCACTGTGGTGAGATCTTCTGGAAAGAATTTCTTCAGGGTCAGCACACAGAAGCTGTGTTCCAGAAGGGGCATGAGCCTCCATCTCAAGCCAGAAGCAGGACTTGGTAATGTGTAAGAGTCTCCTATATGGTTCTGGTGTTGAAATTTGAGGGGGTCACAGAGAGCAGCCAAGGCTTGGCACTGTGAGAGGTCAGAAAAGACCATTGGTGGAAGTGCACCTCGGTTGCAGTGAAGACCCCAGGATTGCAGGGGTTATGGAGAAAAGCTGAGGCTTTGCACCAGGAGAGGTCAGAAGAGACCATTGGTGAAGGAGCTGCCTCAGTTTCAGTGACGACCCCAGCTTTTTGGAGATGCCAGGACCTTGGGATGACCACCAAGAGCAGCAGCAGGTGTGGAATGGAGTCAGCCTGGGTCTGCGAGATGAGCTGTGTGTGCCATTGGTGGCAGAGTCAGAGAACGGGAGCTGCCGAAACCCTTTGGAGCCCAGAAGATTGTGAGTGAGTCCCAGGTGTCCAGCCTTGAGCTACTTGCTGGACTTAGGTTTTGTTTGAGTGTGCCTGATTCTTCCCTTTGAAATAAGACAGTACTTGTTTTGGATTTTACAGCAGCCCACAGTTAGGTGACTTTTAACAGACTGTGAACTTTTAAGTATTTGGACATTTTAAGGACTGTGGGGCTTTTAAGGTTGTACTGTCTTGGGTTGTGATTAACGTTAACATCATACTTTGGGGATAAGAACTGGAAAGGTGGTGGTTTAATAGTGATGTGTTTTGTGTGTCAAGTTGACAAGGGGTCAATTGTGCTGGATAGCTTTAGTGTCAACTTGACACACCTGGGTTGAGGGAGCCTCAATTGGGGAATTGGCTCCATTGGATTGGCCTGTGGCCACATCTGTGGAGTATTGTCTTGATGGTCGAGCAGTGTGGGAGGGCCCAGCCCACAATGAGTAGTGCCACCCTGGGCAGGTGGTTGTGTACGGTATAAGAAGGCAGGCTGGGCATGAGCTATGGGAGCAAGCCAGTGAACAGTATTCCTCCATGGCCTGTGCTTCAGCTCCTGCCTCCAGGTTCCTGCGCTGAGTTCTTGCCTTGGGCTCCTTGAGTGAGAACTGTGACCCAGGACATGTAAGCTGAATAAACACTTTCCTCCCCAAGCTGGTTTCGTCAGAGTGTTTTGTCACAGCAATGGAAGACAAACTAGAACAAGCCCACTCTCTGCAACCCATTTCTGTTCTAGTTTGTCTTTAATTGCTGTGACAAAACACTCTGAGCAGTACCTATTTGGGGAAGAAATGGTCAATTTGCTTTACAAGTATAGTTCACTATCAAGAGAAGCCAAGGCAGGCTTACTGGCTTGCTCCCCTAGCCCCCAGTCAGCCAGGGGTTATGGTTTCTGGTTAGCTGGGGCTGAAGAATCAGCTGTGCTTAAGAAGAAGCCAGCGACACGGAACAACTGGCTCAGGGGTGTCACTACTCACAGTGGACTGGGCCCCTATGTAGTATGTTTTATTTTCCAAAATAAAAGTTATGTTCAACAGTATATATACCAGTGACATAGGCCAATTGCTTGAAAAGGACAGGGTTTGTGATTTCCAGCTCAGATGTTCAATATTACTAATAAGAAGCTGTGGGGCTGGAGAGATGGCCTAGTTGTTAAGAGCACTGACTGCTCTCGCAGAGGACCCGGGTTCGATCCCCAGCACCCACATGGCAGCTGAGAGCCATCTTTAACTCCAGTTCCAGGGGAATCCAATGCCCTCTTCTGACCTCTGCAGCATTGCACCACATGGGTGCACAGACCTGCATGCAGACAGTACATTCATACACATAAAGAATAAATAAAATTTTAAAAAAAGAAAAAAAGAAACTGTGAATTACTTAGTGATTCTGGTGATGCTGGTCTCAGGCATTTTGTTTAGAAAGATGTTTTTGGTGTTTAGACTGATATTATGTGACAGTAGAGCCTTAATAACATGATATGGAGAGTGTTCAGGTATCATACTGACTAAATTGACAAGGCAAAATTGTTAATGGAGTTTAAAAAGGAAAAAGCAAACAATGAAAACTAAAGACGATTCCAAGTTGAAAAGGAGATCAATGATCCTTTGGCTTTGGGGGGATGAAATTTGAGATGGGTGTCCTATTCAAGGAAAAGCCCTCTTCACCCTCTTGCAGAAAGACCCTATTGCTGAAGACACTACATACACGAACTGTAAAACAAAGAACATTTCACCCTAGAGACTTGATATCCTGCATTGCAGGTATCCCTATGAAATACACACCATTCCGTCTTAGCACACCACAATACCACTTAGGATCAGACAAAGCATCTCTGAGAAGTTGCCCCTCTAATGTGGTGGAGAATGTCCAATTCCTGTACAAGAGATAGGGAGCTTGAAGACCATCTCTGAAAGAAAGGCAGGACTTCCGAGTGTGGTGAGGAACATCTTTATGCCCATCACTCTGCAGGCAGAAGCAGTAAGATCTTTGTGAGTTTGAGGCCACTCTGGTCCATATAGTGAGTTCCAGGTTAGTTGGTTCTAAGGGAGACCCTGTCTAAAATTATTAACAATAAAGACAGTCAGGATTGTGTACAATTGTTGAGAAGAAAAGACAGATAGCAAAGGGAAGCAAGGGACAAATTCAATAAAGGCAGAAACCTCAGATTGGGAATTTCTCTAAAAGTCATTTTCAATCTCTTGAAATTTCTGCCCCAAATTCCAAAATATATGCACATTTCCTTATCACATTTGTTTCTTTAATTTCATACATAGTTTCCATTATTCCTCCAAGTTTAAGAATGCACAGTAGGGACATTTTACTAACTTTGATGTCACTGTACTTAGATGACATTCATGAGGGCATGGTCACGTCAAGCTTCTGGAATATGTCCAGATATTCCAAGTGTTTATTATGCAGGTCTGGTGATGAGCCAGATGACGTCTTAGGGGTATCTGGCTAAAAAGACTTGAGTGTCCTGGCATGTGAATGGATTCTAAAGGGATGACATAGTCAGGCCCAGAGTGACAGAGAGGGAGCAGGTTGCTGAGTTAAACTAGAGTGCTCTTCATTTTCTGACAATGTGAAGGGCTTGAGGTCATCAAGGACTTATGATACTATTATACAGAGAGTGAACTTGGAAGACAAGGCAATCATATCTCTTCAAAAAAAGGCTTAGAATGTATCATAGTCACAGCTCATGAAGACAAAGAGACATCTTGGGAACTGTGCCCTGACTAGGTCAGCAGCAGAAATCAGATATGTGTTCATCATTTGGAAACAATGAAAGGCATTTGCATGATGAGAGAGAAGGTATAGAAATATGAAATCTTCTCCCCTGTGTAAGGATGTAATGTAGCTTGAGTTTCTGGGGGAGAATCTGGAGATCTTGCTATTATGAATGAGATGGACCTGACTCTTCTGCCTGAACAGAATATAAACCATGGAGCTGCCATGTCAGAGCATGAGGCTCCCATACAGGTCATTAGTGAAGGGGAACAAATTTTTTTCTTGCTAAAGAGCAGAATTTCAGATCTATTGATACCATTCAGATGTGTATTCATAGTCTAGTGCCCTGACTGATGGTTGGGAAAATGTTCATGCAGAAGGAGCTGCTGCAATGCCCAAGCCTGCCAACCTGTTAACCCACAAAACAAGCTTCCCTCCAAGTTCACAAGGAAGTGTCCAAGCTAAACCTGTCATTTTCTCTGGCACAATTCTCAACCAAATGAGCACAATATTGCCATAGTCATGTCACTGAGAATTTAATTAAAGGATTCTTGACATCCCATGGAGCATTCATGTCATGGTTAGGTTCCACATGGAGCTAATTTTCTTCATAGCAGCACAGCATACTTATCTGTATGTGTCAGACACACAAAGCCATGCATGGAACCAAAGATGTATGGTGACCCAGAAAACCCAAACACAGCTGAAAACATGCAGATCCCAAGAAACTTCATATGCAATGTTGTGTGAAATACCACAGTGGGGGATATGGCAATCTCTAAACACACTGATGGTAGTTTGGCAGAAGAATGTGTAGTAAAGGCATATCCATAACCAGAATAAATATCCATTTCAGCACTAATAATGAAGTGCACTTTTTATGCTGGAAGTCTAATCTGGACAATCACAATCTCATCGCAGTAGCAAATAGTGCCATTTGGGGCCTTAATGATGGACTTTGTTGTATACAGTTTAGCAGAAAAAAGACATCTGTCACATCAGCCTTGATCTGTGAAAACCATGTTGTTGAGCTTATGCATAAATTCTGTATCTGCCATTATTGAGAGTTTGTTCATGAATCCATTGTAATTTAAATGGAGAATGGATGAGATCAATTATAAAAATCATAGTTCTATCCACTTGATTATTGAAACGCTGATCTCCTGAGGTAATTTTTGATGAGCATTTACATGGAACACAATTATCTTCCTAACTTTTGTTCAGTTGGTGTGATGTATCCATTAGTCTTTACATCAAACTCCCCTCTACTCAATTTACCAATTATGCTCCTTCAAAGTTCTAGCCAAATGACTAGATATAAGTCATGAGTAAGTAAATAAACATAGTGCTGTCCACTTCACCTTCCAGGGAAAATGCATGCCCATGAAAACTGCTTGAAATGTTGTACAATGTGAAGAGTTAAATTCACCACTCTCCTTCAGAAATGTGTCAGAATGTACTGAAATCTCCAGACTGGGGGTTGTGGGGAAATTGTTCATATGAATTTACAGCAATGGTGACAGCATGCACAAAACCCATGCAAACTCAAGCAGATAAAACCCAGAACAGAATTGGGGACTCAGAAGGCCCAAACCTTTGCTGAGGGACTAAAGGCAGCTGATCACTGCTGGGTAAGGGAGAGCTGATCTTCTTTAAGAAAATGGTGCTAGATGGGGACTGGAGAGATGGCTCAGCGGTTAAGAGCACTGACTGCTCTTGCAGAGGACCCAGGTTCGATTCCCAGCACCCACAAGGCAGCTAGGAACTGTCTTTAACTCCAGTTCCAGGGGAATCTGACAACCTCTTCTGACCTCCTCAGTATTGCATGACACAGGTGCACCTACCTACATGCAGGCAGTACACTCATACACATAAGAAGTAAAAAAAAAATGGTGCTAGACAGGATGAATAGGCTCCAACAGTCATCTGGAAACACAAACTTGACTTGAAAATCCTTAACACATAAGGTTGGTGCAGACAGGAGAGGTCTAAATATGATTGAGATGAATTCATAAAAGTACTGTGGTGGTTTGAATGAGTGTCCCCCATAGGCTGTAAGTATTCAGACATTTGTCTCCAGTTGGTGGCACTGTTTTTGGAGGTCTTAGAAGGTGTGGCTGTGCTGGAGGAAGTGCGTTGTTGGGGGCAGGCTTAGTGAGTTTTAACAAGCCTCGTGGTCTACAGTTGCTCTCTCTGCTTCCTGTGCTCTTTGCGAGATGTGACCCTCGGTTTGCTGCTCCAGTCTCCACCTGCCATGCTTCCCGCCACAATGGACTCTAATTCCCTGGAACCATCAATCGTAAGCTCAAATAAACTCTTCCTTTTATAAGTTCCTTGGTCATGGTGCTTTATCACAGCAACAGAAAAGTGACTAATACAAGTACAATTAAAATATTCATTGAAAAAAAAGAAATCAAATCTCATGGTCAACAAGAATTATAGAGACATGAACATGCCTGAACAAGATCTATCCTCCAAACCACGGCTGTGTAAACTAAGTCCTATCTGTGATAAATAATGAAGAAACATAGATTATTAAGAAATAAGCATATGAGCACCATGAAAAAGCATGTTTCTCAAATAAGTCTAGACTTACTCTCATGAGTACAACAGAGATTTACAACTTCCCAAAATAAAAGAAAACTTTTTGTAATGTACACTGTCTCGGTCAATAGAATAAATCTTAGGTATTATGCAAGGTCAAAGTTTCACAATCTCTTTTCTGAAGAAACTGGGACATAGACATCAACAGTAGGTAGAAAACAGAGGAATCTACTAATGCCATGTGAAAGACACACATAATTAACATATTCTTATTCAAAGGTCGGAAGACAATTCAGAATTTCCTATGTGAATATATTATGTGATCCTCCACACAATCATACTGTCATTTTGGCAGAAATGCATAAATAATCCTAAAGCAATGAAAAGTCACAAGCAATCAGAAGGGCACAAGAATTTTCAAATCTGAAACAAAATAAAAAATGCAATATTTACTCATTTCACAAGCTATTATATTCCATCTACTAAAACTTTAACATTTAAAAGAAATAAGACAGGAGATAATGAATAATTAAATAAATGATTAAATAAAGTGGTATTTGAGTACTAGTAATTTTCCCATAGTTCACATAGGATAAAACATAAAGACATTTGACATTTACTACAGGACACATAGTGAGAAAATCACTATAACTTCTACTGAAAAAGACCATGGCATAAATATTTTGAGGTCTTCATTCTTCTTTACTTAGGACCTGTCATGTGGGCCCCTCTTTCATCTGCTCAAACCTACCTGGTTGGCTACAGTCTCCAGTATCTTCACATTCCAGGGCTCTTTGCTTTGCTCCAGACAGGAAACCAGAACAGGCTTCCACATAACAGGACCTGGGTATGAGAAAGAGGCATGTGACTCTTGCTGGATTACTTAGAACATAATAGATTCCTAACACTACCCTGCTAATTGATAATATAGAAAAGAAGAGATGACTCTCCAAATAATTTCCCAATTTTTGTTTTCTGACATTATATTGGATTTGAAAATGCACAGAAAAAACTCTCAAACCCAGGATTCGATCTTTGATACAAAATTTATTTTTTATTACTATTTATTTATTTATGTGTATGAAGGTACTGTCTGCATGTAGGTTTGTGCACCCATGTCGTGCAATGCCGCGGAGGTCAGAAGAGGGTGTTGGATTCCCCTGGAACTGACGTTCTCCTGGAATTGGAGTTACAGATGTTCTCAGCCACCATGTGGGTGCTGGGGATCGAACCCAGGTCCTCTGCAAGAGCAGTCAGTGCTCCTAACCATTAGGCCATCTCTCCAGCCCCACAAAATTTATTTAATTTGCTGGTGCACCAGAACCCAACTGAAAAACCCAATTGTTGGAGCACTAAGGATGCAACTCACTCCACACAGGGAAGGGTGCAACCCCAACTGTTTGCTACAAAGAGCTTTTAAAGACAAAAACCACAAACTAGAGGGATTTGGTGATGTTATAAAAACACAATTGTGAGGCTATAGAAACACACACACAAAAAAAGAAACACAATGTAAGCAATGGTGACTTTTAAACTGATTGGTTGTGTTTAGCAGCATGAAGCCCCTTGAGTAGTGGATGCACTCCTTCAGGGCTGGGAATGTTCATCCTGACCTCAGGTAGCTCTGGGAACTAAGAGCTCGGGAGCAGAGTAGCAGGAAATGTACTTCTGCAGTTATGGTCGGAACAAGAGAGGTAGTCATGGAAGCAATTGAATGCAAGGTGGGAGAGAGTAACTAGGTGAACCAAATGTACTTCAGAGGCTTGCTTTAACTAACTCAGTTTTCCAGTTAATAATTCCTTACTTCTGATTAACTGTTTCTGACTTGCTCCCAACAATTAGAATACATAAGGGTTTTTTTTTTCAGTTTTCATATACTGAGTTATATTACTGATTAAAAATATAGCTAAGGAAACAACTTTAAGATTCTGGCTACAGTATCATGTATTAATCAGTGACTGAAATTAACACCCAAAATAATTGAAGATGGATAATTCCTCTAACAAGTGGAAATGGAAAGAAAAGATAAAATGTGAAAATGCTCTTCTCTATGCTCATAAATAAACACTAATTTTTAAAGAATTTGAGACTTATTCAATAAAACTAACATATGAGCAAAGTAGGCTGATCTCTGTCAAAGGAAGCCGACTAGTAAAAAATTCCACAAGAAGAAACTCCTCACCTATAGATACCAGATTGCTGTAGTTCTCTAACATCGTCTCCCTGTACAAAGCCCTCTGAGCAGATAGTCTAAGCATTTCCACTCCTCCTGGAAGAAGTCAATGGACATATCCTTAAAAGTAAATGGATCTTAAAATGAAAAATGATAATTTAGCCATGTGAGCTTCAACAGGATACTACACAAGTAAAAAAGAGAAAATTAGGGTGTGGCTGTGGGGTGGAGTCACCCTGTAGCTGGTATTAAAAGTGGGCCTGTTGCCACTGTGAGACTTGAGTGCACAGTGGTTAGATCAGGGACTTGCCAGGACCACCTGAAGCACAGACAGAAGCCGGCGCTTCAGCCAGGCAGATTTTAGGATAGATCTACTCCTGGGTTGGTTTGTTGGATAGCTAAATCTTTGTCTTGTGAGGCTGGTGGGGTGGAGCTCCCTTCTAGCTGGGATTAAAGGTGAGCCTGTTAAATCCTTGTCTGGTGTAGCTGGTATTAAAAGCGGGTGTGTTGCCACTGTGAGACTTGAGTGCACAGTGCCAGGACCACCTGAAGTACAGAGTACCAGGGCTTGGGCTAAGTCAGAAATACCCACTCCCAACTGGAATTGCTGAGAGAGTGTCCAAGTGGATTTTTTTTGAGAACCTTCAGAACAGAAAGGGAAGAGTGAACTAGACTTCCAATATATAAACAAAATTGAAAGCCTGAAACCTAGACAAGTCTGAAACCATAAACAAGGAGGGAAAAAAGGCATCTGAAGGAGGCAAGGAAAGTAAGCCTTCAACACAGTGAAAAGGCATTTGCGATTCACACCGGAATACAGGCAAAAAAAAAGGGAACCCACATGCCAGGGACACAACGAAGGGACAACATGGGAAAGGTGCAGGATAATTCCACACCAAGCTCTACCAACCCTGTAGGAGATTGCTACAGTGGAATCCCCCTGGGAGTGGCCCAAGAAACAGATCTTAGAGGTACAATTGCAGACCTATTCAGAGAAATTAAAGAATATAAATAACAAGTCAGAGAACTAAGGAGAGAGCATGAAAAACTCAGGAAGGACCTAGAGGGAGATAATGACAAACTTCAGAAAGAACTAAAGGGAGAGAATGACAAACTCCAGAAAGAACTAGAGGGAGAAAATGACAAACTCCAGAAGGAAGTGGAAACACTGAAAAAGGAAGCCAACCAGCAAAGTAAGGAGCACCAAGAAGAGATTGAGTAGCTCCAAAAGGAAGTGGAAATACTAAAGAAATCACAGGGTGAAATGAAAAAGGAAATAGAACGCTCATCCAATCAAGAGGAAAGGAATGGAAAAACCCTCAGAAATAGAATAGAGGAAGAAGAACAAAGAATATCAGACCTGGAAGATAACATAGAGCAACTAAAAAGCCCGAATAAAGATTAATGAAAAATTAAAAAATACACAAAAGTGGAACAACCAGGAAATATGGGAAACTATGAAAAGATCAAACCTTCGCATCATAGGAATAGAGAAAGGAGAAGAATCCCAAGAGAAGAGATCAGATCCTCAAAAAAATAATAGATGAAAATTTCCCCAAACTAAAAAAAGACAAACCCATACAAATACAAGAAGCACATAGAACTCCAAACAGACAAGAACAGAAAAGAAACTCCCCACACCATATCATAGTCAAAATGCTAGACGCCCAAAACAAAGACAAAATTCTGAAAGCCACAAAAGAAAAACAACAAGTCACATATAAGGGGAAACCCATCAAAATTACGACTGACTTCTCAGCACAAACCATGAAAGCAAGAGGAACATGGAGCAAAGCATTCCCAGTATTAAAGGACTATGGATCCCAACCCAGGTTACTATACCCAGCAAAAATGTCAATTATATGCTATCTGCCTCATAAAGAAAAGTGGAGTATTTTCTTCTGGGAAAACAAAGTTGTTTTCTCCCCTGAAAAAAACCTCCTGCATAGAAAAAAAATGTCAATTATAGTTGAAGGACAGAGAAAAATCTTCCATGACATAAACAAGATGTATTAGTCAGGGTTCTCTAAAGAAATAGAAGTAACAGGACGAATATATAGCTATATACAATTTATTGATTTGCTCACGTGACAGAGTTCAAGGAGTCCAACAGTAGCTGCACCACACTGGAAAGGCTGAGAGAATCCAGGAACTGCTCAGTCCACAAGGCTGGATGTCTCAGTAGTCCCAATCCAGTGCTGAAGGCCCGAATGTATTCCAGGAGATCTGCTGGTCTCAGTACACGCTGGGATCCGAAAGGTTGATCACAACAGCAAGACAAACTCACCAGATGAGAGAGGCAAGCCGCAGGAGAAAAGAAGGGACCAGCTCCTTCTGCCATGGCCTTAAATACTGCCTTCCGGCAGAAGGTAACGCCCACATTTGGGGTGGGCCATCCGGGTTGAGGCGGTCCAATCAGAAGACCCTTAGTCCAGTCAAGTTGACACCCAGGATTAACCATCACAAGTCCACCCCTTGTCAACTTGACACCCAATAAATAGCCTCTCCTTATGTTATGCTTAAATGTCAATTGCAAATGATGGCAGGGTCATAATTCCACCTAACATGTTATAAGTATCTCATGTGCAATAGCAAAGCATTATATCTTAGAGTAGGTGGTAAT
>VZQC01014308.1:3294807-3306479 GCA_009823505.1 Rhizomys pruinosus
CCTGGAACTGGAGTTCTCCTGGAATTGGAGTTTCAGACGGTTTTCGGCCGCCATGTGGGTGCTGGGGATCGAACCTGGGTCCTCTGCAAGAGCGGTCGGCGCTCTTAACCGCTAGGCCATCTCTCCAGCCCCCACCTTGTTCATTTTTAAAGACTGATCTAGGGCTGGAGAGATGGCCTAGCGGTTAAGAGCGCCGACCGCTCTTACAGAGGACCCGGGTTCGATCCCCTGCACCCACATGGCGGCCGAGAACCGTCCGAAACTCCAATTCCAGGAGAACTCCAGTTCCAGGGGAATCTGACGCCCTCTTCTGACCTCCGCGGCATTGCACGACACAGGTGCACAGACCTGCATGCAGACAGTACATTCCTACACATACAGAAATAAAATTAAAAAAATATTTTTTTTTAAAGACTGATCTAGGTCAGTAAGGTTCCAGTGAGTCAAGGTGGACCTGCCTTGTCTCTGGGGGGCACACCACCCATCCCCAGAAGTCCCAGCATGGACTGCAGACACCCTCCCAGTGTCAGTGAGGTTCCAGTGAGTCAAGGCAGACCTGCCTGGTCCCTGGGTGCACACCATCCGTCCCTGGAAGTCCCAGCTCCAGCTCGGACTGCAGACACCCTCCCAGAGTCAGTGAGGTTCCAGTGAGTCCGAAAATAGGTGGGTGGATTCAATTTTCACCTACCACATCAGAAACATTTTTGGAGAAGGTTGGTCACGCATTCATTGGATTAGTCTGGAAGACAGAATTGACAGATGGGTATGCTATATAGGTGATATATAGGTAAAGAATTGATGTAGGTCAGGCCTGGTGGTGATGTAGGCCAGGCATGGTAATCCCAGGACTCAGAAAGGGATAGGCATGCTGATCTCTATGAGATCCAGAAAGCCCACTGTACTTATCAAGTACTGGGCCAGAAAAGGTTACAAGTTTAAAATACAAAATATTTTGAGGAAGAAAGCGTACCTGGTTCATGCCCTTGTATTTACCTGAAAATACATCTCTCTCCTCCTCCTGTGAGTTTCCTTTCTAGGCAATCTTATGTAAACAGTCTTCTCTATCTTTTGAGAACCTTCTTCCTTTCAGTTCACTGAAAATCCACTCACCTGCCAACATAACAAGAGGACGAAGCACCTCAGAAAACACAACAGGCCATTCTCACTGTCTGCTATAACAGAAGATATGCAAGATGAAAAAGCTCAACATAGAGACCGTGATACAAGTTTCTGCTTTCCTGCCTTCCATGCAAACAAGATCAAGAATTTCTACTACATTCATGGGAAAGTAGCTGACTCACACCTCCTTACCTAAACAAGGAAGTATAACAAGTTTTCATCCTTTCAAATAGAAGCTAAACTAAACTTTCCTTCAGCAACACTGTTAGTTGACCCCCAGCCTCACCTTCTAATGCCTACTGCTGTTAATAGAAACAGCACTGATGCGTCTATGGACTTTCATAGCTAGAATCACTGTGGGAGGCACAAGTGAAAATTTTCTTTTAAAGGCTGAAGTGCAGGAGTAGTTCGTTGTGAGATTTTAAATCTATGTTAAGGACTACTGAATCAAGTTTGTGTCCCCATATATCTGTCAATGTGTGTCTATCGACTGGATCCTGGTGCCCTCAAAGACCAACTTTCCTCACCCAGCAGTGATCAGTTGCCAGTACTTCCTCAATATTTTTATGATTTTTAAATTTTTATGAATATTAGTGTACTACCTGCATGCTTATGAGGGCACCCATGCTGGGCACTATGCACTGTCCAGGGATGTCAGAAGATGGCTTTGGATGCCCTGAAACTTGAGTTGAGGATGTTACCTGCCATATGGGTGCTGTGAATTAAACCCAGGAACTCCACAAGAGCAGCTAGTCCTCTTATCCACTGAGTCATCCTCCAGTCCCTTTATGAGCAACAACAAAATAAATGAAAAAATTTATGTGAAAGACTGCACAAGCTAGGTGTGGGGTGCATGCCTTTAATCCCGGCACTTGGAAGGCAGAGGCAGATGGATCTCTGGGAGTTTAAAGACAACCTGGTCTACCTAGCGAGCTCCAGGCCAGCTGGGACTAAAGAGAGATCCTGTCTCAAAAAGACAAAAATAAATAAATAAATAAATAAATAAATAAATAAATAAATAAAATGAAGGGATTTTAAGACTCGGGAAAAGTAGCATGCTCCAGTGAATTTCCTAGATAAAAACAAATCTTCTGCAATATGAGTTCCCAGAGGACATGAGCTGTGTGTGCTGTGGATGGCAGAGTCAGAGAAGGGGGCTGCCGAAACCATTTGGAGCCCAGAGATTCGTGAGTGAGTCCCAGGTGTCCAGCCTTGAGCTAATTTGCTGAACTTAGGTTTTGTTTGAGAGTGCCTGATTCTTCCCTTTGAAATAAGACAGTACTTGTTTTGGATTTTACAGCAGCCCACAGTTAAGAGACTTTTAATAGACTGAACTTTTAAATGTTGGGACATTTTAAGGACTGTGGGGCTTTTAAGGTTGTACTGTCTTAGGTTGTAATTAATGTTAACATCATACTTTGGGGATAAGAACTGTAAAGGTGGTAGTTTAATAGTGATGTGTTTTGTGTGTCAAGTTGACAAGGGGTCAATTGTGCTGGATAGCTTTAGTGTCAACTTGACACACCTGGGTTGAGGGAGCCTCAATTGGGGAATTGGCTCCATTGGATTGGCCTGTGGCCACATCTGTGGAGTATTGTCTTGATTGTTGGGCAATGTGGGAGGGCCCAGCCCACTATGGGTGGTGCCACCCTGGGCAGGTTGTTGTGTACTGTATGAGAAGGCAGGCTGGGCATTGGCCAAGGGAGCAAGCCAGTGAACAGCATTCCTCCATGGCTTGTGCTTCAGCTATTGCCTCCAGGTTCCTGCCCTGAGTTCCTGCCTTGGGCTCCCTAAGTGATGAACTGTGACCCTGGTGATGTAAGCAGAATAAACCCTTTCCTCCCCAAGTTGGTGTTGGTCAGAGTGTTTTGTCACAGCAATGAAAGACAAACTACGACAACACATAACATTTGTGAATTTATGTTTATGGTCATCTGTTTCATTACATATTTTAGAAAGTACACATATATGTAGGCACTCTTTTATGTTATCTTAGTCCTAAAATTTATCCATAGTTTCACTGTGGATAAAATTTAGGTTGGTTTAACCCTAACCCTAATACTAAAACTGTCCCTTCCCTTTCCCCTGACCCTAACCCTAACCTAATCCTAACCCTAACCCTAACCCTGACCCTGACCCTAAACATAACCATAACTCTATAACCCTAACATTAACCCTATAATCTTAACCCCTAATCCTAATCCATAACCTTTCTTTTTTTAATACTTTCTTTTTTATTTTATTTTTATTTTAATGCCAGCATATAAGTAGACCCCTGTGTTACAATGCCTGAAGAGATCAGAAGAAGTTAGCTGTCTTGTGGGTGCTGGAATTTAAACCAGGGTCCTTTGCAAGAGTAGGCAGTGCTCTTAACCACTGAGCCATCTCTCCAGCCCCATAATCAATAACCTTAAAGCTAACCCTAAACCCTGACTCTGACACTGACCCTAACCCTAAATCTATAACCCTAACCCTAGCCCTATAACCTTAACCTTTAACCCTAACCCTAAACCCTAAACCCTAATCCTAACCCTACCCCAACCACTTCCCCTGATCCTATCATGATCCTGTATCATCTAATGAACTTGCTTTTTAAGATTCATGAACCTGTCCTCTGTATCAGTAGATCATTGTTCTTATTGATGAAAGAGTTCCATTGTAAAGAAATAAAGCATTTTCATCTCTCCTGTTGGTCATTTAGGTTGTTTATTTATTTATATATATATTTTTTTTTATCAAATCTAGACCCGTGTCCCCCCCATCCCTCCACCCCACCAGAGTTCATGCATTCTGCCAAACATGCTTTTCATCTCTCTTTCTCAGTCTTTCTCAATATTCTCCATGTGGAAGTTGACTGTTTTGAGCAGAAGTTCACTGTTTCAGTCAGTTCTTTGATGCTGTCCTTTCTGTTGTTGTTGTTGTTGTTGTTGTTGTTGTTGTTGTTGTTTCCAATATGCATCACTCCCAACTTCTTTGGACAAAAGCTCAAGGAGCTATGCACAAGAAATACTTACAACTAGGTAATTGGCACTAGCATCCACAGATGAGGGATACCATTCGTCGTTTGTTTTTCTGGGACTGTGTTACTTCACTCAGCATGATGTCCTCTAGCTCCAGCCATTTTCCTGAAAAGCTCATGATGTCATCTGTTTGACACAGGGTCTCCCTGTAGCTCCAGCTGTCCTGGAACTCACTGTGTAGACCAGACTGGCCTTGAACTTACAAAGATCCGCCTGCCTCTGCCTCCCAAGTGCTAGGATTAACTATGTCGTCTTTCTTTACTGCTGCATAGAACTCCATTGTGTAGATGTACCACATTTTCTCTATCCACTTATGAGTTGGGCATTTGGGTTGGTTCCAGCTCCTTGCTATTGTGAAGAGAGCTGATGCCTAGGAGTGGTATGGCTGGGTTGGGTGGCAAGTTCATTCCAAGTCTTCCAAGGGTTCTCCACACTGCTTCCCATAGTGGCTGCACAAGTTTACATTCCCACCAGCAGTGGATGAGTGTTCCCCTTTCCCCACAACCTCTCCAGCACTTGGTATCATTTGTTTCCTGGATCCTAGCCAGTCTTATTGGAGTAAGATGATATCTTAAAGTGGTTTTGATTTGCATTTCCTTAATGATTAGTGATGTTGAACACTTCTTTTTTTTTACTTACTATTATTTTATTTTTTAATTGATGTTTTGTGTATTTCATACATCATTTTTCAGTCCAATTTAGACACACTCCCCTTTCTCTACCCCCCACTCCACCCCAGTTCATGCATGCATTCTGCCATACATGTCCTGCATCTTTCTCTCAGTCTTTTTTTTTCTTTTTTTTGCATCCACAGATGAGGGATACCATTCATCGTTTGTTTTTCTGGGACTGTGTTACTTCATTCAGCATGATGTCCTCTACCTCCAGCCATTTTCCTGCAAAGCTCATGATGTCGTCTTTCTTTATTGCTGCATAGAACTCCATTGTGTAGATGTACCACATTTTATCTATCCACTCGTAAGTTGAGGGGCATTTAGGTTGGTTCCAGCTCCTTGCTATTGTGAAGAGAGCTGAAATAAGCATGGCCGTGCATGTATCTATGTGGTGGGGTGAGTCTCGAGGGTACATGCCCAGGAGTGGTATGGCTGGGTCAGGTGGCAAGTTCATTCCAAGTCTTCCAAGGGTTCTCCACACTGCTTTCCATAGTGGCTGTATGAGTTTACATGCCCACCAGCAGTGGATAAGTGTTCCCCTTTCCCCACAACCTCTCTAGCACTTGGTATCATTTGTTTTCTTGATCCTAGCCAGTCTTATTGGAGTAAGATGATATCTTAAAGTGGTTTTGATTTGCATTTCCTTAATGATTAGTGATGTTGAACACTTCTTAAGGTGTTTCTCAGCCATCTCTAATTCCTCACTTGTGAAGTCTCTGTTCAGCTCTTTGCTCCATCTATTGAGTGGGTCATTTGTTTTCTTTCTTCTTTGTTTTTTGAGTAGTTTATATATTCTGGAAATCAATGCTTTGTCAGATGTTTCTGCAGTGAAGGTTTCCTCCCACTCTGTGGGATTTCTCTTCACTTCCTTGATTGTTTCTTTTGATGTACAGAAGCTTTTGAGTTTAATGAGGTCCCATTTGTCAATTGTCGACCTTAATTCTTGTGCAGCTGCTGTCTGATTTAGGAAGTCTTTTCCTACGCCTATGTCTTGTAGTCTGCTGCCAACTTTTTCTTCTATCACCTTCAGAGTTTGGGGTTTCACGTTGAGGTCTTTAATCCATCTGGAGTTGACTTTTGTACAGGGCGAGAGGTAGGGGTTTAATTTCATTCTTCTACAAGTGGTGATCCAGTTTTGCCAACACCACTTGCTGAAGATGCTGTCTTTTCTCCATTGTGGTTTCTTGGCCCCCTTGTCAAATATGAGATGGCTGAAATTGTATGTGCTCAGATTTGGATCTTCGGTTTTGTTCCATTGGTCAACAGGTCTGTTTTTGTGCCAGTACCAGGCTGTTTTTATGACTATAGCCCTGTAGTATAGTTTAAAATCTGGTATAGAGATCCCTCCTGTGTAGCTCTTTTCACTCAGGATTGATTTGGCTATTCGGGGTCTTTTGTTTCTCCAAATGAA
The DNA here is from genome assembly GCA_009823505.1 of Rhizomys pruinosus. Lineage (NCBI taxonomy): Eukaryota > Metazoa > Chordata > Mammalia > Rodentia > Spalacidae > Rhizomys > Rhizomys pruinosus. The sequence continues at coordinate 3,301,032 of VZQC01014308.1, forward strand.
TTTAAGAACTTTTGTTTCCAAGCCTGTGAAGAAACTCTTGGGGATTTTGATTGGGATTGCATTAAATCTATACAAGAGTTTTGGTAAAATGGACATTTTTACAATGTTAATTTTCCCAATCCATGAGCATGGGAGGTTTTTCCATCTTCTGAGGTCTTCTTCAATTTCTTTCTTTAAGGGTTTAAAATTTTTGTTGTAGAGGTCTTTGGTGTCTTTGGTTAGGTTTGTTCCTAGGTATCTTATTGTTTTTGAGGCTATTGTGAGTGGGAAGGTCTCTTTGAATTCTTTCTCCAGTTGCTTGTTCTTGGTGTAAAGAAAGGCCATTGATTTTCTAAGGTTAATTTTGTATCCTGCCACTTTGCTGAAGCTGTTAATCGTTTCTAGGAGTTTTCTGGTGGAGTTTTTTGCATCCCTTAAGTAAACAATCATATCATCAGCAAATAGGGATAGTTTGACTTCCTCTTTTCCAATTAGTACTCCTTTAATATCCTTTTCTTGCCTTATTGCTCTAGCAAGTGTTTCAAGCACTATATTGAAGAGGAGTGGTGATAGGGGGCAGCCTTGCCGAGTTCCTACCTTTAAAGGGAATGTTTCCGTCATTTCCCCATTTAGGATGATATTGGCTGTGGGTTTCCTGTATATGGCTTTGATTACATTGAGGAATGATCCCTCCAATCCAATTCCTTCTAGGACTTTAAGCATGAAGGGATGCTGGATTTTGTCAAAGGCTTTTTCAGCATCAATTGAGATGATGGTGTGGTTTTTGTCTTTGATTCCGTTTATGTGTTTGATGATGTTTATTGATTTTCGTATGTTGAACCATCCCTGCATCTCTGGTATGAATCCAACTTGGTCATGATGGATGATCTTCTTGATGTGGGTCTGTATGCGATTTGCCAGTATTCTGTTTAGAATTTTGGCATCTGTGTTCATGAGGGAGATGGGTCTATAATTCTCCTTTTTAGTTGTATCTTTGCCTGGTTTTGGTAATAGAGTGATGTTGGCTTCATAGAAGGAATTTGGGAGAATTCCCTCTGATTGTATACTTCTAAACAGTTTCAGAAATAATGGTTGTAGGTCTTTTTGAAATGTTTTATAGAATTCTGCTGTGAAACCGTCTGGGCCTGGGCTTTTTTTAGTTGGGAGGCTTCTTACTACATCCTCTATTTCTTCATATGTTATGGGTCTGTTTAAGCTGCTGGTCTCCTCTTGGCCAAGCTTTGGTGATTCCCAAGATTTCAGATATTCATCCATTTCTTCTAGATTTTCAAACTTGGTAGAATATAGGTTCTTGTAATATTCCCATATAATTTTCTTGATCTTTTCCTTGTCCGTTGTGATATTTCCCTTTTCATCACAGATTGTATTGATTTGGAGTTGTTCCTTCTTTCTTTTTGTTAACTGGGCTAGAGGTCTGTCTATCTTGTTTATTCTTTCAAAGAACCAACTTTTGGCTTCATTGATTTTTTGTATTGTTTTCTTTGTTTCTATTTCATTGATTTCTGCTCTGATTTTTGTTATTTCTTCCTGTCTGTTGCGTTTAGGGTTCATCTGTTGTTGCCTCTCAAGTGCTTTTAGCTGTAGTGTTAGATCATTCACTTGTGCTCTTTCTGTTTTTCTAATGTAGGCACCCAGGGCTATAAATTTCCCTCTTAGGACTGCTTTTAAGGTATCCCATAAGTTTTGTTGTGTTGTATTGTCATTGTCATTCAGTTCCAGGAATGTTTTTATTTCTTTCTTTATCTCTTCCTTGACCCATTCATTATTCAAGAGTGTGTTGTTTAGTCTCCATGTGTTCTTGTAGGCAGGAGGGCTTGTCCTGGTGTTGATGTTGAGCTTCATTGCACTGTGGTCTGACAGGATGCATGAAATTATTTCAATCTTTTTGTATTTGTAGAGGTTTCTTCTGTGTCCCAGGATGTGGTCGATTTTGGAGAATGTTCCGTGGGGTGCTGAGTAGAAAGTGTATTCTCTGGTATTAGGATGGAATGTTCGGTAGAGGTCTATGAGGTCCATTTGGTGTATCATATCGTTCAGTTCAGATGTCTCTCTGTTTATTTTTTGTCCTGTTGACCTATCCAAAGGACTCAGTGGGGTATTGAAATCTCCCACTATGAGTGTGCTGGGGTTAGTCTGTGACTTGTGGTCCTGGAGAATTGTCTTTATAAAGTTTGGTGCACCAGAATTTGGGGCATATATATTCATAATTGTGAAATCTTCTTGGTGGATTGTTCCTTTGATGAAAATGTAATGGCCTTCTTTGTCTCTTCTGATTTCTTTTACTTTGAAGTCTATTTTATCCGATATTAAAATAGCAACACCTGCTTTCTTTTTGGTACCATTTGCTTGGAATATTTTTTTCCATCCCTTCACTTTAAGGTGGTGCCTGTCCTTGAAGGTAAGATGTGTTTCTTGCAGACAGCATATCGATGGATTCTGTTTCCTAATCCAGTCTCCCAGTCTATGTCTTTTGATTGGGGAATTTAGTCCATTAATATTTAAGGTTATGACTGATAGGTTTGTGTTGCTTCCTTTTGCCTTATTATCCATCTGCGGTTTTGATTTAGGTTTCTACTTCTGCAGTTATGCTTTTATTGATTTCTCCTTCTAGTTGCCTGGGGTTGGTTGCTCCTTTCTTCTGTTCTTTGGATTGCTTCAAGTATTCTCTGAAGGGTTGGTTTTCCGGACATGTATTCTTTCAAGTTGTTTATGTCATGGAAGATTTTCCTCTCTCCTTCCACTATGATTGACATTTTTGCTGGGTATAGTAACCTGGGCTGGCATCCATTGTCCCTCAACACTGGGAATGCTTTGCTCCAGGTTCTTCTTGCCTTCATCGTTTGCTGTGAGAAGTCCGTTGTTATTCTGATAGGTTTCCCCTTATAGGTCACTTGTTGTTTTTCTCTTGTCGCTTTAAGAATTTTCTCTTTGTTTTGGGTGTCCAGCATTTTAACTATGATGTGGCGTGGAGAATTTCTTTTCTGATCTTGTCTGTTTGGAGTTCTATGTGCTTCTTGTATTGGTATTGGTTTGTCCTTTTTTAGTTTGGGGAAGTTTTCATCTATTATTCTGTTGAAGATCTGATCAATACCTTTCTCTTGGGATTCTTCTCCTTCCTCTATTCCTATGATGCGGAGGTTTGATCTTTTCATAGTGTCCCACAGCTCCTGGTTGTTCCATTTTTGTGTATTTTTAAATTTTTCATAATCTTTCCTTGAGGTTTTTAGTTGTTCTGTGTTGTCCTCCAGGTCTGATATTCTTTGTTCTGCTTCCTCCATTCTGCTTCTGAGGCTTTTTTCATTCCTTTCCTCTTGAATGGATGAGTGTTTGATTTCCTTTTTCATTTCCTCTTCTGATTTCTTTAGTATTTCTACTTCTTTTTGGAGCTTCTCAATCTCTTCCTGTAGCTCTTTGCTTCGCTGGTTGGTTTCCTTATCTTTTTCAGCATGGGATCTTTTCAGTGTTTCTACTTCCTTCCGGAGTTTGTCATTCTCTCTCTCTAGGTCCATCTTGAGTTCTTCATTATCTTTTCTCAGTTCTTTGATTTGCTCTTTATAATCTTGTAGTTCTTTAAATATGTTCCCAATTGTGTTTCTGATATCTGTGTCCTGGGGCATCCCCAGAGGGAATCCCACTGTAGGAATCTTCCATAGGGTTGATAGAGCTTGGTGCGGGATTATCCTGCCCCTTTCCGGTGTTGTCTCTTCTTTGTGTTCCTGGCATATGGGCTTCTCCTTGCCTGTATTCCAATGTGAGTCCTAAATGCCTCTTCACTGTGTTGAAGGCTTGCTTTGCTTGCCTCCTTCATATTTCTTCGTAATCCCAGTTGGCAGTTGGGGGTGGGAGGGTCTTTAGCCCACTCCCCTGTTCCTGTGCTTCTGCTGGTCTCAGGAGATCTCAGATCTCAAGACTCACACAACCCTACCTTCAATACCAGCTGGGAGGATAACTCCACCCCCAGGGCCACAAAAGCCAATTAAGCCAGAGACAACTGGATTAACGGATTAGTTAAATCAATCAACAATCAGCCTTACTGAAGCACCCAGTTCCTACCTGCCTTCCGGTGCTTCCACTGGTCTCAGGAGATCTCACCATTTAGGTTGTTTTGTAACTGACTCTTAGAAATCAAGCTGCTGTAAGCCTGCATATGGAAGATTCCCAAGGGCCATGTGTTTCCATTTTTCTTGCCAGGTGAGGTGCCGCGCACGCCTTTAATCCTAGCACTTGGGAAGCAGAGGCAGGTGGATCTTTATGAGTTCAAGGCCAGCCTTGTCTACAGAGTGAGTTCCAGGCCAGCTGGGGCTACAAGGAGACCCTGTCTCAAAAAGACCAAAAAAAGAAAAAAAAAGAAGAAAGAAATCAAGCTGCTGTAAGCCTGCATATGCGAGATTCCCAAGGCCATGTGTTTCCATTTTTCTTAACTCAGGAAGTAAATTTCCACATTATTATATTCCTACTGGCTTCTTCCATTATTTTATTTTATTTATTATACTGAGTTTCATAAAGCCACAGTCCTGCAACCACATGAAGTAGTTTGACTCCATCCCACATTCCCTGCTGCCCTCCACTTTCACAGCCTTCCCTCTCCTATTCATCCTCTTTGTCCCTCACCATCATCCCTCTGTGGTTTCACTTCTACTTCCCCCTTATTTGTATGCTCATTAACGTATCCATATTAAACCTAAGACACACAAATGACAGAAAAAAGGTAGCATTTGTTTTTTCTGAGACTGTTTATATTCACTTTATATTATTATCTCCAATTGTACCCACTTTCATGGAAATGACATAGCCTCATTTTCCTTTATACCTGAAAATATCCATTATATATATATGTCACATTTTATTTATCAATTCCTCTGTTGCCAGACACGTGGGATGCAGATACTGTGGCTAGTGCTGCAGTAAACACGGATGGCATGTACCTCTGTCATGTGTTGAGGTAAAGTCTTTGGGATAGTGAATACACCAGTTATGGTATAGTTGCATTTAGATATTTAGTGATTTTCACATTTATTTCCATTGTGTCTGTGTTAGGTGGCTAGACAGTGATTAGTAGTCTTGAAGTCTTAGATTCTTCTGACATGGTCTGCTTTGAACCTCTCATTTCCCTGACAATATTAAAAAGGGAATAGTCAATTTTGCCTCTCTTCCTCAAGACTCAAAACACCATTTGAAAATGTGGAATTCAGAGATCTCCTGAGCCCAGCGGCAGGAAGAGGGGAAGATAGGTAGGAACTGGGTGCCTTGGCGAGCTGATTGCTGATCGTTTGGTCCTGCTGTCTTTGGTTTGATTGGCCTTTGTGGCTGTGAGGTTGGAGTTATCCCCCCAGCTGGGATTAAAGGTGTGGTCTTTGGCTTGATTAGATCTAGTGGCTGTGGGGGCGGAGTTATCCTCCCAGCCGGTATTAAAGGCACGCTTGTGTGACTCTTGAGATTTGAGATCTC